>JAZBNJ010000028.1:18325000-18722145 GCA_037349165.1 Choristoneura rosaceana | reverse complement strand
AAGGGTCTCCACTCAACGCTGGTTTTCTGAGGAGTCCAAAGAAAGGTCAAAGGTCAAAGGAAAGAGATTTTTGTTTGTTTAAGCAGTTTAAGTAACGTTAGGATTAGGTCATTTTGTTTTAGGTAACTTGTAATTAAATCTTTTATCGGCGACGAGTCCTTGATTAGAATACCTGTTCATGATTTCGCACATTTTTGACGACGATAATTAAGAGGTAAATAACAATAAACAAACTTCAAAGTATACTTCACACCTATGACTGAAGTGTTAAGTTGTTCGTTAAGTTAGTACTCTTCCGTGTGAATGATTTTAATTAGATTAAAAAGCATGTCATTTAGAAGTTATTGAGCTGGACTTTCATTATTGATAGCGATAGGATTAGAATAGAAATAACTCATCATCGGATCGGATACAGTCACGCACGGGTGCGCGCTCGTGGGCGCGAGCGCGACCCTGCGCGCGCGTCGCCCATTTGCGGCGCTGGCCGACCTTCACCTCCAAACGCATCCACCAGAGAGCGCCACTGATGCAGCACGATTTCAATAAAAACGTAACAATAGCGTAGGCGCAGCTGCGTGGCTTTTTTTGTAATATCGATCGGATTGATGGTCGTTCATGGATTACTGAGACGAGGAATCGATGGCTAGAAATCTTTATGCTAAAAGTATTTTAAATAAATAATTAATTAAATAAATATAAATGACTGACTGACAGACGGATTAAGTACAGGCACGCACAGGTTAAACCACTGGAGCTTGGCAAATGTCTATCAAATTCTTTCAAATCCATTGGTTATCACAAAGGCGCACTTATGCTACCACGACTTCTTATCTACAGCGGTTTATGTACAATACAATACGATTACTGTTTATTGTATAACAGAAATAGTAAGAACACTACACAGTAATGTACAGTTAGTTTTCCATCCATTCCAGTCGTTCCCTCATGACTGAGGGTCGTGGCACAGTATAATACTGTGGTCGTGGTCATCAACGGGAAGTCAATATTTGGATAGGGTTATTTGTTTCCATCGGTTTCTGTCATAGCAGCTCTGAGGACGTAACTAAACCTCGGGGACCTGGAGTCCCTAATTTGATTTTGATAGATTTAGCCAATTCAAATTTTAAGCCAAACGTTACGACAGCATTAAGTTGCTAGTGAGATCAATGGAGAGATTTAGGAGTACTGTAATAATTACTGTATTAAGCGGCAATTACACTGAGTTGTTCGCCGCATGCTGCATGCGGCGACCGCAAAAGTGTAAAGAACACGGTAGTCGGCCGCATTCGGCGAGCGACAGCTGCCACCGCCTTAATATGGCCGCCGCAGTAGACGGATAGACTAAAGATAGACTGATGTAAAGGCAACGGTCGTTCGCCGAAGTAGATGAGCGACGCAGTGTAATTGCCGCTTTGAACTTATTTACCCGCTTCTCTGTTTGCAGTTCAACCTGGCGTGCCAGGAGTGGAAGCGCACTCTGGTGGGCACCGTGCACAACATCGGCATGCTGGTCTCGCTGCCCATCCTTGGATACATCTCCGACCGGTAATACCCTGCGACTGTCTATTGGAACACTAGCGAAATCAGTTGATAACGTCAGCTTATTAAAAACCAATCCGATGTAGATCTCTAAATTGCCGTGGGGCGCATCATCCTATACTGTGCTTGTCAACACGCTTATACAGCATGGCGAGTATTGGCAACCCCTTCCCCCAAGAACTTAAATGATGGGAGTCAATGGGGTCTATCTCCAACAGTGGACGCAATGCAGCTGATGATGATGACCTTTAAAATTGTGTTGCAGATGGGGCCGCAAGTGCGCCCTCATCCTGAGCTGCGTGCTGGTGGGCGCCATCGGCACGCTAAAGGCATTCTCCACCTCCTACGAGATGTACGTCACCGTCGAGTTCCTGGAGACCGTGGCCGGCGCCAGCGCCTTTCCAGCTGCCTACATCATGAGTAAGAAGCTGTTTCTTTCATATGGAAGAATATTTTTGTTTAATGTTTCGTACGTGCTTGAAGCCCCAAGCAATTTGTCTTGAAGCTTGGACAAAACTAAAAACACTACGTCGAACCGTACCAGCATGACAAAATTGCAGAGTCGATGGTGTCGAATGATAAATTCAGAGGGTTGACTCTATGTCCTGTTGGAAAATCCCCGAAGAAAAAAGCAATTTAAACATGATTATAATGGTTGTCTTGTAAAAATTCACGTGGTAAAATTCACGTGTTCAATGTAATACTTTTTAATTGCAGCTATCGAACTCCTCGGTCAAGATAAACGCGTTTTGACAACAGCGTTCCTCGGCATCACGCTGGTGATTGGCGGCCTTAGCTTCGCGATGCTCGCTAAGACCTTCCAGTACTGGCGCACCTTCATTCTCGTAGTCTACCCGCCGTCGCTCCTCTTCCTCCTCTACATCTACTTCCTTCCCGAGAGCATCAGGTGGCTACTGTCAAAGGGGCGCAAAGAAGACGCCGTCGAGATCATAAATAAAGCGGCGAAGATGAACAACATAACGCTTTCGGACGAGATGCTGCGGCAACTGCAGGAGGCGAAAGTGCCAGTGGATGAGAAGAAGGACACGGAAGAAGAAGCCGGGCTGTGGATGCAGGTGCTGCGTTCACCGATAATCATGACGCGGCTGGCGATCTGTTCGTGGTGGTGGATCACGTGCACGTTTGTGTTCTACGGGCTGGCCATCAACTCCGTGTCGCTGGCGGGCGACAAGTACACCAACTACATGCTGGTGGTGAGCGTGGAGGTGATCGCGGTGGTCACCAACGCGCTGGTGCTGGACCGCATCGGCCGCAAGCGCACGCTGCTCATAGCGTACGTTGTCTGCGGGATCTCATGCGTCGTCATCACTTTTGTTCCTCCCAGTAAGTTTTAAGATACGAGACTTTATTTTTAAATATTTCATGATTTGAACCTGTACCCACGGCTTTGCCCCGTAGCAGAACAAGCTAGTTTAGCCTAGTTTCTTATATCCATTAGATTTAAAAAAAAAAAAACTTAACGCATCTCAAGGTTTTCACCAAATTTCTAGTCTCCAAGTAAGATACGGAAAGAAGGCGAAACGAAATGACGATGAAGAAGAAGATGAGATACGGAAACCAGTTCTTTTCATGCGTTGCACATACAGAACTAGTAATCGAAGCGTGAATGCCACTATTTTTTAGATTCCTTGCTTGCATTAAAATGAACTTATGGGGAAAATGAACATAGGCCTATGACCAATAGTGGACTCCTACGGCTGATATAAAAAGATCACGATAAACTTTGTATAACATTTTGATTCGTTCTTTCCAGCGATGCCGTGGTTAGCCACGCTGCTTTACCTGGTGGGCAAGATCGCCATCACGCAGGCGTTCAGCGGCGTGTACATGTACACGTCGGAGCTGTTCCCGACGCACGCGCGGCACAGCCTGCTCGGCTTCTGCTCCATGGTGGGCCGGCTCGGCTCCATCGTGGCGCCGCAGATGCCACTGCTCGTAAGTATTGCATAAATAAACTTAGCGTGTCTTGTTTGACACTAGCAACATCTATGTTGTAGCCCTCGTCGAGAAACTTTCAACACCCTAGACACAAGAGGTCGCTGCTTAAGTGACTAACGAAACAAACGAGCTCAATATGTGGTGCATAGGAGAAATTCTTGTTGGTACTACTGTCCAGTGGTGGTGTAGGGGTATGGCACGCGGCACGGAATACTGAAGACCTGGGTTCGATTCCCAGCGCTGATCTCTTTATCTGGTTTTTCTGTGTATCAATATTTCAGTTTGTATTTTCGATATGCGTTTTTAATAACGAAACTGAAGAATTAAACAATCTAGATACCTTATTTATATTGATGCGCGATACTAGCGCCACCACATTTGTGTTTTATTTTGGAACTAATGAGGTTAAATGAATGTCAAGGGGCATCGATCATTTTTATTAATTAGCAAGCTATCTAGTTCAGTAGATGAACTATAGATGGCATTGTATCGAACAAGTTCAAAGATTCCATAGGCGTGTAAAGAATGGCAGTATGACAGTAACACAACTCTCGGTGGTTCCAGGCGATCTACGTGGAGTGGCTGCCGTCGGTGCTGTTCGGGTGCGCGGCGCTGGTGGCGGCGGCGCTGATGCTGACCACGCCGGAGACGCTGCACACGCGGCTGCCCGACACCATCCGCGAGGCCGAGCTGCTGGCCAGCCGGCCCAGGGACGAGCTCGAGATGAAGCCGGCTTGCTGACCGAACACCTGAAGCCTCGTGGGCGCTCGCGCATTCACACGATATCAGGGCTTAGATGGGCTAATCACCGAGACTAATCAGTGCCCTTAGTGTAAGTTTTCGGTTACAAAATACGTCTCGATCGCGTTCGCCTTAAAATCTCAATTTACACGGAACAACGTACAGCGCCTCTAGCGGAACGTTTGCGATGTTCGTGTTTCCATACAAGTTGAGGATTTAACGCGAACGCGATCGAGACGTATTTTGTAACCGAAAACTTACACTAAGGGCACTGTCCGCGACATTTTTCAAACAATTCAGATTTTAAATGATATTGTAACGGATAACTCACGTCTTGAATCGTCTTAGCGCGCGTGTTGCGGTAGCCGCCGAGTCGCGTGCTCCAATGATGAAGGGTTTCGAAATAACCCGAGACATGTCGAGAAAAACTCGATTTAAGACGTGAGTTATCCCTTAATAAATAAATAAATATCACGGGACAATTCACATCAATTGACCTAGTCCCAAAGTAAGCTTAGCAAAGCTTGTGTTATGGGTAAGCAACGGATCTCTTACAATATCATTTAACATGAGTGAATCTCACGGTAGTTTCATGATCAAAATTGCAGATTTTTGTAAGTAAACATGTTTTTTCTGTAATTTAATAGATGGTGTACATGAATACCTTAGACTATATACAACACTAGACCGAGCCTCAGTAACAAACAATGCGATTGAAAACGTCCACTCTTTTTCTTGTTTGTGTGCGTGGCGACCACGTGACAGCTTCGTCTTTACACTCGAGTTACGTCAATCCGGTTGTCACTGTGTGCGTGCTAAATGATACCACGTAATGTCAAATCCCCCAAAATTTGGGGGAAAATTATTACGACACGACGAAAATTAGACGCTAGTAAAAGTAATGGCGAATGTAATCAAATAAAAAATGAATTAATAAAACTAAAACAGACAGACATGGCGAAAAACTGTTCAGGTTCAGGTGAAATCGATATATTTCGACTTTGTGCCCAATACAAACTTTTCAGTACGATTTTGACTGAATTGTGGGGAATTTTGCACTGGAAACTGGTATCACCTATAAAAAATGTCACACAATTGTAACCTAAATAATTTAATCTTTTCTTACGAAATTTTATGGATTCTGGAGTACTTACCGATGGAAAGTCACGTCATTAGGATTTTTAAGCCTGCCTTTATAATTGCGGCACACTTTTATAGCACATTTGGTCATATTTCGGCACTTTTGTATTGCGCGCTCCGCATACGTCACCTACGGTGTCACAATGCAGACTGAGGAGGGGAAAATCACTTATAAGCCAACAGTTGGCTTATATTTTTGGTGGACGTTTTCGTGCCGCCGACGGTCCATCTAGTGTTGTATATAATCTAAGATGAATACTTACCATCCTACGTAAGTTCAACCTATTAAACCGTGAAATATCTTGTTGGAAGTACGATTTTTTGGTAACGCCAGAGACAGTTTTGATAATGCAGGAGATGCCCAAAGTGTCGGTAAAATAGTTGATTGGCCCAGATAAGTTATTGCAGGGCCACTCCGAAACTCGAAACTTGAAGTTTGCGTCGTGCGGTCCCTCTGACACTTACACTATTAAATACGAGAGCGAGAGGGATGATGGTTGTCATGGTACGATACGAACTTCGAGTTTCGAGTTTCATTAGCCCTGCTTACTTTGTGGAGGTACATAATCATGAACTGAAACAATTATTTTGCTATCTGTTGCCTATTCAGTTATCAGTGGACATATTATATAACTACGATGAACTTGTACTGTACAGTTCAGCTCATAAATGTCTATACAGCCATGACAGCCAATGCGTCAAATATCCTTGTGAACTCGTGTACAGTCACCAGCATCAATATCTGACACAACAAGCGTTGCATAAATATCTGATACGACTCTAATACTAGGGTGTTGAAAGGACGTGTCAGATATTTTTGCACGCTCCGCTGTGGCAGATATTAATGCTGGTGACTGTGCTTTATGGAAAAAATGAACACTGAGAATAACGGCCAATTATATTTTATTTTATAAGGCACAAATTGATCATTGAGGATGTTGAAATAATGTCTAAAATAATAAAGGTACCCACGTCCAGGTTTAAAGCACTACATTTGTTAAATATTTAAGTTAGGACTCAGAAGGATATATATATACAACTACCTTATAATTGGTGGCGTAAAGGTAGATATATATTTATGAACTTGACTGTATTATGTAGGAGATGAGAATACTTTGAATGTAATTATGTTTTTTCTTACCTAAGTTCTTTTAACAGCGTTATTTTAGTGACAGGTTGTTTTTTAATTAAGAATATTTTCCATAAAAATGCGAATTTAATTATCATTCCAAGTCATTTTATTTAAAAAAATGCAGGTATGAGTAGGTATTTATTGAGGTTTTCATGCCATGATAACAGCGCCGTCTCTAGCCTTTGAGACCGAGGTAGAGCGAGGTTAGCTACATCGCTTCTACGCTTTTCAAAAGGCACCATCATAATTTTATTTTACACTAGAAATTGAAAAATGGCGGACCTTGCCATCTGGCACTCTTTGCCATCTTGTGCCAGGGTTGCCAACTTTTTTTTACAATAAATAAAGTATACTTAGGCCTGAGAAAGAAAATAAACAGAATTTTGGAAATATGAACAGTATTTTAGGACAAAACAGTGTTTTATTGTTTTAAGGACATTTTTTTTCTTTTTCCCACCACTAATTAATTTAACGACAGTCAAACTAAAATAAATGAGGAGCACTTTTTTATATTTACAGTGACAGATTCGTCCTGAAACGTCACTTCTGTGATTGACTAAGTGAGTTGCACTGACTTAGCGTGTATTCAGTGCCAGGCATTTTGATGCTGAAAACAGTAAATATTATATTGTAGGTATACTCTATTTTTGTACAGCAGTAAAAAGTATAATGTTGTGAAAAACAGTGCTTTTACAAGTATAGTTGGCAACCCTATCTGGTGCCTAGAGTGACCTCATCTTTCTCTACCCTAGGTTACCTTAGAGCTGGCGCTTCATGATAGATTTTATTTCATATGTTACGTACAAATTTATGTTACCCTTTAGTTTTACGGCGTCTAATTTAAGAACAGTTGATTTACTTATGTATAACGTGTAAATACAATTTATTTTATAAAATTTTGTTTTGTTTTTTGGTAGAGCGACTATGACGGGTCATCAATTTGGCATAACGAGCTGCGGTGGCGCTCGGTTGAGCCAAAACTGTCTACAGCACAGTCGTACTAATTTATATTAGTCTTTTCATATAGCTGTTGCCCGCAACGCACCTGTGATATGCCTTGTGTTGCGGGTGTTCATGGGCGGCGGTGATTGCTGGCCATCATGTGACCCCCTCTGATATAAATAAAAAACAAACAATCCTACCAAGATTTTTGAAAAAAAAATTGAATATTTGATACTTGGATAGGGGAAACAGTATATGGGGACGGGGGGACGGGGACTTAGGTTAGGTTAGTATTTTGTAAAGGCGCGAAGTGCCTTAACTAGACGGAATAGGAGCACCATGAAGCGGAGCTCCGTCGACTTTGCCTCAGAATCGTTTAATAAGTCGTTAAAAGTTACATTAAGTATGCGTAAGTAATTTTCTGTCTAAACAATATTCAGAATTCACAAATTATGCGTAAAGCCCATTCGGCTTACATTGGTTATGCGCAAGAGAATGCTGCGTAAACTGTTAAGCGAAAACAATTTCGGCATAAATACTATTATCCGTAAACATTATACAAAATGGAAATATGACATAAAAAATATGCGTAAACAAGTGAAACCTTCTCAGGACAACGAAGCTCACCTACATAAATCCCGAGCTCAAGCATTTTGCGTGCAGTATTTTTGTTTTCATACCCATTCATCCACACTGGTCTCGGGCACGGCAAAATGCCGCAAACTATTTCGAGGCAAGCTTGCGCGCACGCAATGTTTAGAATTTCCCATATTTTGACCCAAATGCGTTGTCGCTGATCGTAAAGTCCAGTGTTAGCCACGCGCCGGCGCCGCCCGCTCCGCTCCGCTAATAACTCACCCAAGTAAATATTTGCGCCAAACATATCATAACATGTCTATTTGGGATTGAAAGAAATATGCAGATCGTGTTTTATTAGCGGGATCAAGAGCGGAGTTGCAGTGCCGCTCGGGAGCTAGCGGGAGATACACGCGTCTTAAGCCTCGTCCTGTTTTAACACATGGCCTTTTAGTTAGCATCTTGTTCTAACTAAAACTGGTGATTTAGTGATAGTGACAATGTGTGAGATCTCGTGAGCATCAGTGTCTTGTCAATGTGTGTGTGTGGTGGTACATGATGGTCAGTGGTGGTGATTGAAACGCAGGATGTCGCGGCGCGACGTGGTGCCGCGCGCGGAACGCGCTGAGTTCCCTCCACCGCCACCGAGCAAGTGCGCCAAGGTAAACCGAGGAGATAGGCAAGCTGTACAAACCGAAGAAAAACCGATGACATTTCCTTAGAAGAGATCTTTCTATATCTTATAGTTTCCGAGTTTTCGATACTGGCCTAAGGAGCCAATCTGTATAGGTTGAAGATATGATTGAAGTCAAAAGTCAAAACATCTTTATTCAGTAGGCTATTTAATAAGTACTTAAAAATGCCAAAAAATCTACTACCGGTTCGGAAAATCCTCTGTTGAGAAGAATCCGGCAAGGAACTCAACAAGATTTTTTTTTTTGAACAGATTCACAATGTGTCCCTCTAATATTCCACTAATATTATGGTGGCAGCGTCATGGCGATTGGAAGATAGGAAGTCACCATTACAATGCGAAAGCTTAAGTCCCGGGGAAGGACATAGGATAGATTTTACAATGGAAAATTGCATAGTTCTTGCGGGATTGTGATAAACGAATCTACGCATTCGGAGTCTTATCTATATTCTAGAGGTCTACCAATATTTCGTCTTCCAGTATGCGGTCGCCAGCTAACATGGTGCATGGTCCAACGTCAACTTAATTTATAATGTATTTAACAACTCGAATCATTTGTCTTTGTAAAATTGTCATGGCATGTTTGTGAATAAAGTTTTTTATCTATCTATCTATCTATCAATGGGTATAGGTAGTGGCACAAGAGTTGAAGTGAACAATTACACAAACAGCTCCATAAAAAACTTTTTTTTTATTCAACTGGATGCCAAACGTGCAAGTGGGTCTCCTGATAGTAAGAGATCACACCGCCCATATACACCTGCAATACCAGGGTGAATGCAGATGCGTTGTCAACCTAGAGGCCCAAGATGGGATACTTCAAGCGCCAGTAATTTCACCGGCTGTCTTACTCTCCACGCCGAAACACAACAGTGCAAGCACTGCTGCTTCACGGCAGGATTAGCGAGCAAGATGGTGGTAGTAATCCGGGTGGACCTTACACAAGGTCCTACCACCTGCAAACTGACTGCACAAAAGGAGCAAGAATGAAATGAATGGGCGTCAAACCCCAAAATTATATCTAATCCCACTGTCATTAGGTACATGATATTTTCTTGTGCGCGTGACCTCTCTGGTGTACCAATACACCTGCGTGTGCGTAGGTGCTGTACTACACGTGGCGCCTGTGCTCGGTGGTGTTCTCCCATTTCGTGATGATCAGCCTGGTGGTGGCCTACTGCATCCTCGGTGCCGTCACCTTCGAGAAGCTCGAAGCCGCGCACGAGAAAGAGGTAACCCCTTTCGAACTGGACACCAGCACCAGCAGGCAGCCGAGCGGCGAGCGTATTCTTGGTTCATGAATCATCATCATCATGGCAGCCGAAAGATGTCCACTGACATAGGCCTACCCCAAGGCTCTCCGCTCAGACCGGTCTTGTGCTTTTCGCATCCGCCGCGATTTTAACCAGGCGTCGCTCCATCTTATTGGAGGCTTACGGACAGGTCGTCTCCCGGTCCGCAGACGCCATTCGAGAAACTTTTGACCCCATCGTCGGTTCATGAATGAATGAACGAAACGTTTATTGCTTGAATGTGATTAATTACAGTGGTGTTACAATATTAAGTTCACCACAGTCCGTTGTCGTCTGGCATGCATTAATAATAAGTATGCTATTCTAGACTTATATATAATACTTTGTACAGCATTACATAACAAGCAAAGATAATCAGAATATTTGTTATTAAATTTTTATAAATTCTTTTAACTTATTATAACATGCACAATGTTATAATAAGTTAAAAGAATTTTACATTG
Organism: Choristoneura rosaceana; assembly: GCA_037349165.1. Classification (NCBI taxonomy): domain Eukaryota; kingdom Metazoa; phylum Arthropoda; class Insecta; order Lepidoptera; family Tortricidae; genus Choristoneura; species Choristoneura rosaceana. Next base: position 18,711,666 of record JAZBNJ010000028.1, on the reverse strand, counting down.
TACGGGGGGCGAGACGCTCCCCGTACAATGGTCACCTGGCAGCACACGCAATGAACGGAAAAAAGTTCGCTGGACTGCTCTCTCCCCTGCTACCCACTGGCGTCCAATGCGCGGGGTCGCAGAAACTTTTCCTCCAAAACACAAGATTATACGCCACTACTAATAAGGCTTTAAAATCAGAGATAAATGACCTAACAGCGCACGCGCCAACTATTTAGTTGTTACCTACGCCTGTACGACATGCAGCAAGAAATTTCTTTTCATATGATTGGGATTATCACTTCTACGACACGTTCAAAAGTCCCAGTGGCGATGGGGCCTCGCTTAGCTACTCCAAATTAGAAATACGAGTAAACATTGATTTCAGTACATCATTCGTCTGATTTCACACTTAAATAGTAATACAAATGTAAATACGAGAGTAATCTGTCCATCGGCGCCGTATCTGCTTCGCGTACTGAAGTGAAGAAAAGCGCGTATCAACGAGTAATAGTTAGCACATGGGATATTTAGTGAATAAGAGAACTATTTCTTGGAATTTAATGGACGCCCTTCTGAGACCGGGCGTACCTGTAGTTTTTGTTTAAAAAATCCGGCAATTCCTAACGCTTTAGTATTTTTCATTAAAAAAGTATCGAGTCCAAAGTTCGACATTTACATTTATACAGCTCCAAGACCAAACAACTTAACCAACTGGGGATTTAAAATAATTTATTGAATAACGAGTTACTTTGCGGAGTTTTCCTTCAATGGGGGGTATGTTTTTTAGTTTTATTTTTAATTATTCATATGAAAAAATAAAACCACCTAAAATTACAAATGAATACAAACAATAACTGAATTATGTGGGCAATGGGTGCCAGTCTCAGTTTTTGATAGATTGGTGGTTATATACCACCACTGATATACCCAGCACTGATTTTTAGACTGGCCCCTTAAATAACCAGTATCTCACGGGGGGAAAAAACTAAGATCATTATTCTCACCAATTACTGGTACGAAACGCAAGCCTAACTGACTGAGCTGGTTAGCTTCTGACGTGATACCATTCAGTCAACAATGTCCAACGATTTGGTGCCGCTGTGCCGCCAGGTCAAGATGAACATCTCGCGGCTCCGTCGCAACACGACCGACAGCATCTGGACCATGACGAAGGACTCGGCGCTCTTCAGCGAGGCCAACTGGACCAGGGATGTCGTCGTCATGCTCAAGGTACGGCCGGCGACCTCACAGACTGTGCGAAAGCATTTAACCTGACTGTCTTAAATAATAGTGATTTATTTTATTGAATCAGGCGTTATTTTGCGGAGGTCTATATACCTATCAATGAACTAAAAGAATTTCTTTGAGTCTTACGTCTGGTAGTATGGTGTACGGCTGTGTTGCTCTGAAGATGAGCTCTGGTTGAGTTCAAAACGCGTCAGTGTATTGTGGTGGTGGTGATAGAGGGGTTTGTGTGATTTGTGTGTATTCTTACAGTGTGGAGGTGGAGGAACTGCATGAACATATTATATCTTGGATATATTTTGCTAACGTAAGGTCGCGGGTGAGCAAAGGAATTCTTTTAGTTCATTAAATAATAATGTTCGAAATTTCAAGTTGTTCTAAAGACAATTTCCAAGTTTACTCCTTGTAATCACACCATGGTTGATTACCGTCTATTGTAAATATTGTAAATGATATTTTGCCTTCTTATTTGGCCAGGCACTATTATCGCATAACTAGAAGAGCCTAAGAGTAAAAAAAAAAATGTTTTCCTTAAGATCGACTTGAGCTTGATTGATTTTTATTATTTTGTTGATACTTATGCAGTTTGAGATTTGTATGTCGAATCGATACAGAGACAGGACGTAAAAAATGGGAGTCTCATTCAATAGAGTACAGGGATTGTATTGTTTATTTCACCGCATGCTCCACCGTCTGCTCCTCTGTCACTTTTGTCGGATAAAGTGATTTTGGATTTTATCCTTCAAAGAAACCCCTAGTATTGCTCTCTCCATACTCATCTCTCGACCTTGAATTTATGGATTAGCCCCGCAGTCAAGGTCCACGTTTAGGCTCCTTACCCTTTATCCTTGGCTAATATTGGCCAAGATAGTGTTGGTTTCTCAAATGGTGTTGCCTCGGCAGGACTTCGAGAACGCCATCCTGCTGGAGATGAAAGTACGCGGCTGGGACGGCTCTGAGAGCACCGACCACATCCAGTGGACCTTCACCGGCGCGCTCTTCTACTCCATCATCGTCATCACTACCATCGGTCAGTTCTCATGATCTTTTACATTATATTTATTAGAGGCTATATAGCGCCCGTATTTATACTGGCTCTTATTACATGATTCAAATAATGAATGGTTGATACAGCAACCAGCTGATTGTTACTTGTTGCGCTAACGATCTGACGTACACACGTCGTATGCTTGTAACTATTTATATTTATTTTACCTTTAATACATATTATTTATACATATTCTATTATTTTGTCAAATAAGCTTTTATTGGGTTACTATTGGAAGTGGTCGTGCCGGTGTACTGCCGTTTCGCCAAAATACTTTTCGCCAAATTTCACTTCCCAAAAAACTTATCGCAATAGTTTCATTTCCCAAACGAATCTTTGGCATATTTTCATTTCGCATTTTATTCATTTGGTCAAATTATCATTTGGCATAATTTTAGTTTGTCAAATTTTATTACGACAAACGTTTATTAAGCAAACGTTTTATATCGGCAAATATTTTATTCCAAAAAAATGTTTGCTCAAAATGACATTTCGCAAAAACCAACCACAAAAACCAACTGCTACCGTACCATTGCCACTGTGGCTAAAGAAAATTTAAATAAGACTGTAAAAGTTCGGCGAATATGAATAATGCCACTCGCACTTAAATTTTAATGGACATTTACTGTCAAATTAGCATCAAACGCTCAGCATTAGTACGCCAAAACATTTTTTTGAATAAAAATATTCGTTTTGAAACGAGCGCGGGAGGCGGGCGCTGGCCGCGCGCCAGACGCCGCCGTCTATCAAAACTTTATGATCCCGCACACAGAAACTCGCCGCTTTTATTTCTGAAATCACTCGACAGATTTACGACGAGCCTACACAAAAACATTACGACAGAATAAAAACCAACGTGAGATTCGGAACATGTTTAATGATGAGAGCACTTGCACACCGGGCTCTTTTGCCGGCGGCGGACGCTGTTGAGCATGCGCACTGCTTGAATTCTTTGATCGTATTTTCTTCTCGACAATCCTGCAAAAATGATTCATTATTCTTTATGTTAAAACGGGTGCTAATGCTACGTCAACAGAAAGTTTTAGCGGTGGTAGTCACAGGGAGTAGGCCGTCGGTCTGCGAGGCGGTGTTTTGTTGCAGCTAGCGCTGGGCGCGCGTCCGCGTCGTCAGCGCTACACTAATATTTACACAGCACTCGGCGCCGCGCACGCGCCGCGTTCACAATAAATTAGTTTTATTAGTCACTGCACATCGAACGGTACTTAGAAACCGAACTGACCGTAGCCGCGGGGGCCGATCTGGCCGGTGGGGCCACCGGGACCCACTAGTAAGCGGCGCCCCGGCCCGATGATGCCGGTAGGCCCGCCCGGCCCGACGAGGAGCCCCGGTTGCGCCATTCGGCCACCCTGGAACCCGTACGGGCCGATCATCCCCGTGGGTCCCCCCGGCCCGACCAGCACGCTCTGGCGCCGCCCCCCTCGCCCTCCCGGCCCGATGATCCCGGTCGGCCCGCCGGGACCAACCAGCACCGGTTGCTGTCCGAACTGTTGGGGACCGAGGTATCCTGTGGGGCCTCCGGGTCCGACTAAAACTCCTCTCTGGGCCGATTCTTCTGGACCAATCTGTCCCGTAGGTCCATCAGGACCAGCAAGAACTCCCTTGTTCGAAGAATGCGCTGGTCCAATGTGACCAGTGGGGCCGTCTGGGCCCACGAGTACGCCTGTGTTTCGATGGATAGCTTTCAATGGGCTATTGGGTCGGTCTTGTCCAGCGTGGGCCCTGTCATCGCGGTTGTGTGGGCCGATGTGTCCAGTGGGTCCCTCAGGGCCGACTAAAAGGCCGGGATTTCTTTGGTTCGAGCCGGTGTCACCGATGGGTCCATGCGGCCCGATGTGCCCGGTGGGTCCCCCGGGCCCGCTCAGCACGGGCCGCGCGGCCAGGAGGCGCGGCGAGTTCTCCCCGAACTCCACGCCCGGCGCGTCGGGGAACGCCCCCCCTTTCTTTTCATAGTTCGGCAGCAGCATGGGGCGCTCATCGTCTATCTCATTGAAATATTCTGAAATCGCAATAAATTTCATAGTCAGTTCATACTAGCTTATGCCCGCAGCTTCGTCTGCGCGAATCTATGTTATCGCGCGGTAGCGCCTTCTATCGGAAGAAAAGGTGTCCTATGTTGATCCTTGAGGTTCAAACTACTTATATACCAAATTTCATCAAAATCGGTTGAGTGGTTTCGACGTGAAAGCGTAACAGACGGACAGACATATAGAGTTACATTCGCATTTATAAAAAGTATTTAGTAGGGATTTACAGATAGCTATTTAAATTAAATAACACTAAATAAGTATACCTCACCTGCATTAAATACATTTGAAATTTACCATGATCTTTACGATGAAGGAAAACGTCGTAAGGAAACTTACGCACACCTGCGAAGAAATTTCAGTTAAAGTTCCCAATTCGGACTGGGCCCGCGTGAGAATTACCTATTACCCAAACCCTGTCATTCGAAGAGGAGACCTGTACTGCAGAGGGATGTAGGTAGTCTAAGATGAGATCTCACCTGAGTTACGGTTCTTGCTTGGCCTCTTGTAGCAGCAAAGGAACATCCCAGAAGCGCATGCTTGCTGTAACATAAACGGTTGAGAATAACCTCACGAATCATCGCAGCTCGTAGGTATGGCTAAAGCACGGATCACCGACTAGGTAGTTTCCTTTGGGCCTTATTTTACTAGAGTTTACCCGCGGCATCGCACACGTAAAGTATTACTTGGGATTTTATAAAAATCCTCTGGGAATCCCCAAAATTTATATCGTGGTCTTCATTGAGGTTGTTTTAAGAACAACTGTCCAAAATTTTAAGACTCTAAATCCAGTGGTTAAAATTTCAGGATTATATCCCTCTCCCGTGGGAATATCGGGTTGAAAAGTAGCCTCTATGTTATTCCAAAACGCGCGAACGTGCGGCTACCTACATACCAAATTTCATGCCTCTAAGCCCAGCGGTTGTTATTTCGAAATATTATCCCTATCCTGTGGGAATATCGTGATAAAACTGTTATTTCAGATGTAGAGCTATCTACATACCAAATTTCATCCAAATCCGTCCAGCCGTTTTAGCGTGACGGAGTAACAAACATACACACACAAACACAACACACACATACTTTCGCGTTTATAATATTAGTAGGATTATGGAGTGAGAGGGACGGTACGATAGACCTTCGATTTTCGAATTACATAGTAGCCCGTCTGGTCAGCTATAATTAATTTGGCATAAGAGCGTCGTAGTTACCGGCAGGTCGGTGCGCGGCGTGCACTCGGGCGTGGACACGCACTTGCAGTACTGCAGCGAGTCCAGCGTGCCGTCCGACTGGTACCTGCACACAATGCAACTCATACAAATTGGGTACATTCTTGGACATAAAATATATAAATAAATAAATATCACGGGACAATTCACACCAATTGACCTAGTCCCAAAGTAAGCTTAGCAAAGCTTGTGTTATGGGTACCAAGCAACGGATAAATATAATTATATAGATAGATACATACTTAAATACATATTAAACACCCAAGATCCGAGAACAAATATTCGTATTTTCCATACAAATATCTGCCCCGACACGGGAATCGAACCCGGGACCTCGAGCTTCGTAGTCAGGTTCACTAACCACTAGGCTATCTGGTCGTCTCAATATATAATTTTATCTATTCCGTCAGTTATAAAAATGAAAATATCGGACAGCAAACTTTCTATAATAAAGCGCGTTAAAGTAGGTAGTACGGGAGTTGGGCCGTCGCGCTGAAAGTGTCGTAGGGCATTTTAACTAAAACATAGCAACGGCATAGTTAAGGAAATATTAAATAGTTTTGTGACGTTTTATTCCATATTTATTTATTTTGTAGCAACAACACTACAATGGGGTAATTTATTAATAAAAGATAACACGGTACAAATAAAAAAAAAACGTACATAACTAAAACTACATACAAACTAAACTTATAAATAAAAAATTTGCTCAAAATCGCTGCCAGGTAAATGTAGGGAAAATTTGTCACGAAACTGATTACGCCATAACGTTTTAAACTTTCGTGATTCTCACTCAACCGCCGAAACGTCGAGGTAAATAATAATTGTGTTAAATAGCGTGATAAGTCCCGTTAAGTTATTTGACTATGACTACGCCATTGCTAATTACATGTTTTAATGAAAGTATCTCGCATGGCGTAATGTCACAAGGAACTTTAATTGGCTCTATCTTCATAATTTTTTGTTTTACTGATAAAAGACAAATACGTGTCAAATTTTTTTTGATAATCTAATAAAATAATAAATATCATGGGACAATAATAATTGTGACAGTACCTGGTGTAGGCGCCGTCGCGCACGCGCTGCGGCTCGGCGCACACCGGGTAGCGGTCGGAGCCCGCGCCGGCGGGCCGGTTGTAGAAGCCCCCGGTGTCCACATCTCTATTGCGGTAGTACCTGGTGTAGGCGCCGTCGCGCATGCGCTGCGGCTCGGCGCGCACCGGGTAGCGGCCGGAGCCGGCGCCGGCGGGCCGGTTGTAGAAGCCCCCGGTGTCCACATCTCTATTGCGGTAGTACCTGGTGTAGGCGCCGTCGCGCATGCGCTGCGGCTCGGCGCGCACCGGGTAGCGGCCGGAGCCCGCGCCGGCGGGCCGGTTGTAGAAGCCCCCGGTGTCCACATCTCTATTGCGGTAGTACCTGGTGTAGGCGCCGTCGCGCATGCGCTGCGGCTCGGCGCGCACCGGGTAGCGGCCGGAGCCGGCGCCGGCGGGCCGGTTGTAGAAGCCCCCGGTGTCCACATCTCTATTGCGGTAGTACCTGGTGTAGGCGCCGTCGCGCATGCGCTGCGGCTCGGCGCGCACCGGGTAGCGGCCGGAGCCGGCGCCGGCGGGCCGGTTGTAGAAGCCCCCGGTGTCCACATCTCTATTGCGGTAGTACCTGGTGTAGGCGCCGTCGCGCATGCGCTGCGGCTCGGCGCGCACCGGGTAGCGGCCGGAGCCGGCGCCGGCGGGCCGGTTGTAGAAGCCCCCGGTGTCCACATCTCTATTGCGGTAGTACCTGGTGTAGGCGCCGTCGCGCATGCGCTGCGGCTCGGCGCGCACCGGGTAGCGGCCGGAGCCGGCGCCGGCGGGCCGGTTGTAGAAGCCCCCGGTGTCCACATCTCTATTGCGGTAGTACCTGATGTAGGCGCCGTCGCGCATGCGCTGCGGCTCGGCGCGCACCGGGTAGCGGCCGGAGCCCGCGCCGGCGGGCCGGTTGTAGAAGCCCCCGGTGTCCGACGGCTCCTTGATCTCGTCTGCTTGCACGTTGTTCGGACGGTGTCTGGAACCGAATCATTTATGAAAATCATAGAGGTGAGACGTACTACCCAAAACGCGGACTGAATCTTGCGAGTACGTTTCCACAAAAAGACCAAAGACTACTCCACGAGTATCTATATACGAATACTTAACTCAAATGAGTTATTGCGTAAACAAAATGATTCCCGTAAATGCGCTCCCGTGATTGCGTTACACCGTATTAGTTTTAGTAGTTTTACGAATATCCAACTATCGACTTCCACGTCACAGTTCAGTTTTTCCATTTCAATTTTTTTTATTTTTAACTTACCTATATTAAATACAGACTAAAAACTTCCTTCATACTTTATACAGGCTTAGGACTGTCAGCAATTTTTATAAAATTTTCAGTTAAAAATGTACATAAATGCTTGTTTTCAAATTGGCGGAACGTTGTCAGCCGCCGTACTCCTAAATACTCGTACGCTAAAAGAATCGCGGGCGGGAACGCGTATTCACGCATCCAAGCCAAAACCTATTCTAGTAAATACGTCTCACCTCTAGAAAATCATACGAAACCCATTCATGATTCAGACTTCATTGATTTTCTGGAAGGACTAAATTAAAACGAGGTTATCATTTTGAATTGAAATACTTTTATCTAGGAGTGCGAAACTACATATCTGTACAAATTTAAAGTCAATCCTTAGAAAATACGAATTGATAATTTAATTGTAAATAAAAAGCCATGCCTGGTGGCAAGCGAAGACGTTCCGATTTTTATTCCAAAATTAAGTATATGTCCAGTGTGAACGAGGTTCAGTCTAGCTTTTGGAGGCCTGCTTAGTTTATAACTCAAATAATAGGATCTCCCTTTGAAAATTACTAATGCACTTTTGATGGTTCCATATTTGAAAATAAACAGAACCTTATAGGATCGCTTTGTCGTCCAGCCCCTTTTTCTCAGAAACGCATGTGAGTATAAGCTGAAATGAATATCAAAGACTAAGTACCTGCTAAATATTTACTCTTCCTGAAAACAGTAAAAAAAATCAAACTTCTAAGTCAACGCAATCAAAAAGATAAAGTTACATAAGTTACCTAGTACAGTCGCCATCAGATCTTTCGGAGCGACTAAGTATCGATACATGAACTCTAAAACCTTAATAATAGAGTGCATGTGCCGATATTTTTGACCACCTTGTTCGCTTGTTCGCTTGTTGCTTGTTCGCGAAATATCTGAATGGTGTCTATATACATTCGATAATTAATGTAATGACATTCTCAGATTATTTTCCCGCGTGACATTGGTTCGCCATCCCTGACTTAATTTTAAATGAAAAACTCTTTGATCTTTTTCATTTCAGTTCAGAAGTAACGGCTTTGTATCAAAGTTATAATTATTATTCTACTACAAGAACAATAAGTACTAAAACAAATCTTGCCAAGGCAAGGTGATAGAAATCAGGTAACACGGCATAGTAATTAACATTCGTATTAATAATTGCACGTGTAATTTCAGCCTTCTATCAGCCGGAGCTAGCTCTAACGCAACAGTCGACAATGCAAATGAAACCAATACTGATGTTGCTAAACACACTAACCCAGAGCTGTCTCTTGCGGAAGCTTGCACGGGTTTTTTGCTCGATATTCGGCGCCGGCGCCGCGTGAGGCAACCAGAGATTGATTGGCCGCAGTTCAAGCGAAAGGCTGTAATGTGATTTTGGAATGCCCTGCGAGTAAATAGGTATGCGCAACGCCGTCAAATTATGAAACTTACTCAAAGGAAACCATCGCAATAATTAAAATTTAAGTTCTATCATATCTAGTTACTTGTTACCTACATAACAGACTCGTTAATCAACTTGGTGCAGGCATGTTATTCAATTGGAACGTGATGACTCCTTTGAAGGTCGAAAATAAAACCAAAACCGGTGAAGTCAGTTTGTTTTAAAACTGTGCAGGAAGATCTTTGTCTATAACACGAAATGTAACGCCTTGTCAATAGTGACAAACTTTGTCTGTGGCTCTGTCGCTCGGTTTACAACGAGCGCACGTGATGTGCCAACAAAAGCGACGTTTCCTGGAGTAGACGTGACTGAGACGTTCCTTCATGACGCAAGTGCAACGTTCAGTCATTCTAGTGTCAACCGTAATAGCGGTAATGTTATAGCGCAGCGAACAATGGCGTATCGGCGATGGCCAAGGCGCTGAAAGCGTTGGTGACACACCAAGGACTTAATCAAGGGATAGAACTGGTGTAATTAGAGATGGGAATTACGCTCTTCGTGCATGCAATGCAAATGCAATAAATTAACTTACTCGTAGGCTTTCGGGTCAAGGTGCAATGGTAGTAAATGATGCGGTTAACAGTTCCGTTGATTGCATTGTAGTATTGGTAGCAATGATCGGTTTATTGTTACTGCGATCAAATTTTCATCGTGCAGTGGAAAATAGGAAACCAAAAGTGATTTCGTATTGTGTTTTCGCGATAATACCTTATACATAACAAATTGGAGTAAATTAAAAGGACTGATTTAAGTCTGAACTAAGGCTTCTGAAGGAAAAAATGAGCGAGCATAGACCTCTATAGCTTACACAATATACATGTAATATAAACTTACTTAACTGCAGTACTACTTAGCAACGCTTAAAAAAAGAGACTGTCAAGTTTTGGCAAAATCACAATCATATCCATAGAAGCTGTCTATTTAGGTGCTCAAAAGTATCTGAGCACGCTCTTACGCGATTGAAAACACGGCCGTGTTCAAATATTTTTAAGGTTGGTCATTTCTGATGTTTATGGTGGCGACAGGTACGCAAATATGTATTTTGTATGTATTTTGTATATGTATTTAGGAGTACGTAAAAGAGCCACGGTAATTTAGAGGTTTGATCTATGGTCTCTCAGATAGAGGACTGTGCTTTCAAGCCCGGGCTTGCATATTTCAATATTTTGGGACCTATAACGCGAATTTACACTAAAAAAATTATACCATGAGTTTACAGATCTATGCACTGCACACCCTCGAAGCAATTCATGATTGCGTGATATTCCCAATTCCTTTTGTTTTTACAAGCCCACTCAATATGTGCCCGTGCGTATGCGTGCATGTATGTACTCGTGCTGAGCAGGAGTAAGCCGCAAACGATGATGGGGTGGCGTAAGACCTTGCACACATACAAAGCAATAAAGTGATTATGATTATGATATGAAACACTGCAACAAGATGGAGCAACGACCTGGTTAAGATCGCGGGATCGCGGTGGATTCGAAAAGCACAAGACCGGTCTGAGTGGAGCCTTGGGGGAGGCCTATGTCCAGCAAGACGTCTTTCGGCTGACATGATGATGATGATGAGACACTGACCTGCTGGCGCTGTCGTCCACAAAGCGCACTTTGGTGTCGATGCGCACGGAGGCTGCGCCCGCGCCGTCCTCGTCCCAGCGCCAGCGCTCGCCGCCGCACGCGCCCGCCAGCGCCACCACCAGCCACGCTCCTGCACACAACCAGCGTTAGACCCTGACCACCCTTCACACATGCCAACTGCTAAGGAATGGAATTCGCTCCCGTCGTTTGGTTTTAACCCCTGACGCAAAAAGAGAAAAAGAGGGGTTTTATAAGTTTGACCACTATGCGTGCTGTGTGTGCGTGACTGTATATCAGTGTCTCTCTCTCTCTCTCTTTCTCTCTCTTTCTTTCTCTCTCTCTCTCTCTAAGTAAGAATAAGAACGATAAGAAGTAAGAGTAAGAAGGACCAATCCCGAATATTAAAGACTGTAGGATTTGGACGCCGCGGGCGATAAGCTACTAGGCACCTACCGCGGATGGCAGGATGACATCCAGACTATTTCAAACCAGACAAGCGAAATATGATAGTGATCGCCTATAAGATCCAATAGAATTTTTAACATAATTTTGAAAGCTAGCCTTTTTCATTCATTCTTTCCAACCACTTGTACCTAATCATAACTCCATCTCGTGGACTGTCTTCCTACATTCCAGCACCCTATTCTCTGTCTTCATTCCTACAACTTCTCTCTTCATTCTGCGAGAAAAAGATGTGCCAAGGTTATATTTTTCCGCGGCAAATCTTAATCATGGATCATTACATGATTGAACTGTAGCTTTATGAGTCATTTTATGCAAGATTCTCTCCGTGATAGTCTGTAATTATGGGTGGACAATGCACGTAGTGTCAAGGTGGTGGATGACAGTATTTATAATTAGATAGGCTAGAAGCTAGAGGGATAGTGAATCACAGATGCGATGACTGTCGGTCACCAGGTTACAACGTAGGGAGTTTACAAACACCAGCGACCTCACATCAGCCGTATTATGATAGCGCGCGATTGTTAGTATAACCGTAGGGATTGTCTATTTTATCTAAACATTAACAAGGAGAAAGATTTTGTTTAGTCGTTGATAGAAAGTATTATTAAAAGGAGAAATGTATGTATAACTGAGAATGTTTTGACACATTCAACTTCGACCTTACGTCGGCACATATTCGCAAAAGGCTTCAATGTAGAGTTATAAAATTATGACATAAACAGTCGGTGTTAGGACACAAAATTCCCAAATTAGACCTGCGATGTCTATAATTTGTTTCAAACTAGCTTTGTTGCTGGCTTGTACTGAGCATGTCCAAAATGTTATCAAACGTTTCTATTACATCATGGAGTTTGCTTTACACGTTTGGCTAGCCTAAGGCTTTTGTGTCGCGTTGTTGGGAAGCAGCGTTGTATGAGGTGCGTGTGCGGCGGTCGCGTGCCGAGCGTTGTCGCGGTAGCGGCGTGGGCGGGCGGGGTTGCGCAAACGCTGCGGCTCAAGGATCCTCTGAGGCAACGGAACCTTTTGTGGATCAACTTGTCCGGCGACATGCGTGTAAACGTGTACTTTTGGATTCCATAATAATGACAAAATCTCTGCAAGGTTGTAAACGCCCGTAGTAAAATAGTTATGGGCAGTAAAATTGACATTTTAATTGCCTTCTGTCACAAGTTGTTTCTGTTTTGACCTATGCAAAGCTCCTCAGGAAAAGGGTCGTCAATTCGACCCCGGGCTCAGACCTCTGAGTTTTTTCCAAATTTGCGTACAAAGTTTTCATTAAAAATTTACCACGACCTTTACGGAAAATTAAAATATTGTTAGGAAACCTGCAGTGACGTGCGAAAAAATTCAATAGCAGTGTAAAGTTCCCAATCTGTACTGGGCCCAGAGGAACTAAGACCACACCGTCGCTTTATGAGAGGAGGCGGGACGTAACATAGGGTGAGATGAGAAGACAATAGTAGAGATTCTAAACAAATTTTAATGAATTTAATTTAGCGGGTAATCTTAAGCCTCTAGGTTGGCAACGCATCTGCAATACTGCAGATGTTTATGGGCGGCGGTGATCTCTTACTATCAAGAGACCCGCTTGCTCGTTTGCCATCCAGTAGAATAAAAAAAAAATTGCAGAGAAATCAGATAATTAAGGGCTGTTTACCAACTATTGATTAGTTTTATTTGACGGATAAATGGGACGACGGAGACGAACTAAACAAATAGAGACGGCATCATATTTATACGTCAAATAAATTTTATCAATGACGGTGGAACAGCTTAGGGGGTAAATGTTTAAATTAGGTACGAATATACTCGTACTGAGTGAAATTACTACTGCTACTTACAGTTATATCTTTAAACTGTTGTGTGTTGTGTGTGCAGCTTACGCTATATTATGTTACGAAGTACTGCAGCTCTACATATATTACAAAGAATTTGGTCGACCGGATGGCCAAGTGGTTAAAGAACCTGGCTATAAAAGCTTGAAGTCGCGGATTCTAATCTCGTCCGGGGCGGATATTTGTATGAATAATACGAATGTTTGTTCTCGAGTCTTGTATATTTCATATGTAAAGTAAAGTAGCTTTGCTTAGTTTGGGACTACATAGGTCAATTGGTGTCAAATGTCCCATGATATTTTTTAATTATATTTAATTTATTATTATTATAGAAGTATTTGTAAAACATGTGTGTGTTAAAACCTCTGACTAAAATCGTCATAATTAAATTCATATAAAATCACGATAAATAGTAATAAATTAGTCAAAACTCTTGAAATACATAAAAAAATTAGTGGTAAATATATCTCTACAAAATATTTGAAGTACTTTGTCAAATAAAAAATAATTTTTTTTATAATAAATAATGAAATAAAAAATACGAACCGATAAACATCGCAGAATCCACTTATCACAAACTCAAGAATGTTATTTAAAATAAACTTTTTGAAAATTAATTAAATATAAAATATCGGTATTCATTCGCGGTTGCGGCTGTGCGCTGCGCCCAGAGTGCTGCAACTGAGGTGCGCCGGCGCCGCGGCCGCGTCTAAGCGTGCCGTAATTGTTGCGATGGTCAAAATAATACGGAAATTGATTTGACTATTGTAATGTTTTTTAACCCTCGCAAAAAGAGGGGTGTTATAAGTTTGACCGCTATGTGTGTCTGTCTGTGGCACCGTAGCTCTTAAGCGGGTGGACCGATTTGAATGCGGTTTTTTATTTGAAATAGGTTTTCTAGCGTTAGTTCTGAGACATGTTTCATTAAAATTGGTTTGGCCGTTTTTGAGATATTGAACCTTGAAGTGACAAAGTCGGGGGTTTTCCAACGTTTGTTGGTTAGGTTATTTTCTTACCGTTTAGTGGCTGTTTTATGTCTCCGTGCTAATTTATTTTGGGCGTCTAAAAACATCATGATACTTAGGTAAGTAAGTATAGTCGAGCAAAAAATGTTTTTACGACTCTATGGTTTAGGGGCTGTTTTACTACCCATTGATTAGTGTTAACTGACGGTTAAATGTGATGCCGTCTCCATCTATTTGAACAAAACAAATAGAGACGGTATATCACATTTAACCGTCAATTAAACACTAAGCAATGGGGGGTGAAACAGCCCCTTACGTCATCTGTAGCGCTAAAAAAAACCTATTTTCGCTCACAGGTCAATATAACAATCAGCCTATTTGTTTTAATTCTGAACTAGGACTGCCATTCAAATAGGTAAAGCACTTTCTTGACCGACTATGCTTCCATTTACTCGTAATAATAATTTTTTGATTTTATTTTGGTACCAGTGTAGTTTGGTAAGAGTCTCTTAAAATTTGGATTTTTTTACATAAAAGGGGGTACGAGGATGTGGTTCGCCTGATGGGAAGAGATAGCCGCCCATAAACGGCCGCAACTCTACAGCGTGTATTTTTAATACTACCTCAAACTTTAAGAGCAGTTAGTGAAGGCCCTAATAATCACATTTTATTATGTTTTAGTAAAAAAATTAGACTTATTATTTTCCTTACTAAATTAATTAGCACGCAATGTATCACTACGCGATACTACTTTGCTTTTTATTCAAAACGTCGCACTTGTTGACGTGACAGCTGTCACAGAACGGTTCTCTCTCGTATCAAATTATTGTACGCATTACATTGCTGTTTGAAAATATTCCAAAAATTAATTACGCTCTGTTAGTTAAATCTAAATTAACATTTTTTTTTGCAATCGGTTCACATCGATTAAATCTTCGTCTGGTTACAGTTTGAGGTAGTATAAAAAATACACGCTGTATAGGTATGACGTGCTTTGCGGACCCTTTGAGAGACTGATAGGCTCGTTTTTTAACGATCGCTATTTATTTTAGATAAAAATTTAGGTCTACGGCAGACAGTACGGTTTATTATACCTGTTTTCTCATTTAATAAATTTCACAATCCAAGCAATCGGGCACAGACATGAAGGTAGACATGGCATACGGTTGGAAAACACCAAGGTCGAAAGAAATTGACATTATCTTAACACCGGTCCGCCATGAGCTTCAGGGTCAAGGTCATCGGGTCGCTTTTGATGCGTCTGAATCACGTCTCCGAAACCGTATACCTTTACTTGCCCGAATTTCACTTGCCATACCAACGTTTGCCATAAAATATATAGAACCGTGCTTTTTTCAGGATTTTTTTAAATGTCATCATATAGAATGCAGTAGGTTAGGTTAGGTTAGTTTAATATCAACTCTGAAGAAATTACTATTTCAGAAATAAATTACTTTATGGCAAATGAAAATTCTAGAAAATGATACATTCGGGCATATGAAGTTCGGGCAAACGATAGAGAACCCTCCGAAACAGCTTCGTCTTTAGATTCAGTGATGTAAGGGAGTAGGTAGACGTCATGAGCGCAGGGGGGGGGGCAGGGGCAGCTGCCCCCCCTGGAAATTGGACGTCCTACAATATATTATGCCCCGTTTACCGATGAAGCAGGATCCCTTGCGGGTGTTAGCCCTACACACTACATATACCTCGTGTTTCATGTAGGTGTCTTTGTGTAGTGTGTATGACAAAACAATTGCGGGCGAACTGATCTAAAAAATCTGAATTGCCCTCCCTAAACCAGAAGCTGGGTAGGTACGCCCCTGAAGGGCTACTCCGAAACACGAAATTCGAAGTTCGTATCGTACCGTCCCTCTCACTCTCGTATTAAATAACATAAGCGTAGGCGGGACGGTACGATACGAACTTCGATTTTCGAATTTCGTGGTAGCCTTGCTGTAGACGTAGACTTTATAGTGAAGTTTTGCAATACCTAATTTATTATGTAACTAGAGTTCACTCGCGGCTTTGCACGCGTAAATCATTAGATACTGTAGTTGAATTTAAAGTACAGGATTTTCCAAAATTCCCGTGGGAATTCCCGAAAATTTCAACGTAGTTTTTATTAACATTGCATTAAAAGCCGCTATGCCAAATTTCATGACTCTAAGCCCAATGGTTGTTATTTCGATCCTTATCCCGTGGGAATATCGGGATAAAAAGTGCCTATATATGATATTCCAGATGTCCAGCTATCTACGTAGGTACTAAATACGTCCAGCCGTTTTAGCGTAAAAGAGTAACAAACATACACACACACACACACACACACACACACAAACTTTCACATTTATAATCCATACTATACATACTAATATTATAAATGCGAAAGTGTGTTTGTGTGTTTGTGTATTTGTATGTTTGTATGTTTGTCCGTCTTTCACGCCGTAACGGAGCGTTGGATCGACGTGATTTTTGGCATAGAGATAGTTTATGGGCCCGAGAGTGACATAGGCTACTTTTTATCCCGGAAAAATGCACAGTTCCCAAGGGAACAGCGTGCGATAACCGAATACCGCGCGGGCGGAGCCGCGGGCAAAAGCTAGTATAAATATAAGATTACATAACACATAAGTAATTATCTTTTCACTGAAGTAGAACTAAGTTCATAATAAGTGTCAACCCTATATTAACACCTTATTCGTTTCAGGTGTCAGGTGTTTTGTGTTATTCATATCAGACAAAAGCTTTAGCGCCTACAACATACAACGGAACTGTCGCGTAGCGTACGAACGCTTTTAAGCTTTATATCTTTACACGTTGTTGCTCTCGACTTAGTCTGCGGAAGATTCGTATTCGTCATTTTCTTATTCACTCACTCACCAAAATTCGCATTTATAATACTTGTATTATTAGAACAGGACAGCAGAGCCGCGACTATAAAGATGTTTTTTGTAATGTGCATCGTAGACATCGCTCCGCCATCCCTGTATTTTTTGCATATGTTTCTAATTTACTTTGTTTAAGTTAAGAATAAAATAGAATAAATAGAATAGAATTGTAATAGTCTTGGCAATGACGACACTTACAGAATGAACATTTCAGTTTTTATTTTGAAGAGGCCTATAAGTTACAAAAGTACTTAAATAATATTGTAACAACATTTATTTCGGGTTATTGATCATCTGTCCTAAATCATTTATTTGCAAAAACATGGTATCAGATCTTGATCTAACCTTGGGTCCCATACCCCCTTTTTTATCACCCGACCCGGACGAAGGTTATTATCAGAATCTGAGTTTGCTTCACAGTTGTGTTCTGTACTAATAAATAAAACTTTATAAACTTTGGATAGATTCCCTGCCAAGGAAGTAAAGTGAGAGGGGATGTGGGAATCCAGAGGCTGTTGCGAATAATACAAGTCGATTGTTGCTTATCTCTGCTCCAATTTATCAAGGCCACCGGTGGGATTTACAAGCGATTGTTTTCGGAAGGCCGCCATGCTATTGCTAGTGAGCTGCGGCATTGTACGGCGTCTCGTTACGAGTGTAGAGGATTGCATTGTTTGTGGCAATTGAATTGTTTGTTTAGGACTAATTGAGCATTGCAGATGTAACTGATTTGTAATAAATAATTTATTGAATCAGGCGTTACTTTGCGGAGGTCCATACCAATGAACTAAAATAATTTCCTTGCTCACCCGCGACCTTACGATAGCTAAGCTTATGCGAAATATGCGTGTTCATGCAGTTCCTCCACCTCCACACTGTAAGAACAAACACAAATTACACAAAGTTTTAGTTTTAAAGTTGTTAGACTCCAATGACTAACAACTGGTAGCATGGTGTACGGTTGTGTTACTCTGAAGATGAGCTCTGGTTGAGTTCGAAACACGTCAGTGTGATGTGGTGGTGGTGATAGATGGGTTTGTGTAATTTGTGTGAGTTCTTACAATGTGGAGGTGGAGGAACTGCATTAACACGCATATTTTGCATAAGCTTAGCTATTAGGGTCGCGGGTGACCAAGGAAATTCTTTTAGTTCATTGATTTGTAGTGTTTGCGCACTGGCATACACACCGCTGCAGGTTTATACGAGGTATCTTCTTGGTGTTGTAGACCAACGAGCATAGCAGATAAAAGCTGAAGTGGATGATCTCTTACACGCACTCATCAGGAAAGCAACTGTGAGACGAATGGCGGCGGATAGTGAAGCTGGTTTCAAAAACGTAATATGAAAGAAAGGAAGAAAGAAAGAAAGATATAATATGGCGATCAGTACCATACTTAAGCGTGAATCTGGGCAAAAAAGAAGAAGAAGAGATAAACGATAATGCGATCGCCTGATTAAAAACAATACATACTTGCGACTGCGTGGTCAGAGATTTATTTAGGAGTTTTGAGGGTTTAATGGAATGTTACAGCGGGTGGCTGCAGGGCTACTACAAAACTCGGAGCTCGAAGTTCGTATCGCATTAAGTAAAAGTGTTAGAAGGACCGCACGACTCGAACTTCAAGTTTCGTAGTAGCCCTGCTGGGTTAGTTTGACTGAATACCACTGCGTATGTTTTCAATATTTTTCAGTTGTGGTTGACATAATTAAACCATAAGTATATTGGCGTATATTCTTCGAAATAGTGTACCGTGTCAAAGGTGTGACACACTTTGTATAAAAATTGCGATATAAAATCTCAAAGTTAATTACAGGTAGTTTCTATCAAAGAACTCGTCGTCGTCGTAGTCGAAGTTAAGTAAAATCTAGAAAAACACGGTATGTAGTACCCGGACAGCTTTAGTCACGTGTTAGAATCACTGTCAAAACAAACAACGTATTAATGTAATTTTAAGAGCAATTATTCGCTCAAAATATTCCGACATGATGAAATAACAGGTAGAGAAAAACAAATGTCACTTTTTGTGTGTATATCAATGATATTAACAGGTATGCCTGTCCTGTCGTACCGGCAGTTGGACGAAAAGACGGCGGCCTCGCTGCGTCCGGCGGAAACCCGCGTCACTACACATCGATTAGCCAAAAACTCCTGGCCCAATTTAATATGCTAATTATTAGATTAAAGATAATGTTTGTAATTTGATAAAAAATTACTCTGATTTGGGATTTTCCGAACGAGTAGGTAATGATGGTAAATGTTGGGTTTGGTGTCTGAGTGGCAGCTCGTCGGGGACGTGACCTAGATACTGGCAGGGAGCATGACAATAATACCACATAATTCGTCGTATCCTACGATAAGAGCCATAATTACAAAATGCTAACTTTTCAGGAGAAGCATTTTTGTGTTTCTTTCAAAAGATAAGTAGCGAATTGATATTTTTGCAATTAAATAATGTGTATTAGGGTTCTAGGGTTCTGTTAAAATAAAATGTATGTTTTTAATGATATATTATAGATCGATTTTGTCCTTTAAATCCTTTTTCGTCGGACTAAATGAATTTTAAAGGGCCATAAGCTACGTTGTGCCTTTTATCGTCGAAAAATTCGAGGCCACAACTGCCATTAGGACCAAGTTATAGTTGTTAAAATATTTGCGTTTCAACATTTTTTATAATTTTAGTATTTTTCTTGTAATATGGAAGTGGCAAATTAAATGTTTCATTTTCTAAGATTTTTTAAATCATAAAGCGGAGGTACGTACCCACAGTAATTCTTTTAAATAAAATAAGTCCCATTTAAGAAAATAAGTAAAATAAAAACTTCTTAATCCATCCTAATATTATAAATGCGAAAGTTTGTTTGTATGTTTGTGTGTTTGTATGTTTGTCCCTCTTTCACGCCGTAACGGAGCGACGAATCGACGTGATTTTTGGCATAGAGACAGTTTATGGGCCCGAGAGTGACATAGGCTACTTTTTGTCCCGGAAAAATGCATAGTTCCCGAGGGAACAGCGCGCGATAACCGAATCCCACGCAGGCAGAGCTGCGGGCAAAAGCTAGTTTTTAATAAATAAAAAAAAAATCAACTTCTGAAAATCTAAATATTCTCAACGCTCTTAATATAAAAAAATGCACATTATTATTTACTAAGTCTTGAGTGTTCATTGGAGATCTTTCCTTGTTCTTTCTCATCGCCTGTATCACCCCCAGTAGCAACACCTCCTTTCTCAAGAAGTAACGTTAAAAAAAAGTCATAAAATTCTTAATTTTTTTTATTGACACAAAGATACAAGAGACTTGTTTTTATATATTCACTTTTATAGAGTCTGTGCATCTTCTTTCAATGTTTGTAACTACACTCCTTGTCCCTCTTTTCATCTTTCTTAAAGTCGTTATTGTTTTCTAGTCTTCGCGAACATCATAATTAAGTATATTAATTAATAATAGAGACCAAAATATTGGACTGTGTAAGTTAAGAAAATAAAGATTAACTTACATTTTTTTAAAGACAACGTTTCACTATACCTTAATATTTACAGACTGTTACCGACAACAAAATGGGGCTTGATGTTTAGACAAACCAATACCAACCAGGCAGATTTTTGTCAGAGCTTCAACAAATAAACGGAAGACAAATTGATGAAGACCGAATTCGAAATAAAACTTAGATGCATTAAAAAACATTAGCCATCATTGTACAAATTAAACGAAAGAAATAAAATATTGGTGATATCATTTCTAAAAGCTTTTCCTAAAACTTTCCCGGAGCCACACCGAAGTTTTTGTCAACTTGAAAACGGTTAAAATCCTGCTACTGCTGAATTAATTTCACCTGATGACATCACCGAAGAAAAAACTGACGAAAATGTAGGATGCGAAATGATAGAGACTATTTTGAAGTCTACCTTAATTCCGTGTCGGAATGAAAATATTATCCTTCTTCATCTTCATGATTATCAATTACTTACTGGTAATTTCCTCTATCTGCTCTAGTTGTCATCTAGAACTTCATCGGTTTCTTTTTGTTTTTCTACAAGGATAATATTTTCATTCTGACACGGAATTGAGCTAGACTGCAAAATTGTCTCTTAATCATTGCACATTCACATTATCGCCAGTTTTTTCTTCGGTGATGTCATCAGGCGAAAATATTTCAGCAGTAGCAGGAAGTTAAACGTTTTCAAGCTAACAAAAACTTCGGTGTGGCTCCGGGAAAGTTTCCGAAATTATATCACCATTTTTTTTCGTTTTATCTTGTACAATGATGACAGCTACTACTTTTTGATGCATCTGAGTTTTATTTAAAATTCGATCTTCATCTATTTGTCTTCTATTTATGTGTTATGCTCTGACAGAAATTTACGATAAATTTGGTTTGTTTCAATATCAAGCCCGCTGTTTCTGTCGGTGAGTCTGTATATAATAAGAAATATTGAAACGATTTCTTTAAAACAATATGCTTAACTAGGTAGTCTTTATTTTTTCTCGTTTTCAGGTTGTACGCGTGACTTTTCAAGTTTTATTTATAGAAACAGAATTGAAAAATCACAGTCTAAACATTGTTAATAATAAAATAAAACAGTCACAGGAACCATCCCGTATTATATAAAAAACCATAAGAGAATAATATTCTAGCCTATTGACCGATTGACAAGAAATTAAAAGGTAAATAGATATAATAACGCCAAAATATATAGCGAAAAAGGCCTCAAGTGCCATAAGAACCCTAAAATCAGACGTGCAAAATCACACGTTGAAAAGAATTATTGTTGTCAAAAAGTAAGTATAACATTCCATGAAGCCGAAATGTTAACAAACCACCCAAATATATCTTTAAAAAGCGAATATTTAAGCAATAATTCAATAAACCATAATTCGTACATAGAAAAAGGACACTACCGACATTGTGACCACACATTTTCCATACAAATAAAATTGAGCTATTACGCGGTAGAAGACCGCACTAGCCGTTCGGGCTTTATTCTAGGTAATAGTAACAACTTCATTAAATTGTGTGATTTTCTTCATTAAACTATGTAAATATATAAATAAGTAAACTAAGAATATATATAATATAAAAGTAAACCTAAAATAAGTAATAAATAGGATCCGAATAATGCAAAAACTTTTTAAATAAATTTTCTTGGTGTTTTCTTTTTTCGACCAGCGCCATCTTTTGTAATTATTTTTACAAATCTAAGTTCTCGACGATTTGTTTTATTGTTTTCACTGTTAATTAACGAAAAAAAAGACGATCTTACAAATTAAATAACCATTACGAATTCACGACACTCTTACGGCGCTGTCCGCCGAGTACCGCAGAAATGGCGCTTGCGTCCCCTCCTCGCGCCCGCGTCGCTCCTTTTTGCACGGCGAATAAGGACAGCAGAGTACTTCTGGCTTTACTCCGCGTTAGAAATGAGACATACGTAATTGTGGCTTTTTTTAAAAAAATATTAAAATTATTATTTAAAGTTGTAAATATGTATCTTGACGTGTAGAATTAAATTTTACAATAAAAACTAAAAGCCCTTATGGTGATAGTGGCTCTTATCGTAGGATACGACGAATTATTAACACATAATTATTATTCAAATGTTATAGCGATGATTGTCTTGAACATTACTAAAAATTAGGGGAGCGCCAAAGTTCGCATACTCTTCGCTAGTCATGCCGTAATTTTTGTCCGAATCATCGTTTGTAATCATTTTTTTTCCACTGAAACTTTAAATTTTTCTGAAAATTTTACGTGGTCATCCTATAGAAAAGTATAGGTTAGGTTAGGTTTGTTTTATAACAATTCTGAACAATTATTAGATTCAGAAAAAAAAGAGTTATGACAAACAATCATTCTGACAAACATAGTTACATTCAGACTTTCAATGAGTATGAGTCGATATGGACCCAAAAATTAGTTTAAAATGATACATATTGCTTTAGCATATAGCTATTTAATCAAATTTTTTATCTTTTTTAGGGTTCCGTAGCCAAAATGCCTTAAATGGAACCCTTATAGTTTTGGTCAATTCTGTCTGTCTGTCTGTCCGTCCGTCCGCTGCTTTGCTCAGGGACTATTAATGCTAGAAAGCTGTAATTTTACAAGAATATATAATGTAATCTATGCCGATAAAATGGTACAATAAAAAAAACAAAAAAACATTACAACAGCTATGTTTTTGCGCTCTCGGACAAAGCAAAGCATTGCCAGTCGATGATTAAGATTAAGTAATTATAATATCAGCCGACAATCGTATAAAACTACGTTCTTATTTATTGACAGTACACAAAAACTTGATCAGTAGGTTATTTATAAATGGTTTCAAGGTAAATTCTTATGTAAGCTGCCATGACTCACTAGGAATGGCCATAATTTTGACTAATTCGAAGTTTTTTTTATTCAAATTGACATTTAATTGAGACGAAGTCGCATTAACAGTCGTTGTTGGATGATGATATAAAATTACTGGCTTATATTGATACAATTAACATCACGCAAAATTGTTATGGGCATCCGGGAACAAAATTTTTGGTAGAGCTAAATTAAAATCGAAGTCTCTACATAGCTAAGAAGCTTAAAAATACAAACGGTCTGAGTTATTTTAATTAGTAATATGGCATTCTGAATTTCATTTAAAAAATGAAAAAAGAGATGCATCGGCCGGGAATCGAACCCGGGCCGCCCGCGTGGCAGGCGAGCATTCTACCACTGAACCACCGATGCTCATGACTAAACTAGCAAAATTACCGACAGCTTCCTACACAGCAGCGCTACACGATATCGCTATCGGATGACGTCACAGTCGGCACGTGCGCTATTCACACGATCCGAGCGGTGCACATTTCACGCGCTCTACGTAAACAACTTTGATCTCATTTCATTCATAAATTTCATAATTCTTTTGTGTTCAACAAATTTGTGAATTACGCCAAGTGGTTTCGTACAAACGGAATCTATTTTCGCGCAGATGGTTTATAGTTGTGGCTTTTTAACAAAACGCGGATGAATTTTATCGACTTTGTTACTACATTCAATAGGCAATGTTAGAATTTGTATTTCTTTTCTGTTTTAAATTCGTCAATACTTTAATGGTCTTTGTCAAATTTCTACGTCAAAAGAACTACAAAAAATACAATTAGAATAGTTACAGTTGATATAATTTCACGTTTCTACAGAAATTACTTACGTAAATACATAATTATGGTCATAATTTCTTAAGTCCTAGGTATATCAAATTTGTCAATTTTTTTTTGGGACAAGATTACATTATTAATGATGTCTAGAATGGACCACAGCTTTTTTTGTGGACTTCAAATTCTAATTTTTCTGCTTAGACGTTTAATTTCGAGTTGTCGATTTTCCATTTGTACTTAATGACAGTAAATCCTAACTAAAATAGGTGCAGTTGTACAGTCAGCTGCAGAGAAAAGGTACCCCTCTGTAACGGCGGTATCCATACTTACCGCCATACAGGGGGGTACGCTTTCTCTGCAGCTGACTGCACAACACCAATAAGACATTATATTCTGTTCTGTTCTATTCTGTTACTCGGGCAGGCTACGGGCACATCGCGCCGAAGACGCAGACCGGCAAGGTGGTGACCATCTTCTACGCCATCCTCGGCATCCCGCTCATGCTGCTCTGCCTCTCCAACATCGGGGACGTCATGGCTTCCTCCTTCAGGTATCGTACTCTCACCATCACCTCTTTAACAGCTCTTTATTGCATACCTACCAACACATAATACCTAACCAACAAGTACAGAAAACACAAGTATAACACAGAGATATTCTACGATAAGCAATAGGCGGCCTTATCGCTTCAGAGCGATCTCTTCCAGGCAACCGTGTTTATTTTTGCATGCTCCGCTGTGGAAGACATTAAAGATGACTGTACGTCAGATCGAGTCGGAAAACCCGTCTTTTCAAAAGTTAACACTTTTTCAAAAAGGCAGCTTGCTCGTGAGATGCACAGAAACTAACGTGTTAAGTGTACGTGAAAAAATATACGATTCAAAATTTGAACGTGTAACTTTTTTTCGTAATTATGAAAGTAGAGTTTGATGGGGCTTTGGTGTATTGCCCATTGTTTTTTAGTAGGCGCACATTGATATGACTATAGAGTTGCTATTAATACGTATCTATCTATACCTAGTGCCATCCACGAAGACGCGTGATTCTATCAAAATTAGCCATTAATGACATTGTAATAAGAACCACGGCACGCGTTATCGTGAATGACTCTACCTGACTACCTATATATACATAGAATAGCTTTTGCCCGCGACTTCGTCCGCGTATTCTTTAGTTTTCAGGGCATATTATTCAACTTATAATTGTGACATCTGTATATCTGTGTGTATAGCGAAGTACTGCCGTAAACGATAGGTGACAGTTTACTATAGTAATTACTACGCTATAAATAAACAATATTTTTACCAGTTTTGAAGCTACTTTATGAAAAGTTCTATGCAACTTCCGGTGAGAACCCGAAGTATATACCTATTCGAAATTGCACTCCCCTATTGAAGTGACCAACACCATACGGAAGATTTTAAATAGTGACCAGCTATATTTACCCCCCCATTTTACCCCTTTAGAGGGGAATTTTTTCCATTTCACCTACACAGATAATTTTTGATTGTAATCGAAAACTTATACACCTATTTTCATACTTCTAAGTCCCGAAATAAGAAAATTTCCATACAAACTTTACTCCCCCCACTTTACTCAAAAAAAGGGGAGAATTTTATCCATTTCACCTACACAGATAATTTTTGATTGTAAGCGAGAACTTATACACCTATTTTCATACTTCTAAGTCCAGAAATGAGAAAATATCCATACAAACTTTACCCCCCATTTTACCCTTTTAGGGGGGAATTTTACCCATTTCACCTACACAGATCATTTTTAATGGTAATCAAGAACTTCTATACCTATTTTCAAACTTCTAAGTCCTTGAATGATAAAATTTCCATACAACGTTTACCCCCCATTTTACCCCTTTAGGGGGGAATTTTATCCATTTCATATACTCAAATAATTTTTGATTGTAATCGAGAACTTATATACCTATTTTCATAGTTCTAAGTCCAGAAATGAGAAAAATTCCATACTAACTTTATCCCCCCATTTTACCCCTTTAGGGGGGTATTTTATCCATTTCACCTAAACAGATAATTTTAAATTGTGATCAAAAACTTATACACCTATTTTCAGACTTCTAAGTCCAGAAATGAGAAAATTGCATATAAGCTTCACCCCCCTATTTCACCCCCTTAGGGGATGAATTTCCAAAAATCCTTTCTTAGTGCTCACTTACATCATAAAAGGAACTTCTGTACCAAATTTCAAGTTTCTAGGCCCAGCGGTTTGGGCTGTGCGTTGATATATAACCCAGTGAGTCAGGTTTGCCTTTTATATAATAAAATAGAAGATACACATACACACACAAACATCACGCCTGTATTCCCAAATGAGGTGGACAGAGCACACGAAACGTTACCGCTTCGGAGCCACTTTTAGCAATTTTAGGTTTTTAAGTTTGAAAAAAATGGTACAATAGTGACAGGTTGCTAGCCTGTCGCCTACGGTATACAGAAACCTATATCCTCAATCGCCACTTACGACATCCACGGAAGAAATGGAGAGGTGTAATTCTAACCCGACATCATATATCTATAGATAGCAATAAAAATATGTTGAAAACAGTAATTTTTGCTTTATTTATTTATCCTCGTAAGTCCTGACTTTTTTTACTACTCATTGTTTTACAGAACGAGCCCAAAATTCTAAGTTTTGTGGTGGAAAATATTTACCTACACATAAAGTCCTCATTTTCTTGAATTTGGAATTCCACACCTTATCAAGTACACGAGGACTTAACGAGGTTAAATCGTGAACTTTGAAAACTGCATCACCGATTACTCGTAACAATCATCGTGTGGTAGAGTGTCAAATCGAAGTCAGCTGTAATGGCTGATTGATATGACTTGTTCAAAGTTTTTTTTTTATTCGACGGATGGCAAACGAGTAAGTGAGTCTCCTGATGGTAAGAGATCACCACCGCCCATAAACATCTGCAGCATCCGGGGTATTGCAGATGCGTTGCTAACCTAGAGGCCTAAGATGGGATACCTCAAGTGTCAGAAATTTCACCAGCTGTCTTACTCTCCACGCACAACAGTGCAAGCACGCTTCACGGCAGGATTAGCGAACAAGATGGTGATAGCAATCCGGGTGAACCTTGCACAAGGTCCTACCACCTGCAAAAACAAGCCAGACGTCTACCAAGACTCTTACCAAATTACATACTAGTGTCAAATTAAAATCGATTATCAATTATTATAGATAAAAGCAAAATCGGTCAAGAAAGTGCTTTACCAATTTTAATGACAGTCCTAGCTTTTAATGACAGTGGTAGCAATCCGGGTGGACCTAGCATAAGTTCCTACCACCTGTAAAGTGGCGCCTGATGCAATATAATGTCTGTCGCAGATTCCTGTACTGGCGGGTGTGCTGCTACGTGTGCACGCGGCCGCCCAAGCGCCGGCGTCGCCACCATCCCTCCATCAGGTACTCTCAAGAACATTCCACGACGTCGAAGTTCCCACGGCGACCCCATAGGGCTTATGGGAACGGAAGCGATACATGCCCTCGTACCGCTCTGCTTTCAGAGCTTGACATGAGTGCGTGTGAGCTAACTTGGGGGGCGGCAGGCATAATCTTGCCTTATTTGGAATCCAAAAGCATAATGGTTGACTTGTAATGTATATTTTAGTTTTAGAATAATTTTAAGTGTATTTATGACATTGGGAGATAATTTATGACGATGAAAGCATGGTGCACTTCCACTGAACGTAGATATAGTTGTTTAGTTTTTTACCTAATAGGGACCCCATACATCCCTGTATATATATTTTTTTTCATGTAACTTTTTCTTCAATTTTATACTGTATCTTATTTTAAAGTGTTTATTTCGTAATTCGTTATTTTGAAAAAAAAATGACTTTCCCCAAAGTTTCTTGCGGCGCGTTCTTCTTGGCAATGATTGATGGTCTTTCTGAAAAATGACGTGTAAAAGAGCCCATTGTGGCTTACTTACTAAATAAATTGAATTTATTCAATTGGGTGGTCCGTTACCGCTGCGGGTAGTGTTATACCTAAACGATAGCGCTCTACCGATTCCCGAATTTCAAATACTATTCTAAAATTTAATTTACTATAATTTTATGTTCCATAATCATTTATTTGCCATAAAAATCACGTGTCATATTTTCATTTGGCATAATTTTTTGACACATCTTGAATGTGAATGGGCTTCTGACTTTAGGTCACAGTCAGAAGCCCATGCTTATTTCCAGAGACTAGAGGTAAAGAGCTTACTGTTGTTCCAGACGCTCTGTGCGCGGGAGCACGCGGCACGGCTCGACGCGCCGCAAGCGTCCCGAGCGCGCGCACTCCGACACCGAGTGCAGGTAATTGGAGCCTTCTGGACGACTCAGCCACACTATACATATAAGCTAAAGCAGTATGGAAGCTACGAACAAATAGATCGTAACGAACATACTCACACAGACGTGCGCTCTACACGGCCTCGGAGGCCCGCACTGCAGTACTGCGAGACCCCCTTAGAGGCCGTGTAGAGCGCGCGTCTGTGTGTGTGTTCGTTTTGATCGATCGATCGAGCTCCATAGTGCTTTAGCTTATCTTAAATGATATGGTAACGGATAATTCACGTCTTAAATCGAGTTTAGCTCGACATGTTTCGGGTTATTTCGAAACCCTTCTTCTAAGGAGCGCGCGACTCGGAGGCTGCCGCAACACGCGCATTACGCGCCACTACGCGACTACAGCACTGCGAGCAAAATTCAATTTAAGACTTGAGTTATCCGTTACCATATCATTTAAGATGAGTGAGTCTCACGGTAGTTTCATGTTAAAATTGCTTTAGGTTATATTTATAATATTAGTAGGATATACAGGCTGGATTTTGACGAGGGATCTTTACGAAAGAGGCAGATAGTTCAACCTTAGCACTATATTTCCCCCATAGAAACTAAGGAAATATATGTTACCGTTTTCAAGTTATAGCCTTTTAAACATTCATACCAAAAACTACTTTGTGCCAACCCTAAACAGATGGCTGGGTCAATGTTCTTACTTGTAAACAATCTTTAGACGTCAGGATATTACATTAATATTTTGCCATTTGTTCATTCTTAGAGGTCTGCGTGCAACGCTAAAAAAATCACTGCAGGATTTGCAGAGGTGATTGTCTCTAGAGTATTTATGTAATTTCTTAGTTAATAATTCTAATCACAACAAATAACTCATATGATATGACATGGCACTGACATTCACTTGAATGTACTCAACCGTCATAAACAATTAAAGAAGATAGTAACCTCTTTCATCATAAATAAAATGTCTCTGTTTACCTACCTAAAATGATAAAAAGGTTTTAGTTCGTTAACTTGCTTCAGCAAATTATTTTCGAATGAATTGAAATTGTTCCCCAGTTGATCAGCAATTCATACAATAGGCTGTCCTTTTTTTATTTCGGTTATCGTCAAAAAATTTAATACTTAACATTATTTGACGGATATTGCACTAAAGTTGTAGTAATTTTTTACAACTATCGAAACTCTTTGCATGATTGAAAATCGATCATAAACATATCATAAATGTGATGTTTGAAATGAAATTGACATTTAAGTTCATTTTATTTACTTTACATGAAAATGCGTCTGTCAGATGCACGTGGATATTTAAATTTTCTCATGTTATACGCGAGCTGCAATTATAATGCGGCTGAAGCTTTACGACGTTACAGGGAAACATATCCACCACCACACCCAACTGGTCGTAGGGCAATTTTACGTGCTTTTGATCGTGTCGCCAACAATCAGCCCGTTGTACCAAGAACAGCTCAGAACGATCAACGTGGAGGACCCGTTATTCGTCTTGAGGCTAGACTTGAAGAAAGAATACTGAGGTATTTTGAGCGGAATCCAAGAAAAAGTTCGAGATCAGCTGGTCGACATTTCGAAATAAGTCATACCGCAGTACTAAAAGTTCTTAAACGTGCCCGCCTTCACCCTTATAACGGAGGAACATTTGAACACCGTATGTAAAAATTGTAATAAAGTAACTGATAATCGTATTTTTGCATTTTATTTGATTTATTTGACTTTGTGTCATTTTTACATCAGTACGATGACAACAACTCTCGGAAATAAACGTAATATCCCAAGTTTTCCCGACGACGACTCCTTAATCTAGCCATCGTGTCGTTATGTGCGGATGCAATTATAGGGTTATCACCACAGTTAAAAATTAGTGAATTTTGTGTTTTTTTTTTTTACTTTGTTTAAGCTTCTAAACATTATAAATCAACTGTGTATCACTTAAACAATGCAATATCTCCGTAAAAGTCTCTCGTCGAAATCCTCCCTGTATAGTGTGACTCAGTGTTGTCAGTACACTATTAACATAGTTGCCAGGTAACAGACCATTGCAGGCTCATAGTTCATTTGTCGCCAACTGATTGCCAACAGCGGAATCCTATTTCCTACTTAATATTATAAATGTGAAAGTTTGTGGGTGAGTGAGTGAGTATGTTTGTTACTTCTTCACGCTAAAACGGCTGGACGGATTTCGATGAAATTTGGCAAAACGTTAATTTATAACTTGGATTAAAACATAGGATACTTTTTA
This sequence comes from Choristoneura rosaceana, assembly GCA_037349165.1. NCBI lineage: Eukaryota > Metazoa > Arthropoda > Insecta > Lepidoptera > Tortricidae > Choristoneura > Choristoneura rosaceana. The sequence continues at coordinate 18,680,878 of JAZBNJ010000028.1, read as the reverse complement.
TCCCGATATTCCCACGGGATAGGGATAAAATCTCTAAATAACAATCGCTGGGCTTAGAGTCATGAAATTTGGTATATAGGTAGCTGAAAGTTTGGAATAACACATAGGCTACTTTTTATCCCGATGTACCCACGGGGGGATAGGGATAAAATCTCGAACTAATAACTGCTGGGCTTAGAGTCATGAAATTTGACCATGATTGTTTTTAATGTAACGGAATTTCCACGGGAACTGTATGTAATGATTTACGCGTGGGAAGCCGCGGGTAAACACTAGTGCGAATATAAAGTGGATATAAGATGTGTTAACGGTTAGCACTTGGCAGGTACCGCGACAGTGGGTACAGCAGCGGGCGCGGGCGGCGCGGGCGCGGCGCCGGCCCTCCCGCCGCCCTCCGCACCGCCTCGCAGCCGCCACTCACGCGCACCTATGGTAAGCCAAGTAATAGTTCAGTCCCTCAACTCCGTAGTCTAGACCTAAGAAAAGTAAAACCCCACTTTAAAGACCCATTTACACTAAACAACTTTCTTGCATATTCCATACAATAAAATTGAGGCAACAAAAAATCCGAAAAGCCGTGGTGGCCTAGTGGTTTGACCTATCGCCTCTCAAGCAGAGGGTCGTGGGTTCAAATCCCGGCTCGCTGAGTTTTTCGAAATTCATGTGCGCAATTTACCACGAGCTTTGCGGTGAACGAAAACATCGTGAGGAAACCTGCACAAACCTGCGAAGCAATTCAATGGTGCGTGTGAAGTTCCCAATCCGCACTGGGCCCGCGTGGAAACTATGGCCGAAGCCCTCTCATTCCGAGAGGAGGCCTGTGCCCAGCAGTGGGACGTTTATAGGCTGAGATGATGATGAACAAAAAATTGCCCAGTCTATATTCTTGATTATAGAAAGTAACTTGCATTCAATACTTGCATAAGTGTAAACAGAGGCCAACAGTTAATTAAATGCAAGGATTGTCGCTCCGTTTTCATTTCAAAGATGGATCCCGCGCGTGAAGGTGTGCTCATTGTTGCTGCGACATTAGCGACTGTATTACTCACTCACTCACTCCAATGATGGGAGAAACTTCGTGCAAGTTGCAGTACATTGCCGTCGATCATATTTTTATTTCCTATAGTAAAATCGAATCGAATGAAAGAGAAGTGAAGTGGAGACGAAAGAAGAGAAGAAAAGAGAACGTGGAGATGTTAACTGAAACTTTTCCAACCATCTGCATTAATGATATGAGAAACTGATTTAAACAAAATGTTTTTCAGATCCTCGTGGATATGACAGGGAGGAATCGCCGGTCCGGTACGACAGATACGGAGGAAACAACCGAGATCATTATGAAGATGACGGTGAGTTGCTACCTACGTACTTACTACGAGCATATTATTATGGCAACAAAAATGCATGAGCAGAATGAAATGAGCATGTAGATCGTGCTTAAAATTATTCATAGTCAAAATACCACAACGGGACTTATCACGCTATTTTACACAAGTAATATTTACCTCGACGTTTCGGCAACATTACAGTTGCCGTGGTCTACTCGTGACCGTAATAAGTTAGTGGTATTTTGACTATGAGTGAGAATCACGAAAGTTTAAAACTTAAAATTATTGTACAAAATTTTGATGGATTTAATCGAGCGAACTCTTTCAAAACTTTGCTACGCACCGGTGGCTTACACAGAGCCGTGAGGCGGCAGAAATTGTTTATCACCAGGTGATCCACACACTCGATTGTCTTTTCTTTACCTTGTGGGATGATGTGGAGCGTAAATGAAACGAGTAGTGTTCACTGATCAGCGGTTGTATTAGGACTAAACCTTAAATCTAATGACACATGCAATGTGTCCTATAGCTAGGTATACTATATGTAAAGTATACGTAAGTCTACACACCTCACCTGGGGGGTATTTTTCAAAAAAAAATTTTTTGAAAAAACATTTTTTTTTTTTTCAATTTTTCAATAAAATATTTCTAACACATTTTGTAGTATTATTTTTACATACCATAATACTTCATAACTAAATAATAGTGGATGTAATGAGTCATGACATCATTACATGTAAACATAGCTTAATAAAAATTTAAGTCTTAGGTGCATTATACCTATGTAATACTATCATTACGTAGATAGGTTAACTATGACATGTACAGTTTTGTACGATTTTTATGAAGTAAATCAGTTCCTCCGTCTATTTCTATCTTAACGTTAACTCCATCGTCTTCAATCACTTTGTAAGGTCCATTAATAATGTTATCAAACTTTTTTCTTGACTCATTTTTCACTAAAATTAAATCGTCCTTTTTGTATCTTATTGGATTCACTGATTTATCGTAACAGATTTTTCTGTTTTGTTTAGTTTTTAACAAATTATTCCTAGCATCCTTATGAGCTAATTGTAACCTATACTTTAATTCTAGAGCATAGTTGTCTTCACTATACATTGGTTCGACCGTAGTCCGTAAATTACTGGGAATTTGACACTTTTTCCCAAAAACAAGTTCAAATGGCGAATATTTGGTTGATGTATTTACCGTTGTATTGTATGTAAAGCACCAGAATGGTAACCAGTGGCTCCATGTGTCTGGATGACCATCACACTGAGTTCTTATGAAGGCTGCAAGATGTTTGTGCATGTTTTCTAACGCTCCTACTGTTTGGTGGTGGTAAGCGGTTGAGTGTAACTTATCTATTTTTAATAACTTACATACCTCGTCCATGGTTGCTGACACGAACTCTGTGCCGCGGTCCGTTGTTATCGCTCCCGGTGTTCCATACCTAAGTATAAAATTACTTACAAACGTCCTGGCTACGCTAACTGAATCCTTACGTTGTAGTGGGTATGCTTCAATGTACTTAGTAAGTTCACATTGTAGTGTGAGAATGTATTTATTACCTTCTAAATCGGTGTCTAATGGTCCAACAATATCTAGATATATTTTTTCAAAAGCTGTTGACGATGTTGTCGTTATTTCCATCGGTTGTTTAGTGTTTTTAGAGTATTTCATTACTTGACACTTAGTACATTTTTTCACAAAGTTCCTTACATCGCTTTCTAAACCTGGCCAATAATATTTGGATTTGATATTGTTTATCATTCTACGTACGCCTGCGTGTCCGCTAGTTGGTAATAAATGGAAATCATTTATTATTATACGTTTTTCATCTTGGTCAGTCACTCTCTTAATTTTTCCTAGAATATTTATGCGGGGTCCGGACCACATTTTATTTAATTTTATTTCTTCTGTTAGTGACTTTATAAATAACGCGTTTTTCTCTGTTTTTATAATGCATATTTCTTCTATATTTATATCTTTACAAAAATTACTTAACATATTCGCAAATACGTCTCGCGTGAATTGCGACATATATTTAAGATTAATGTAAAGTACTAATTTACTTTCTACGTACGCAAAACATTCTTTTTCTCTTGTTACTAATTTATTTTTTCTTAACTTCTTTAGTTCTATTTCCTCGATAAACAACATTTCTATGGAATTACTAGGTTTTCTTAATATCTCCGCAACTTTCGGCTGATCAGACCTATAGTTCTCGGATGTATTAAGATCCTTGGTACTTCCTGAATCATCCAAATTCAAACTATTTTTTTGTAGTGCCTTTCTACTCTGTGCTCTTGTCATTACTAAAACTTGTTCGTTCATATTTTTCAGTTCATCTGAAGTTATTGTAATTCTACTTAAAGCATCCGCTACTACGTTTGTTTTACCCTTAATGTATTCAATTTTGTAATCGTATTCCTCTAGCTGTATTCTAAACTTTACTAACCTACTCGACGGGTCTTTCATACTGAATAAATATAATAGGGGTTTGTGGTCTGTCAAAATTGTGAATCGTTTACCAAACAAATACGGTCTAAAGTACTTAACACTCCAAACGACGGCTAAAAGCTCTTTTTGAATAGTAGGGTAATTTAATTCTGCTTTATTTAATGGTCGGCTTGCATATGCTATTGGTCTCTTATCCTTGTTACATAAAACTGAACCAATCGATTTCGATGAAGCATCCGTTTGTAAAATAAATTCATTATCTTTTGAAAAATCTGGGTACTGTAAAATTGGAGGGGAAATAAGTTTTTCTTTTAAATTAATAAATGCTTGTCTACATTCTTCAGTCCATTGAAAAGTTACATTTTTTCTGCAAAGTTTATTCAAAGGTAAAGTTATTTGAGCAAATGATGGAATGAACTTTCTATAATAATTGCAAAATGCGACGAAACGTCGTGTCTCGTCAGCGTTTGTAGGTTCTGGATATTCTTGTAATACTTTTGTTTTTTCGGGGTCAGGTAATACACCTTCTGCTGAAACTATGTGTCCAAGATATAAGAGTTGTTTCTTTAAGAAATCACATTTTTGAGGATTTACCTTCAAATTTACCTTCCGTAATCTTTCTAATACGTCTGTTAAATTTTTATTATGGTTATCTATATTTCGTCCGAATACGACTAAGTCATCCATGTAGACAAAACATTTTTCGAATGCTAAGCCTGACATAGCTATAGACATAACGCGTGAAAAAGCTCCTGGACTAATTTTTAAGCCCATGGGTAAACGGGTCATTTGGTACTGTCCCGTGGCTGTTGTGAATGCTGTTATTTTTCTACTTTCTTCATCTAAGTTTGTCTGATAGTAAGATTGCTGTAAGTCTAAATGACTAAAATATATTGCTCCGGACAATGAATCTAAGATCTCAACTATATTTGGTAAAGGAAATTTATCATCCTGAATAACACTATTGACTTTTCTATAATCTATGACTAATCTCCATTTTTTTGTTTTACAGTCAGATTTTTTCGGAACTAACAGTACTGGACTATTCCAATCACTGTTCGTTTTTTCTATAATTTTTTCTTGTAACATTTTTTCAACTTGTTTATTTACTTCTGCCTTCATTGATTCTGGTAGCCTATACGGTTTCACATATACAGGTTTCGTATTAGGTTTAACGCTGATGCACTGTTTCATGATGTCTGTTGTGCCTAACTTGTCACCGTCCAAGTAAAAGACATCCGCGTATTTCGCGCAAATTGATTCTATGAGCTTACGATCATTGTTGTTTAAGTGATTTAATTTTAATGATGATAATAATTTCTTTACTCTATCTACACTATTTTCTGACTTTTCAAAATTACAAATTCTATAGTTATTTAAATCTTCAAGTTTTGGTTCAAATAAAGGTAATTTAATGTCTTGATCACTCGTATTCATTATCCGTACCGGTATTCTACCTTGCTTGACTTTAACTATACTTCCTGCCAAAAATACGTGTTCATTTAATTTACCCGAATCCAAAACATAATCTTTCCCCAAACTATAAGATGATTTTAACTTTATTAAATGTAAGGACTCGCTTCTCGCCGGTAGCGATAAATGAGTTTCATTATCGCTGCTTCTATGAATTTGTACCACACATGTTTCATTCTCGTAATGCATAATAAGCTGATTTGACTGTAGGTTAATAATTGCATTGTAAGTTCTCAAGAAGTCAAGTCCAATGATACCGTCCGCATGACATGGCATATCATGTAGCACATGAAACTTATGCATAAATGATATCGTGTTACTGTTTTCTAATAATACATGTGCAATGTTGTTGCTACTTATCTCACCGCCTACGCCTCGAATTACTGTTTCACTCTCATATAACTGTGTTTCTGTGGGAACTTTATTGCTGTGTAAAATAGATAATGTCGCTCCTGTATCTAATAAGAAAGTCACCTGTTGTCCTCCTACCGTAAAAATAACGTAATCTAGACCATCACAAGTTAAAATTTTATGGACGAAAAAATTGTACCTCATCATTTTCTTCTTTAACTGGTTCACAAGAAGTTGTAAACACGTTCCCTCGGCGTCCACGGCTGCTCCGCGCGTATCGCTGTCCCCTAAACTCTGTACGTTGTCCGCGTGGCCTATAATAGGTTTGGTGTACGTTACCTGGCATCCTGTTGTAGTTGTAGTTTGGCACCCAATTCGTACCGAAACGCGGACCAGGGGGCCTGGTCATATAGCGCCCGGCGGGTGCGCGCCAGTGCCAACGCGGTGGTCTCTGGTAGCCTCGCCTGTAGCCTTCACTCCTCATATTCATGACCGTTGAATCACGCTGCGGTTGGGCCAGCTCCTCATCTTGGGCTGCTCTAATTGCTTCTTTTAAATCTGTATATTGCCGTGCGGCTAAAATCGTACTTAAACGACGGTTTCTTAGGCCGTCTGCGAATTTTTTTATAGCAAGCGATTCATTTATTGGTCTCAAGACCTCGCGTGCCTCTGGTTTTCCATCGGCTTGCGCGATCGTAAGGCCAATAAATAGTTCCTCAATTTTTTCACCGTACTTTTCTATCGACATGTCTTTTTGTGCTATACTGTTTAATTGTATTAATAATGAATTTGCGGATTTCTTAGGTAACAAATACTTACTTATATCAGCAATTAAGTCTTTCACCGTTTCATATTTCGACTTTAGTTTTAGTTTTGCCGTATTATTAAGCCGCGTCTTTAAGACGAAAGAAATCAGCAAGTTCTTATTTATATCTTCTTTTAATACACTATCCATCATTTCTATACCCGCTATTACTTTATGTATAGTGTCCTCTCGGTCATCCATTACAGGAATTAAGCTTCCCGCTTCTCTCAAATCAAATTTTTCCGCCATTTCAACTGTTTTTGTTTTTACTTGTCCTTTGCTATATTCTAAAATCTTACTATATACTTCTTCTATCTTATCACATAGCAATTCGTTGACATAATGAGAATAATCATCAGCTGAAGTTGAGAAATCAACCGAGCATATTATTTTTCGATATTGGGAATATAGTTCTTTAGCGTTATTTATTTTAGATGTACCTATGCTCTGTTGTCTTCTCTTGTCGCCTAGTTTTCTTAAATCAATTCGTATCGAATCTAACTTATTACATATATGTCTTAACTCTATTTCCATACCCTATCCGTTACACACTTCGCCATCACCATTTTCACTTCACGTTTCAACGCACTAAATCTCTTCCTCGTTCTCCTTCTCCGTTCCTGCTGGTTTCCGCATAGACAGCCTCGTCTGCAGTCGGCTCCACATCTCCTTCCTTATCTCTTTTCGTATCCATTTTGCCTGGTTCTTTTTCACAATCTTGTAAAGTACTGCAATGATGATGAGTGCAATTACCGCCAGAAATGTGCTCATTAACACATTATTAATGTAGGTATGTTCAGTCATCCCTTTCGCCTCATTGTTCCCTGCTGCATTTTGCGTTATCAGCACTTCTTTTTCTTCCTGTTTAGTGTACGAGGTCCCCATCTTGAATTTGTCTGCACTTCCTCGCCACAACGCATAATGTAATAATTAGAAGTGTTATGCCGATGCTCATGTAGATAGCTACTGGTATCCACAACATAAAATTTAACTCCAATTCCACTAATTTCACCGAGTCAGTTTGAGCCATAAGATAGTTTTTTTTTTTTTTTCACAGAGGGGCCACGAAACGAATAAAGTCACTGTTTTTAAATATTAAGTTTTTTGTTTTTTCACATTTTAGTCCGTCCGAAAATACTTAGATTAGCACGCGCGCCGCTATCCATGCATCGATCCGCAATGGCAAGGTCGCCATGTGGGATGATGTGGAGCGTAAATGAAACGAGTAGTGTTCACTGATCAGCGGTTGTATTAGGACTAAACCTTAAATCTAATGACACATGCAATGTGTCCTATAGCTAGGTATACTATATGTAAAGTATACGTAAGTCTACACACCTCAACCTCTATAAAAATAATTCATGCCTGAAATTTTGCAACTTTGTAACTTAATACCTACTATACTTTTATGTCAAATTTTTGATCATTATTTACAGAAGAATTTCCAAAAATATCACTGCCCTTAAAAGACTTAGAAGCAGCCTTAAAGGACCTGAATGAACACCAAATAAAGGCGTCCAAAACGGAGCTACGGAGCAAGTCATTGCCTCGCCCAGCCCGGCCTCGTTCCGACTACGGCCCGAGACGCGACTACAGCGATCGGCGCGACTACGGCGAGCGCGGTTACGAGGACGAAGCCGTCGGTGGTGCTAAGGAACGCTTCGAGATGCACGACCTTTATGACGTCGATTACGAGAACTACAAAGAAAGGAAGGCTCTAGAAGAGCGAGAAACAAGAAGAGATCGAATAGATGACTATGGCTACAGGGATAGAGACTACGATCCCGAGGACGACGACTACGAATTTGACAGTCCAAGATACAGAACTTGGGACCGACGGTAACTATGCGATTGAATAGGCAACGAATTATCTTGCTCCTCCGCTAACACACGTGTAAGATAGTTGCGTCATTTACACCACTGACCCTGGTGTAATATATGAAGAACCGATTAATTTAAAAATAACTGCCGATTTACTATAAAAAGTAGGTACAAAAATTATTCAATGAATTATTAAATGTACAATATATGCTTAAACAATTTCCAAAATTAATTACTACACCCAAAATTATCTGATCCTGTAACACTGCGGGGTACCTAGCATGTAAGACGCGTATAAACCAAATATTGATGACGATGACGAATCTCACAGAGCTGAGCGCTGCCGCTCCGACTACTATGAGCGTGATCGCGACGACTACGGGCAGGAGCGGCGCGCGAACCGGCGCGCACGCAGTGCCGTGTACGATTACGAGCGGCGCGAGCGCTGGGATGATGAGGGGCGGGACGTGGAGGCGGGGGGACGCGCGCGGCGCCTCCGACGGCTCAACACCACAGACGACACCGTCCGGCCACCGCCACCGCATGCTTTGGTGAGTCTACAGTCCAGGAATCTGAATCACGTCGGTACCAAATAGTACACTTCGAAATTCTGGTAGATTCAATGGCAGTTATTAACTTGCTGTTTTGGCAGACTCCATCGCCTGACCGCGACTACTGGAGCGATGATGGTGGGGTGCCGCGGCGAGGTCGATCGGCAGGTAAGACACAAATTCATATTAATTTTAAATAATATTTATTGCAAGGTCAAGCAATTTCTCACTTTTTAAGTGCTGCTATTCTTTGTTCATAGCTGCTTGGGGATCTCGGCATTCTGAAATTTATGCAGTGGACCCGGAACCCATCAAAACAGAGGTAAGTATAACTGACAATACAAATAACACATACAACAGTCCAAGAGCAAAGTACTTCTATGACGGAAATCCGCAGAACGTAAGCGACGTAGCCTGAAGCCAAACTCAAGTGGCAGTGGCCATGATATTGCTAGAGGAACTGATCGCCGTCAATGGACACGTGTTCTTGAATGGCGACATACTAGGCGACCCAGTGTTTGGGCTCTCCATAATCTTGTGGTATTTTTTGAAGGCATCTCCTTTAGAATTTGAGTTGAGTTTTAGCTGACACTGTAGTTTTACTCTTACTAATACTCCTTATTTATATAACACTTACCTGTGATTGATCCTTATCTAAATTGGTAAAACGTGCAGATACTGCCAAAGATGTAGGTATCTCACTGGTTCAGTAACAGACTTCACTCGATCTAGCTTTCAAGAGCCCTATGTTATATCTATCCGGAAATAATGCAATGGGAGCGAATTCCATTCCTTAGCAGGTTGCATATGAAAGATGAGGCAAACCGCTTCTTGCGGGCCAATCGAATACTAACTACATAAGTGTGAAGACGCCCCCCCACCTTGTCCGTTGGTAAAATGGAGATGGAAGAAGTAAATCATGTAATTCCTGCATACACTCCACAAAAGTATACCACAAAAATTTCTACTTATAATTTGTCTTCTATGGATACATTGAACGATACAGTAACCTTCTCCCTGATGCCTTTTTTCCATGGTTGTGGCAGATCAAGCCGGTGCCGATCTGGCTGTGCGTCTGCCTGGTGGCGTCGTACATCGTGGCGGGCACGTTCCTGTTCAAGCGCTGGGAGGGCTGGGCCTACCTGGACGCTGCCTACTTCTGCTTCATCACGCTCACCACCATTGGCTTCGGTGACTTCGTACCGGCACAGGTACCCAGTATATGAGTAGCGACCAAATATTACATTAATCGTTACATTTACAAGTTTATCCTACGGATTTTTCTCTGATTCGGAATTCCGCATGGTGGCTTTACGTGTGATGTATTTATGGAATCCCGAATCAGCATTCCGAGTGTATGTGGCGGCCTTTACTAAGAAAAAACTAGAAACTCAGTGTGTACTGGTATTGCAGCTAGCGCTGTATTATTTCATATTCTATGCCGGCGCTAGTTTTCCATTGGAACCGTATTAAACTGGTTGACGTAAAGCAAATATCAAAACCATTTTTTTACATCACAACTAAGGCTCAAGTGTTAGGATTTGATACATTAACTGCTATAGTCAGTAAAGAAAGCCTCTGAGATAAAGTCATAACACACGTATTGCAATTATTACGTAATGACTTTGTGGGATTTTAAAGTCCCCGTGGGATTGTAGTAAAAAGTACTATACCATGAAAATTTCTAAATATTTTCTTAGTGCAGCTTGATCTTACATACGTATACGAGTACATAATTGTCTGCCAAATTTCAAGTCTTTTTATCTAGTCAGTCACAATATTAAAATGAAGAATGATAATCGGGCTGTCGAATTTTCAGAAGCCAGTCTTTTGAAACCAGCGTGTTTGATTCTGTTGTCTTTGCAGGGCACGGGCGGTTCGCCAGCGGAAGCAGTGCACTCAATCGCGCTGTGCTCTCTGTACCTGCTGTTTGGCATCGCGCTCCTGGCCATGTCGTTCAACCTGGTCCAAGAGGAGGTGCGAGCCAACGTGGCCGCGCTCGCCACGCGCCTCGGAATCATCAAGGCCAGGGATGACGATGAAGACGACTACTGACCTTAGTGCGGAGAACTTAATGTCTAACAAACTCGAGTGACTGCGATACTGAAGTGCTTAGGCTTTAGACAATAAACCCACTGGTAAAATTAAAATACTATAAGTGTGAGCGGGACGGAATGTTCAGAAGTTCAAATATCTAACTTCGGTGTATAGTTATAAGACCAGTGGCTGCAGTGTCTTACACTTGAGTGATAATAATCTCATTCATGTTTTCTACCCTCATCTATGTAACTCAGAAAGAACCTGTGAAAATGATTGTGATTACGAGTGCATTAGATGATAGTGTCTGTGTTTTGTGCTTATTGATCCAATGAGGGAGGAATGGACGTCAATTGTGCGCTAGAAATATTTTTGTGACATATTTGATTTTTTAAATAAAGTGATGCTGCCCAAATGCATATTTGTTTTTTCAAGAACTCATTTTGCCTTACGTGGGTCTGCAGCTGAATTATTAGTTTTGAAAGTGATATCAAATACAATGATGAAGTGTATCAACGACTGCGTTAAGTTTTATCTCACGTGATGGTAAGCAGATAAGCATTATGAGGCCAATGAGTTATCATAATATGGCATTGGGTTATTTCTCTCATACGCAATGGCTTCTAAATCATAAATATTTGTGACGCGATCTCAGGTGAAGGTAACTGATAGTCCGGTAGGTTACAATCGCAATCTCAAAGATAAGATACAAAATAGTACCTAATTAACGTTATCACATTAAATATCACCATCTATCTCAATAATCCGCGATTATTTAAATTTATTCGGTTGGCGGTGATGCAAAATTCCCTCATAAATTTTATTATCTTTATCCGTCTTAAGAATTGAGGAAGAAACCGCTTCAATCGATTACTTTATGGGCAGCGAGTTTAGACGCGGCACGTGCGTCTAGTTAGACAAAATGGCGAGCGAGGGCAAAATGGAGGAAGGGCCGGAGGCGCCAGCGCCGAATAAACCCGTGGACCTCGACACCATCCTGACGCAGGAGTTGGGGCAGTTCGGCCGCTACCAGATCATTACGCTGCTGCTGGCTGCGCTGCCCATTATGTTCTCAGCCTTCGCTTCCGGAGAGTACATCTTCACCACGGGCAGGATACCCAGCAGGTGAATCAACAATCAACTAGTAGACCTAGTCTAAGTTATTCCGCCTCCTTATACCATCAGGCACTTCATCTTTACAAAGAAATTGACAATTTCAATTTGCGCTACATTTTTAATGTTACTAAGCAATTTGTTTGACTGTACTCAATCTAAACTCTAGATGTAGGAGCAAAAATACGAGTATCATTATGATGCTGTCATGTTACATAAAAATGTTCTAGATACAATAGGTTACGTATCATTATTAGCCAGAAGACATTCACTGTTGAAAAAACTTCCCTCTTGGAACGCCACCAGTAACGACAACTTGCCACCCACGTCCCCCAGCTGCCTGTTGTTATCCGCTTAGCGGGAGTGCGCTGCGTCTTCGGGTTCGTGGCGGCTACTGGAGACCTTTTCTTCCCCAACGATTATCTATTCTTCAAGTGATATGGTTCGCCCATTACCACTTGAACTTACATAATCTTCGAGCTATGTTGATGACTGGATTATCAATACCCTATTATTAATTTCCAGATGTCTGATCCCGGAATGCGATGGCCCCAATCCGGAGTTCTCTCCGCCATGGAAGCCGAACGCGATCCCGCGGCCGGACGGCTCCTTCGACAACTGCGCGCGCTTCGCCAACAGCTCGGAGACCAACCCTGGCTCCGACACCTGCCCCGCCTGGCTCTTCGACACCAGCCGCACTGAAGAATGCCAGGAGTACGTCTACGAGCACACCAATACTGTTGTTTACGATGTACGTACACGCTATACTTTTGTTAACGATCTTTATCACAAATATAGCCACGTACTTACTCATAGTTTCTAAAACAGAGCATTGTTCGTACACACAAATACGCGTATCACTGTCCTTGGATGTAATAGCACTTACTCGCACCTAGGAAACTTACGGGGGGTCTTAGATTAGCATGAAAATACAAAATATTATGCGAATAGGTAAATGAAGTAAATGTGATAGCATAAAAAAGTCATTGTATGTATGGTATCTACTCTTATTACATATTTAAAGTAATTAAATTAAATACAACGTGGCCGGATAAAAACAATATTTATTATCTGCTTTCTTTAATCTTATCACATCGATAACCTTTGCAAAAAATGTGTTTATATACTTCATTAAACACTTAAATGCCAGCTACTTTAAGATATTTTAACTTTAACTTTTATTTCTTTTATAATGTATGTCAAATAAACATAGGTAACAATAATTCTAGGGTTATCTGTGATTACCATGTACTCCTTTAATACTGTATACCTACCTGGAATAATATTAAAATTATGGAATATCTTGGTTAAATTTTTACACCAATTTACTTAGTCTCTATGTAAATGTTTTACTATGAGTACGAGATCATGGATCTACTACCTACAAAATAGATCAATACATGCACACTTAGCCATAGTACACTATGAAAACATACTTACTTATCCCCACGTAATACACTTCTTACAGTAACTTCATACTCAGGGTCACTGAACAGTAGGCTTTTCGGTCTTTCGAATTCAGTAATACGAGTAAGTTCATGTTCTTTCTCATATCTGCAGTTTGACATGGCATGCGACGAGTGGAAGCGTTCGCAGATCGGTTCTATTCGCACGATCGGAACACTGCTGGTACTGCCCATCACCGGTTACATCTCTGACCGCTGGGGCCGCCGCGTGGCGCTTACCATCAACGCCTTCAACACCGGTTGGATCGGCCTCGTGCGCTCCTTCGTCAACTCCTACGAGTGGTTCTTGGCGCTCGAGGTCATCGAGTCCACCGTTGGCGCTGGAGCTTATTCATCATGCTATATTCTAGGTAAGATTTGTGCCAAATTTGTATACTGATCAAAATAAAACACTACTTCGAGGAATGCTGAGTTTTACTAATCTGTAATGTGTAATTGCTAAAAGTGGCTTCAAAGCATTAACGTTTCGTGTGGTGTGCCTACCGGGAATACAGGCATGATGTTCGTGTGTGTGTCACAAATCTGGGTGGAAGCAGGTGTTTAATTGGGAATGTTTATGTTTCAGTAACGGAGCTGGTCGGACCCAAATACAGAGTGGTAGCTGGAGCGACCATATCGACGTTGTTTGCGCTGGGACAAGTGGTGCTGGGCTTCATTGCGTGGGGTGTACAGCCGTGGCGAACGCTCACGCAAGTGCTCTACGCGCCGCAGTTGCTCGTCGTCTGTTACTTCTGGATCTTGTCAGAGTCCGTGCGGTGGCTGATGAGCAAGGGGCGGTACGAAGAATCCGAACAAATTTTATTGAAAGTGGCTAAGACCAATAAGAAAGAGTTATCACAGAAGTCATTGGAAGCACTCCGCGCGACAGCCGAAGCGGAGAAGAATATGGAGAAGCCTAAAGAAGCCTGGCTGCCGATCTTGGTGTTAAGATCTCGTACAATTCTATCCCGATGCTGCGTGTCTCCGATATGGTGGATTACTAACACATTGGTGTATTATGGGATGAACATCAACTCGGTGAATCTTGTGGGTAACAGCTACCTGAACTACGTCGTGGTGGCAGCTGTAGAGATCCCGGGATACTGGACCGCCATCCTGCTGCTGGACCGCATCGGGCGCAAACCAGTGCTCATCTGTGGCTACTGGCTCTGCGCGGTTTGCCAGTTTACGTTTGCTTTTCTACCAGAAGGTAAGTACCTAACTTTTTTCAAAATTAGTAATTTGATATAAAGATCTTTTCATTCATTCCTATGTTCTCCGTTCTAGGTAACGACGGCTGGGCGATGGCTGTCTACTTAATCGGCAAATACTCCATCGCGGTGGTGATGACGTCGGTGTACGTGTACACTGCAGAGCTGTACCCCACCAAGTACCGCCACAGCCTGTTCGCATTCTCCTCCATGATTGGTCGCTTGGGATCCATCACTGCACCTCTGACGCCAGCTCTGGTAAGGATCCTCAGTAAAACGTTAGTGTATAAGTCAGTTATAGTATAGACAATTTATTGCGATTGATTTTTTTAGTAGCTACTGTTGGAATTGACAAAAGGAATTTCGATTTTAGTTTCATGAAATGCAGATACGTGCAAAAATATTTGACACGTCCTTCCAGCCCTAGAAATAGAGTCGCATCAGATATTTAAGCACGCTTGTTGTGTCAGATATTGGTGCTGGTAGTACTTATAAAATATCACCTTTGGTAACACCAATTATATGATATCCAGGCTCAAGAAGTGTGGGAGCCGATGCCGTCGGTGCTGTTCGGCAGCTTCGCGCTGCTGTCGGGGGCGCTCATCTTCACGACGCCGGAGACGCTCGGCACCACGCTGCCTGACACCATGGAGGAGGCAGAACAGCTCAAGAACAGACGGAAAACCACCACCTGATCAGAACATAGCTGTTATAAGCGGTTATCACACTGCCGCATCATTCTCCTGTTGACTTGTTGGTTGAAAGATTGTAGAATCTTCATTTGTATACAAAAACTGCTTGGTATGAGACTATAAGTACGCATTATGCGTCTAACCGCGCGGTTTTAACGTGCCGTCTCTTTCTTCAGTGATTCTACAACCGCGCGATTAACCGCATAGGCGTACGTAACTTCACACTAACTCCGCATTTTAGTGCGGGGGTGCGGCAGAATTTTACTCCATACACCGCAATGGGTGCGGCGGCAGTGCGGCAGCCGCATTAGATATATGTATAATATATAAGCTCAATTAAAAATAAATAAATTATGATTATTCGTGTGCCGTAAATGGTCAATCAACTGACTGTAAATAAATACTCGTGTGTTATGAAGCAATAAATTACATTTCATTTGATTTTGGTCTTTTTTTTTTTTATATGTTAGAGAGGCCAGACAAACGAACTAGTGGGTCACCTGATGTTAAGTGATCACCACTGTCCATAGACACCCGCAACGCTTTAAGCGATGCCAGTGCGTATTATTAAATAGTTATAACTTAATACAAAATTTAAAAAAATAATTAACTTTGAAAAATTTCAAAACTTCCGGCTTTGTCAATTTCAATGTTCAATATTTCAAAAACGGCTGAACCAGTTTTAATGACAGTTAGCTGAAAACCATCTCGATTGAACTAGATTGTAATGAAAAACGCAACGAAATCAATCCATCCGTTTGGGAGCCATATACCTACGAGTAATCATGCTACAGACAAAGGGCGAAGTAAGGGACGAAAATGTTGGCACAGTCGTATTCACGATGGGGGTTAGTGTTTTTTAACCCCCGACGCAAAAAGAGGGGAGTTATATTTTTGACTGCTACTCGCAACCATAGCTTGAGAGGTTAAGGATCGAAATTACTAGGCTGCCACAGCCAAATTACTAACGATCTGCATTTAATTTGACGCTATGTGGGTTTGTAAAGAAATTGAGTCATTTTTATTATTCGTACCTATAAAGTTCTCCGTCTAGTGTCGGGTTAGAATGAAACTGCTCTATTTCTTCGAGCATGTCGTAAGAGACGACAAAGGATATACTTATAGGTTAAGGTAAGTATACCGTAGGCGACAGGCGTACGTTACTAAACCTGTCACTATTGTACCTTGTTTTGTCAAAGTTTGAACCTAAAAATTGCTTAAAAGTGGCTTCGAAGCGGTAACGTTTCGTGTGCTCTGCTTAAATAACCCCATTTGTGAATACAGAGGCGACAGGCGTGATGTTTATGTGTGTATGTGTAGGTTACCTACAGATTTGTTAATGGCAAAGATTAGGTTTTGTTGCATTGAGCCTACGCAACGCTAGTATAAAATATTATGGCGAACACATAATGTGACTTGATATTTATCTTTCCTACTTAACAATCGTTTATGATTATGATGTTTATACAAGATGGCTCGCATTTATAAACTAAGGGGCTGTTTCACCATCCATTGATTAGTAACTGACGGTAAAATGTGATGGCGTCTCCGTCTATTCGAACAAAACAATTAGAGACGGCATCACATTTAACCGTCAGTTAACACTAATCAATGGATGGTGAAGCAGCCCCTAAAATAATGTAGCGTTTGTCCGCGGCTTCGCCCGCGTGGAATTCGGTTATCGCGCGCTGCTCCCTCTGGAACTGCGCATTTTCCGGGAATCTCTATGCCAAAAAGACGGACAAACATACAAACACACAAACACACACACACTTTCACATTTATAATACGTATGGATTTAACTTCAGAAAAATCTCTGAAGAGAGTTCCTATTGTCACATTACGTTATTCCAGAGGCCCAAATTATAATAAAATCCGCTCAGACATTTTGGCGTTAAATGCCACAAACAGACACTCGCGAAATTCACTAACTTATTATTTAACTATTTATGCAAAAGTCCGTCGACTCTATGATCAAGTAGTCGTAGCACTTCAACTATAAGCCGAATGAGGGCTATCGTTTTTTCTCTCACTAGATGGCGCCACTGTTGCGTGAGGTTTTTAAAAGTCTGTTATAACGGCCGTGAAAACAAAGTTTAGATTAAAATCATATTTAATACATCGTAAAACAGTACCATAAACATATCGAGCAACCACAGTATTGCATAATTGCGTGTTGTTCGGAAAAAAGGGAGGACAAAAGTTTTCGAAAGACAAAACTGTCTCAAATTACAGACGTTCATTGCCCCTTATCGCATAATTGCCATAATTAATTTCAGATAATGCAAAATATTTACAAAATTATTCTAATTATAAATAAACGTGACGTAATCTGCGACGTGTCTTCATAATGAAATCTTATGTATACAACGCACTGCTAGGCCCCGAGATACAGGCTCAGCCTAGTTCGGGGTCTGACGGAAATTCCACTGTAATAGATAAGTCAAGTGTTTAGTGTGTCCTTTATTAATTTTTCATTTAGGTTTTAATTTAATTTGTAATTTATTAATTGATTGTACCGTTTTGATTTTGATTGAATAAATGGTAATACGGATTTACTACTTATTCTCTTTCGTTTCTACGATTAATATTATATTCATGTACCTAACTACGCAAATGTGACCTTTATTTGAATTAATGTAGTTAAATAAAATTAATCATAGTGTTTACAAATAAATTTATTATTATTATTATTATGTTTACCAACACGAACAAAATAGCATTTTTTTATAAAAGAGAAATAATGAACGAGAAGGTAAAAAAAAAGGTAAAAAAACCCGCGTAGCTCACCCAAAAACTATGAGATTTGACATTTCGTTGACCTCACGCTACACTAGCACCTCTAGCGGAAAATTCATTCGCGATAGCCCCCATTTAGACTTGCAAGAAAAATAATTCAAATTACATCACATTGCGGCGTTCAATTGACCACTACAAACTCGTTGGCTTTGCAACCTCGCAATGCACACGTTTTTCCTTGCAAGTCTGAACTCGACTATAGACTGATCGCCTGTACTGGACTGCAATGACCAGTAGGGCTACTACGAAACTCGAAGTTCGTATCGTACCGTCCCTCTCGCTCTCGTATTAAATAGCATAAGTGTCAGAGAGACCGCACGACACGAAGAGTTTCGAGTTTCGGAGTAAGCCTTCAGTACTTTCCTGGTTTACATGCCGACAGATGCCATAAAGATAAGCCTATACTTCCACATGTCATACACAATCAGATAATCAATCGCATTAAATAAACAAAGAACGAATGTTATTCAACTATTAGATGCGGGCGGAGCTATCACGGTAAGAATGTCGCGGCAAGAAAGTCGGCCGAGTGTTGCGGGCGTGGAGCAGGGAGAGAAAAAGGCGGGAGTAGACTTGGACACGATTCTGGTGGAGGAGCTGGGACAGTTTGGCTGGTACCAGGCGCGCACGGTCGCGTTGGCGGCTCTGGTCGTCATCTTCGGAAGTATCGCCTCCAGTGAATATGTGTTTACCACAGCTAGAATCAGCACAAGGTTAGTTTCAATGTTGTGTGGTTACAGTTGATTGCAGCCAGCAGAATCATTTCTCGTGCGGAAGAGTTTAATTTAAGTTTATCGTCAATGTATTGGTAACCATAATCAACACTGCAACACCAGCATCAATTGACTGATGCCTCTTTGAAGACACATCTCTCAACATTTCACACCTGATAGTGAACACCTGGAGTGATTCGACAAGAGATCCATGAAAATGGGAGATTTTTCGGATGACGACTAATCTCGATGGCTTCACGCACTTTCCGCGGAATGAAAAATGTTTCTCTCGAAAATACAGATACCCTATCAAATCTCATAAAGTGCATCGAATCCGAGTCCATTGAGTGTCGGGCTAAACTCGATTTAAGACATGAGTTATCCGGGTCAATATATTTAATATTAAATAGGTACCTAACTGTCATACTCGATGTTATCAATGTAAGTTAACTATCGATATCACTATGAGTGACACTCGTGTAACTAAGCTTTAGTCTTAAGTAGGTCCCCTTATTAAAAGAAAAGAAAGAAAGAAAATACATTTATTCACAACACAAGACACAACAATATTATTAAAAACAAATGGTATGCGTCATTGCGGTTGTGAATCGGACACTGGCTCAGCATAATGCTGAAGCGTTAATAATAAACACCCCAGCGCTGATTTTCAGCCAGCACCGTTGGTGACCCTCGGACCGCTACAAAGATATACTACACAGGATTATTACTATACATAAGACTACATAAATAGATAATTTGTAAACTTTGAGACTTTGAAAGATATTCAAAATTAGACATTATTAATATAAAATATGGAAATACCTAAATAATAAGCGAATTAATCTCTCTGTGATAACTTGATTCGGCTTCGACTTCTCTAGATGCCTGATCCCCGAGTGCGAGTCGCTGGAGCAGCCGGACGGTTTCTCGCCGTCGTGGCTCTCGAACGCCGTGCCGCCGTCCGGCAGCTCGTTCGACAACTGCCGCCGGTTCGCCAACGCGTCCGGCGCCGTCGCCGAGCCCGGCACCTGCCCCGCCAACCTCTTCGACAGGAATAAACAAGTCGACTGCGAAGAGTATGTCTACGAAAACACCGACACTGTCGTCTACGATGTAAGTTTATGACAAAAGTGTAGGACTCATAATGCTTATTTTATTTGGTGCTTCTTCTGCGTGAGACTTAGAAGATTCGCCTAGTTATATTGATTGAAATTCAGGGTAAATGTTGGACTCCACCACGTAATAAAGCGACAAGTAAAGAAAATGCAACAAAGGGATGCGAGCCAGTAGAGAAAACTTTGGCAACCACGCGAGAATCGAGTTATTAGGAAGCCACGCTACTGCTACCGATACGATCTGTAGTAGATATAAATAAAACGGGTGCCTGTCGTATCGCATAACGTTTTTGTCCTAAACATGTTTGGACGAGAATGTTTGGCATACTGTTGAAAGGCATACTACTCGTTTGTACTAATAATTTTTGCGTATACTCATTTAAAAGTCCTAAAGCAAATTTATCCTAATATTGATAACTCTAAAATCTAATTACCTAAACCATAATATCCCTAACATAAAACCTGCTAAAACCCATATGTTGAAGCGAGCGAGCTAAGGTGGCAGCGAAGCGTAGCGAAGCTTCCGCCGTAGCCTTCGAGGTTTTTTTTGTCATCCCTAAGCGATCCCTACTATAATATAACAATTACAATTATGCACATCAATCATTCAACAGTTGAATCTTAGCTACATCAAACGATAGGATAAATAATATTTAGGACAAACGATAATAGGAGCAACAATTTTGGATAGCCAAAAATATGCGGAATAAAGTGTATGCCATACGTTATTACGTTATAGACATTATGCGACACAACGATAGGACTAATAATTGTATGCCATCCGATATAGATCCAAACAAAACAATATGATCGTAACAAAAACAAATAAGTGTGTGACATTGTTGCTAAATATATTGATAAAGACAGTTATTATCATTTTCCATAAATAAAATCATTGTGCAGTGTAAACCCTTTACAAACACCGACTTAATTACTTTTAATTCATTTTATCATTTGTTTTACTGATACGCATAGATCATAATCATCATCATAATGTCAGCCGAAAGATGCCTACTGCTGGACATAGGCTTATAATTCAATACGTAAAATGGGGATGTAGAAAAAAAAACTAAGAATGTTATGTAGTCGACGGGATTCCTTACTATTCTTGTAATTCAGAACTCCTAAACATTGCTCCTCAGAGCAAAACCCAAAACTTTACTTGAACTCACCGTTAAAAATGCAACTTTTTTCTAGCATTCCTGGCTATTATGCGATTCGCTCTAGTACAATTGCTACCCGCTAGAAATGGCTGTGAATTTCTATATTCTATTTCAGTTTGATTTGGCGTGCGAAGAATGGCTGCGTTCTCTCATCGGCTCCGTTCACACATTCGGCACACTCACAGCGCTTCCCATCACAGGTAAAAACTCATGAAAATCGGAAAACATTGTATTCTACTAAATTGACTCCTTGAAATACTCGTATGCGCTGCAGGCGTACACTATACTTGGTGTCACTGGGGCATTGTATGAATGCTCAATATGAATTTTGTATCAAGACACATGTTGTCAGACACACGTAAAAACAACAAGAGTGCCACTGCTGCAGTGATTATACATGAGCCGATTTCAAGAGCTATTTCACGCCCCTGTAACCTGATTCCAACGGTCGTTAAGAAAATCTGTCGGACATCGCATCAGCTTTTGCAATGTGTACAGGCTACGTGTCCGACCGGTGGGGACGGCGAACGGCACTGGGCATCAATGCCTTCAGCCGCGCGTTCCTCGGCCTCATCCGCTCCTGGGTCAACTCCTACGTCGGTTTCACCGTGCTGCAGTTCCTGGAGGCTAATTTCGGCTCCGGTGCCTTTTCCTGTGCATACATCCTCGGTAAGTCCATCGTGACTCGGCAGTTGTACAAAAACATTTTTTTTTTCCGAAACCGAATAACGTTTATTCAGAGAAGAACCACAAGTAGGTAACTCGATTTGGAGAAAAAAATGTTCGATCTGTCTTTTGCCTAAAACGGCAATAGTTGTTTGATTGAATGGCCTTGGTTTCAAAACTTCATGAAGGCTTTTTTTGGAGAAAAAATTTGGAGGTTTCCCTCTGCCATCCACGTTGCAGGTGCTAGAGTTCGTTTGATAATTAAGAGTGCTACTGTCCATGCTCACGTTGGGCTCCTGTACTGTTATCATGACGTCTATTTAAACACAAAGTAGTTCCGTTTTATGGGTGAGGATTATAGACAAATGAATAGCAAGTTCACACATAGATTAAGGGATTACACGCCTTACGCACGTGATTATTTGTAAATCCAGATATATCTATTACCTCTTGATATCCAAGTATCGTATTGTCCATTTCTTAATAATGCTATCCGCCTCAATCATAATTTTGTGTAATTTACTCGTATTGAATCAGGCGTTGCTTTGCGGAGGTCAATATCAATGAACTAAAATAATTTCTTTGCTCACCCGCGACCTTATGATAGCTACTTTTATGCAAGATATGCATAATAAGGTCGCGGGTGAGTAAAAGAAAATATTTTAGTCCATCATTTTGTGAATTACCGTAGATAAGAGTGCTACTATTGAATCGTCAGAAAAACAAGGACTTTAAGAGTTGTAGTAAGTGTAAGAAATGGGGTTGCCCTTTTAAAAGAAAGTACATATGATTAATGAATTGTGATGAATGCTTAATAATTTCAGTAATAGAGCTGTTGGGCCCGAAGTTGCGGGTAGCTGGCGGGGCGACCATGAACACATTCTTCGCCGTGGGCAGCATCTGCGCGGGGCTGCTGGCCTGGGCCGTGAATGACTGGCGCCGCCTCACGCAAGTCATGTACTCGCCTATGCTCATCACCATATTCTCCTTCTGGGTACTGCCGGAGTCAGTCCGCTGGTACATGAGCAAAGGCCGTTATGGCGAATCTGAAGCTGTACTAAAAAAAGCTGCTAAAGTCAACGGGAGGCAATTATCCGAAAAATCATTGCTAGCTTTACGGGAATCTGCAGAAGAAGAGAAAAGAAGAAAAGAATTAGAAGAAGTCGAGAGAGCGAACGAGCCCTGGTTGATAGTCCAAGTATTCAGGCACAAGCAAATTTTGATTCGCTGCGTGGTATCGCCAGTATGGTGGGTGGCGAACACGTTAATCTACCATGGTCTATCGATCATCTCGGTGAACATCTCAGGCAACCGCTACGTGAATTACGTGGCTGTGTCTGCGGTGGAGATCCCGGGGTACTGGACTGCAGTGTTCCTGCTCGGCAAGATTGGAAGGAAACCTGTGCTCATAGTCGCTTTCTGGTTATGTGCTGCGTGTCAAATTGCTTACATCTTCATGCCCGATGGTAAATATATATTTCAACTATAAACAGAATTTACATTTTATTGTTCGGTAAATAAATCACAAGAAGCTAACTTTTTCTTTTTTCAGGGTATTTCGGGCTATCGCTGACGGTGTACCTGATTGGCAAGTTCTGCATCGCGATGGTGATGACATCAGTGTACGTGTACACAGCAGAGCTGTACCCCACCAAGTACCGCCACAGCCTGTTCGCTTTTTCCTCTATGGTCGGCAGGATCGGCTCTATTCTAGCCCCACTAACTCCTGCTTTGGTAAGCATTCAATATTTTATTTTCTAGACAATAAAGAGTCTAAATGAATAGAACTCTAAAACTACTATTCAGTATTTTTGTCTATACGTTTATAGCCAGAATCGGCTACATTATTTTAGAACAACATGGTCAATAAACTTGGTAACTAATTAGAGCAATCGTAGGGATAGCAAGCATTATCTTTCCGCAACTCAATGAAACAAATCTTTGCCCCTTTTTTATATGTCATGTCATGTACTCTAGTAGGATGGAATCAAGTAACACGAAGTCATTACTAATTTTAAAATTATATCCTTCATTGTTCGCGACGCAGGGAGCATCGACGTGGGAGCAGCTGCCATTCGCTCTGTTTGCTGGGTTTGCGCTGCTGTCGGGCGCACTGGTTTTCATCACGCCGGAGACTCTCGGTGCCAAGTTCCCCGACACCATGGAGGAGGCCGAAGACATTGGCAGAAAGAAACAGCCATTGTAACCTACCTATGCTTCAGTGCACTGATGCAGCTATTGAGATGTTACGTCAAGTGTGGAAAGACTTGTTAAATTCAGCAAGGGTACATCAAATATTTTAATTGGACTATTGTCTGTGATATTATAGGTTATTTACATTACTTTTAAGGTATAATATATATTGTACATATTAAGTTTAACTCTTAATAAAATAAAAGTGTTTCTTGTTTTTAATTTATTTGACACGGTGTTAAGATTGGTTTATGGAGTATATTTGATTTCTTTTATTTCAACTTCTAATTTTGTTACTTTCACGGTCACCCCGTAAAATTCATATAGAAATTACAAAATGATACCTAGATGCAATCTAGCCCTCTCATTCTGAGAGGAGGCCTGTGCCCAGCGGTGGGACGTATATAGGCTGGGATGATGATGATGACGACAATGGGAATAGAATCCAGGTACTCAGCATTCCATCCTGCGTGCTATACCGCTACACCGCCACTGACTGGGAATAGTGGTGGTGAAGCGATATAGCACGCGGCATGGAATGCTGAAGACCCAGTGGGTTCGATTATTATTGACTCTTAACTTCGCCGTCGTAGTCGTCGGTTAAAAACAGTAGTGAATCTTCATGACGTCTAGCTATTAAGGCTCAAAAGGTATAGCCTTGTGACAGATAGACAGATAGCGGAGTCTCAGTTATAGGGCCCCGTTGGCACCCTTTGGGTACGGAGCCCTAAAAAGTATCTTCAGCGTTATTCCAGAGCTATCTACATACCAAATTACAATAAAATCCGTTCAGACAGTTTAGCGTAAAAGAGTAACAAAGGAACACGCGCGCACTCACAAAATTAGTAAGAATGTAAAAGCCGCCGATTATAAATATGAACGTACTTAGTTGAAGCACACCTTCACGTTCAAGATGGACTGATCACCTGTCTTGGACGGCATGACTAGTACTTTCCAAGTTTACGTGCCGCCAGACACCATAAAGATAAGCAGAGCTGCAACATAAATTATAGCTCCACATACCATCTACAATCAGATAATCAATCGCTTTAAATAAATACAATGAACGATTAAATATTATTCAACTATTAGACGCGGGCGGAGCTGTCACGGTAAGAATGTCGCGGAAAGAAAGTCGGCCGAGTATTGCGGGCGTGGAACAGGGAGAGAAGAAGACCCAAGAAGAGAAGAGAGGGGTGGAAGTAGACCTGGACACAATTCTGGTGGAAGAGCTGGGACAGTTCGGCTGGTACCAGGCGCGCACGGTCGCATTGGCGGCTCTGGTCGTCATCTTCGGAGGTATCGCCTCCAGTGAATACGTGTTTACCACAGCTAGGATCAGCACAAGGTTAGTATACCGCTTTGTGTGTGGTAACATTTACTTGCAACCAACATAATGGTTTTCACGCGAAAGTGTTTTCATTTTATTTTATCGTCAACATAATGGTTACAATACTTACAATAAACAAAACTGCAGCATTAGCATCCACTGACTGTTAATTTTTTTTAAGAAGCACATCTTTAAATATTTTACATCTGATGGTGAAAAACTAAGGTGATTCGCCTGGAGATCCACAAAAACAAAACACGATGTTTTTCTGTTAAAATATTTATTCTAAGTTCAAATACGTAAATAATTATTTACGAAACGAAGTTTCAAGCTGGCTAGAAATGCATGCTTGAGGTTTACGCTAAACATTTCTTGTAAATATTTATTTTACAGTGTTTAAGTTCTTAAGTTAAATATGATATAAAATGAGTTTTTTGAATAATTTATTATTATTATTATTGCTCAATGCTTGGGCACGTATATGAAACCGATTTTTAAAGTCACACTATTATGAAATAGATACCAGTAGACTGGAGGTTAAATTAACAAGTGTAATGAATTAGTCAATTCAATTTTTTTTTGTGCTTAATTTTTGTAAATATATAAAAAAACCGCTGATGCCTGTTACCTATTTGCTAGACCTTAGTAAATAGCAATGTAGCCTTTTCCATCCCTTGTCTCTTGTCTGTGATAATTTGACTCGATTTGAACTTTTCTAGATGCCTAATCCCCGAGTGCGAGTCGCTGGAGCAGCCGGACGGTTTCTCGCCGTCGTGGCTCTCGAACGCCGTGCCGCCGTCCGGCAGCGCGTTCGACAACTGCCGCCGGTTCGCCAACGCGTCCGGCGCCGTCGCCGAGCCCGGCACCTGCCCCGCCAACCTCTTCGACAGGAATAGACAAGTCGATTGCGAAGAGTATGTCTACGAAAACACGGACACTGTCGTCTACGATGTAAGTTTGTGGCAAGAGCGCAGGACTTCGTAATACGTAATGTTACATACCTACATGTACAGGAGTACATACGTCGGAGAAACACACAAAAACAGTTTTGCCCAAACTGAAACGGATACGCTTTTCTCGCGCTTCGCACTCGCTCTCTCAATTGTCAAATTAATTTTTACTATATGTAATAGTTTTTTTAACAAAAATTAACCCTTAATGATTAATTAATTTAATTGACCAATTTAACCTTTCGACCGTTTTCATTATATTTTTTTTATTTATTTACCTTAAAACAATTCAACATGCATTACATTTAGTGTTACTTGCCAAACTGTAACGAAATAAAACCAAAATGACACAAACGTACGTTGAAATAATACGTACGTTAAAATAATAATCTGGTAGTGAACTAAAAGAATTTTCTTGCTCACTCGCGATCTTAGCTTAGTTTAGTTTATTGATTTGGACCTCCGCAAAGTAACGCTTGATTCAAGAAATGTCCGGTAGTTTATTAAAAATTCGTGGATGTGTTAAAATGTGACAATACTCGTATTACTTAAATTACATGTCATTATTAGTCACACCCACCATGGCATCACCCCTCTTCTATTGATCTTATTACACCCTGGGACATGTTTGACAGTTAACAGTTCCGTACATAAATGAAACACCTTATAAGCAACCCGATTTCATACGTGTCTAAATTAGTCGAGGTAAACTCCTGCTATCGCGTACCTAATCTTTGATAAAAACGTGATCCAATGTGGAACCTTTTCGCAGTGAATATCATAATAATAATGGAAAATTACTATGACAATTCTTTGAAAGCTCGTGTAGATATCAGCGGCGGCGTGGTGCCTTAACAAATTTGAGTGAAGTTTCACGGTTGTTAATTTTTTTACGTGACGCTGTGTCATCAAGAAAAGAAAGAAAGAAGAAACTTATGCATTAATACGGAAGACACACAAATACATGCTCTCGTGACACACTACTACGCGACAGACTAGTATGTGTATAACTTCAGCGGTAGTAAGTAATTATGACAAAGATACCTACTGCTGAATCCACACTAGATATACTTACCTAGCATCACTCCACTCCACGCGATTAGTTACTAATGTTATAGTTTGATCAACTTGCAAAGGCTCAGTATTCTCGTGTACATTGGAACTAACTGAATCGTGAGCCACTGTGGAACCCTTTCGTAGAACAAGTCATAGTGACATTGCATTGCTTGACAAAAGAAATCAATGTAACACTTACTGTGAGAATGAGAACGTTCTAAGGTGGTCAGAAATCAAATGAATGGTTCGACTGTACCTATTTACCAAAAGCCAAAAAAATACATTACTATAAAGCAGTACGTGAAGAAAAGGCAACAGAATGCGAGCGAGTGGAGAAAATTTGGACAACCCCACGGGAATCGAGTCATTACGAAGCCACGCTACTGCCGATACGATCTGTGGTGGTTGTAAACAAAACTATATCTTTGTAATAAAAAAATAAATGTGCGAAATTATTGTTACATTGATAGAGATAGTCCTTATCTTTTTCCGTAAATAATCATGCACAGGTAAAACAGGTAAACCCCTTAACAGACAGCGATTTACTCGTAATTAGTTATTAATTGATGTTATTGTTTGTTTTGGTAATACTCATAGATACATGGTAATTAATTTCAATACATCGATATGGGGAGCTGAAAAAAAATAACGAAACTAAGAAATTTTGAAAAGTTATGTACCGACGGGATTCCTCGCGGGTCTTGTAATTCAAAAATTTTTACAAGTCATTTTTTTAAACTACCAGCTCTTTCGGAGCTTTCGATTTCGCTCCTCAGAGCAATACTCAAAACTTTACTAGAACTCACCGCACCGTCAAAACACCGTTATTTTTTTCTAGTATTCTTGGCAATGCAATTCGCTCTAGTACAATTACTACCCGATAGAAGTTACTGTGAGTTCCTATATCCTATTTCAGTTTGATCTGGCGTGCGAAGAATGGCTGCGTTCTCTCATCGGCTCCGTTCACACATTCGGTACACTCACAGCGCTTCCCATCACAGGTAAAAACTAAATTAATGCCTCATGACGAGGCAGCGTTTTTACTAAAGATGTGCGAGGATGTTTTGCGAAAAATGTGTTTTCATAAACCAATAAGAATGCTTCATTTACACTTCGCACAGCACATATTTACGTAGTGTGGAAACAGCTAAGCAGAGCGAGGCTAGATAAATGAACTGTTTCTGTCGGTTCATGAAAAACACTTGAAAAACAAAAATAGGCACTGCAGCAGGCGTAAAAACTATCCTTGGTGGCATTGGAACGTAGTATGCATTTTATAAAAAGACACATGGTGCCTATTACAGGCCACACCTGGTATGATCACTCGAACTGATTTAGAGCGCTTCACGCGATAGTAAACTGTCACTTTTTACTACTGCAATTAGTCATATCACAGTAATACCTGATTCTTAAAGAAACCAATGATCATAAAAAAATCCGCCGGATATCGCATCAGTTCTTGCAATGTGTACAGGCTACGTGTCCGACCGGTGGGGACGGCGCACGGCACTGGGCATCAACGCCTTCAGCCGCGCCTGCATCGGCCTCATCCGCTCCTGGGTCAACTCCTACGTCGGCTTCACCGTGCTACAGTTCCTCGAGGCCACTTTCGGCTCCGGCGCCTTCTCCTGCGCATACATCCTCGGTATGTTAATCGTGAACAAGTGATTATCTCAATATCAAGAAAAAAATGTCCGATGCGTCATTTTCCCTAAAACTGCAATGATGCTGAAGTTGTTACGCTCTTGATAGTATGTAATGTTATTTAATAAAGATTCATTGCAAACCTTCGTGGAGATGTTTTCGGAGACAGTACTAGAGTCTGATTTAGAGTTCGTAGTCAGTAATAAAGAGTGCTACTGTCCACTCTTACATGAGGTCCCTGTACTGTTACGATTATTATGAAAGTCTCTTTAAACAAAAAGTAGTTCAGTTTTATGGGTGAGGATTGTAGACAAATGAATAGCAAGTTCACACATAGATTAAGGTATTACACGCCCTACACACGTGATTATCTCTAAATCCAGCTATAAATATCTATTGCCCCTTGTTATCAGTGTATCTGGTGTCCATTTCCTAATAATGATATCGGCCTTCATCATCATTTTATGCATTACCATAGATAAGATTACTACTTTTGAATCGTCAGAATACAATGGGGCTTAAGAGGAAAGAAAGGAATTGTACATTTTTTTCGCAATATTTCAAATTCATCATTCATCATGGGGTTTTTTTTTGTAGTAAGAGTAAAAGGGCTGCCTTTTTAAAGGAAAAAGGTTCGTGTTTACGAGTACATAGAGTATTTTACTGAATAGATATTTTATACCTAATTATGGTGAATGTTGAATAATTTCAGTGATGGAGCTGCTGGGCCCGAAATTTCGCGTGGCTGGCGGGGCGACCATGAACACATTCTTCTCCGTGGGCAACATCTGCGCGGGGCTGCTGGCCTGGGCCGTGAACGACTGGCGCCGCCTCACGCAAGTCATGTACTCGCCCATGTTTATCACCATATTCTCCTTCTGGGTACTGCCAGAGTCAGTCCGCTGGTACATGAGCAAAGGCCGTTACGGCGAATCTGAAGCTGTGCTGAAGAAAGCTGCTAAAGTCAACGGGAAGCAATTATCTGAAAAATCATTGATAGCTTTACGGGAATCTACAGAAGAAGAAAAAAGAAGAAAAGAGTTAGAAGAAGTGGAGAGAGCGAACGAGCCCTGGTTGATAGTCCTAGTGTTCAGGCATAAGCAGATTTTGATTAGGTGCTTGGTGTCGCCGGTGTGGTGGGTGACCAACACGTTCATCTATTACGGACTTTCAATCAACTCGGTGAACATGTCAGGCAACCGCTACGTGAACTACGTGGCTGTGTCTGCGGTGGAGATCCCGGGGTACTGGACTGCAGTGTTCCTGCTCGGCAAGATTGGAAGGAAACCCGTGCTCATAGTCGCTTTCTGGTTATGTGCTGCGTGTCAAATTGCTTACATCTTTATGCCCGATGGTAAATATTATGTTTCAACCATAAATAGAATTAACATTTTATTATTGACTAAATCGCAAGAAACTAATTTTCGTCTTTTTCCAGGATACTATGGGCTTTCGCTGACAGTGTACCTGATTGGCAAGTTCTGCATCGCGATGGTGATGACATCAGTGTACGTGTACACAGCAGAGCTGTACCCCACCAAGTACCGCCACAGCCTGTTCGCTTTTTCCTCTATGGTCGGCAGGATCGGCTCTATCCTAGCCCCACTAACTCCGGCTTTGGTAAGCAGTCAATATTTTATTTTCTAGATAACGAAGGGTCCAAATTAATAGAACTCTAAAGTACTGTTAATATTTCGTCCATACGTCTATAGTCAGTATTGGCTACATTATCTTATCAGAGCATGATCATCAAACTTGATAACTATTTGAAGCAATCATAAGGATAGCGCGCAAGGAAATACTTTGCATTTCAGCGCATTATCTTTCCGCAGCACAACGAAACGAATCTTTGTCTGTTTTGCATTATGCGATGAGATCAATTGACACGATGTCATTATCAGTTTTAAAATTATACATATCCTTCATTGTTTGTGACGCAGGGAGCATCGACGTGGGAGCAGCTGCCATTCGCTCTGTTTGCTGGGTTTGCGCTGCTGTCAGGCGCACTGGTTTTCATCACCCCGGAGACTCTCGGCGCCAAGTTCCCCGACACCATGGAGGAGGCCGAAGACATTGGCAGAAAGAAACGGCCATTGTAACCTACCAATGCTTGATTGAATTGAACGACGCTTTCGACGCTATGTGTAGTGCTGTCAAGATTGCAAAGTCTTGTCAAATTCAGCAAGATGTGTGAATCAAACATTTTAGTTTGACTATTGTCAATGATCTTATAGTTTATTTACTTTACTTTTAAGTTATAATGTATGTTGTTTTACTTCTTAATGTGTGTTGTTTTAAGTTTAACTCGTAACAAGCAATAAAAGTGCTTGTTGTTCTGAATTTATTTGACACTGGCCTTTACATTCATGACTCATCATGACATTGTGTGGAGAAATCGTTATTTATTTCAATCATTTAAATTACACTAAGGAGTTTTGTAGACTTTTTAAATCTTGGTTTAAGGCTTAAACTAACAGTTCTTGTATGAATCTGACAGGACTTAAGACCACTTGAATCTAGATTAAAAAGCCTGCAAGTGGACGGAATTAAACTAATTTAGTTTAAGTTGCAATGCATGTTTTATGTATGTGCGGGTCGAATCTTGCAAGTTAAATTTGACCCACTTCCAGTATTCGGATTGACTTGTAATTTGGCATACTTATGTAAACCTGTTGACAATGCAATAATCTACTTGTAACATCCTGGTGGTCCAGCCACGATCGCGTTTGCAGAGCGGAACTCTTCAACGCTTTATGGCATCGACTTGAAATAGTTTGGATGACAATGCACATTAAAGTGTCAGCAAAAAGTACAATCTGCAAAAAAGCTTGTATTAAAAAATCATTTATTACCAAAATCTTATTTTACTAAACTAATTAATTGGATTAAGCACAATCTTGGTTCTATACAAAGAATAAACAAAAGAAACAATAAGTTTTTTATTCTTGCTTCCCTTAAACGACGCAACACCACACCTTCCGGCCAAAAGTCGTACCGAAGGAAGAGGTGTTAATATTTGCCTGTAACTTGGAGTCTAAAGGAGCTGAAGTTGTTAGCTTTATTAAACGCGAGCGGGTTGATGAACAAGTCGGACCCTGTAACGAACCCTAGCTGCCTTGCGGATGGAATAGTGTTGGTTTCTTCTTGCCTTCCACAACAGTACTTGGTTTTAGAAAAGTACGGAGCTATCTCTTCTAATGGGTGTCGTGTGAGGTGTGAGAAAAGAAAGTAGTATTCTCTATTACCAACTCTGTTTTCCCGCTGCGTTTTCTTTTCTTTACATCCATGTCAAGGAAATTTGAATTTATCACAGATTATATCTTAAAATCAATGCCTCAGATGGGCCACAGGGAGTAGACTTGGAGTCCTTGTTTCCACACCTATGACATTTCCATCATTACTGCTGGCTCGTGCTAAGGTACCGACTTCAAACTAGTAGAAAATTATTTTCATAGTTTTCCTGATGATGTTTCAACTAAAATAGGTACAAGTACGAGGCCAAATTAAAGTATATGGCCCACTCGCTCTCTTTTCCATTATTTGCAAAGAAAATCACAATTTTCATTAAGAACTAGCATAGTACCTACAACCATAATGTTAATATTGCTTGGGACTCGTCGGTTTTATTTGTTTCCTTAAAAATTCTAATGAGAAAGAAAGAGAAATCTTGTTTCGAGCTCTGAACGACATTAGCAAACTAGTTTGTTTATTTTCAGAAAAAGTGTCCGCTATAAATTCAACAAGTCACATTTTTGAGTTTTTATTCACCTACTAATTTTATTTATACTTCCGTCAGCATCACACACAGACACATTTGCAATTGTAATTTACTAGGAGCCCAACATTTAAGTTTTACTCTTTCTTTTACGTAGCCTGTATATCACACTCCTGGGCTAAAGCCTCCCCTCCTGATCTCCACAACTCAACTCTCGTTCTGGCGCTTTTGTCAGGCCAGTCCTTTGTGCACGTGTCCAAATCGTTCCGCCATCTCCTTCTCGGTCTACCTCGACGTCGCTGGCTGTTCTCCGGCACCCACCAGGTAACTAGCCCACCAGGTAAAGACCTTGTGTACAGTCCAGTTTTAGTCTAAGATTGCAATGTTGTACTGTAACATTATTAAACGGGAATTTACTTCATATCTCCTTATTTTTCGGGCTGTGTTCCCGGCCTTCTATTTTTGCATTGTTTTTATACTTTATCGAGAGTTATTGTAAAGCATCACAATATCATTATTATTGAAATTGACAATATTAAGTGACTGGCCTGGCCTGGCCTGACCTGACTTGTTGAAATTTAACTGTTTCGAAAATGTTAAATTGATCAAATGTGGCCATACATGCTTCCGGAGCGAATGTTTCTTTGCGAACTTCTTTCCGTTGGCGTTCGTGTCGTCACAGTGTGTTGTATGTTTTTGTATGTTTTAGTTTTTAAATGGGTCCCACTGAAAAACAGCGTTCTGGCCCAACAAACAATTTGGCGATAAGAATAGACCGTATTGTAGCTTTGAGTGGTAGAGTAGCTTTACAAGGTCTACAGTTATAGCTTTTGGTGATACTATGGATCTAATTGAATACATTAGTCAGCTGGCGATAGTAAAGTGATATAATAGAAATTAGAAAAATATAATAACTTTAAGCTGCACAGTGGAGCTATAAGCTACCACGTTATAGCTTATAGTTGCAGCTGTAGGGTGATTTTATCACTGAAAGCTCTTTTGGAGTGTCTATTAACGCGTCTTAATGCTGTCGCTCTGTAAGAGTGTTATGTTTACCTTCTAGTGCTAAATGTAGCCTTTAGTGTTAAATAAGCTGTAGGAAAATCTTAAAGCTGTATAAAGGTTATAGTGGCAATTCTAATAACTCTCAATGAGTGAGTGATATAACGGAGTTAGGGTATAGCTCTTTAAGAGCTTTAAGTGTTAATAAGATATGTAATAACTCTCTTTTAGAGTTATCAGTTCTACAGTAGTAATAAATATGACTTTTTTAGTCAGCCTTGCGCTCCGAAGTGATAGTATAGAGATATCGGAATGTTTAAGAGTTACAGACAACAACGCCATTTTCGTTTACAAATAATAACCTTAAAATGGCAAACATAATCATGAAAATTAAGTATAATTTACTGGACAGTCTTCAAAAATATAAGATCTAGTTACTTTACTACACCCATTTGCAAACCTAACCCGTTAAATTAACTTTTCGAAAAAAAAAATGCACCGTAGTATTTTATCGTCTAAAATTTTAATCGAAACGTATATATTTCTAAGGCGCTTGAAAATTGAGATGTAAAATATCATATATAATAACAGAAAACTTACAACCGCAATAGTTTTTCACGTATCTACGTAAAAATAACTGATATTAAAATAACGCACTTACCGTTTTCCGTCTTTCCCGTCGCCATTACAATAATATTAGCACTGTTCGCGTTTTATTATTAAAAATGACACATTTTAATTTCCAAATAGAAATATTTCTATAAAATTGAATACAATAGTGTACACTAAGAGCTTTTGTATCACGCAAAGAGTTTATTTTCACCACTGTAGCTCTTTTGTCGCGCTTTAAGTGATATAAGAAAACATTCTACAGGTTTCATAGAACCCTTGGCGCAAGTTACGGCTATTGTAGCTCTTTATTATCTCCTTTATTCGCGGAGAGTTTATTTTCACCACTGTAGCTCTTTTGTCGCGCTTTAAGTGATATAAGAAAACATTTTACAGGTTTTATAGAACCCTTGGTACAAGTTACGGCTGTTGTGGCTCTTTATTATCTCCTTTGGTAATATGCGTCGCTGCTGTAGCACTATTATACCACTTGAAGTGATAAGGTCTGTGCCAAAATCGGACTATAAGAGAGTTATAAGAGAGTTAGAGCGTGCTATATCGCTAATTTTTAGGTCGTGCTAGAGCTAAAGGAGTTTAAAAGAACTAATATACGGCGGTTATAGAGCTTATCTTATCGCCAAATTGTTAGATGGGGGCCTGCCGTAATTAACACTATGCTCAGTTGGGTCCACTTTATACTAGGTAGGTATTCGAACTTTTTTTTTTTATTCTTTCCCTCTAATTAAATTTTTAAAGTAGCGAATATGTGTAAATATTTTTCTCTCTCTCTCTTTCTCTCCCTGTCTCTTATCTTTAGCTTCTTACAAATCTGATTGCTACTTTAACCTTTTGAAAGTCAACCAAAGCTGAGTTCATTCACTCGCGCTAATCTAATCACAACCGAACCGAATTTATAATTATCCTTTTAATTGACAAATTCACGCACAAACTGATTTTGTATCCTGCTAAGTCATTACATGTACCTATTGTTACGACATTTACCGGCTTACACGGCCAACACTATGCTGAGCTGCGACCGTTTCGTGCCTTCGCATATTGTATATTTTTTTGTTTTCATGTTTTTTTGCCCTGTTATTTTTTATGTGCGAAGCGTGAATAAAATATTTCTATTTTTACTATACTTATTTCTATATATTTCTGTATCGATAAAGCTTGAAACTTCAATTTGGAATTACTATTTATTAACTTCCTGTAATAAGATATGAAAGTTTTCTATCCAGTGTACTTACTTATGTAGTAACATAAATACAAAGTCATCAAAGTTTATATATTTAGATTTCAGATAAGTATTTACGTGGCTAAAATTTGGCCAGGCGCTAAACGCGCGGTTAAAAAAGGACAGCACACAATAAGTAATTATTAAGATCTACCATCTAAACTAGGTAAAAATGGAATCCGGTGCCATGGAAGATGCTCATACATTTGACTCCATTTTTTTTTTTAATATTTGTTAGAATTAAGGGAAACGACGACTTCTCAGCTTGAGATGATATATTAGAATATTTAAAGGGTTACAAGCAAGTTTAATATTTTACGTTACGAGACGAGGCTGACAGCTGTTGACTTGACTAGTTCCAATCAACGCCGCTTGATGGCGCTGCGTTACGTTAAATGCATACTACATTCCAACAATATTGTTTTGACAAAGTCTTATGTAGCACAAGCTTTAAGCACTATGCAGTGGCGAAGCTTTAAGCTTTTTAGCTTTTTAGTCGCGCGAGCAGAGTGGTGGCACGTAGTGCGCGTGTTGAGGCAGCCGCCGAGTCGCGTGCTCCAGTGATGAAGGGTTTCGAAATAACCCGAAACATGTCGAGCTAAACTCGATTTAAGACGTGAGCTATCCGTTATAATATCATTAAGTAAATATGAGTGGCGAAGCTATCGTTGGTGCGTTGGACTCTCCATGCTCAGGAACCCTCGGATCCTTAAGTTGTATGTTGAATGAAACTAAAGTCAAAAGTGTAAATAAATATCTCAAACTGCCACTTCAATTAATTATTTTATTTCGTATTTTTACTAGATAAAACTTGCAAAAAAGTTTAGACTCCAATTTTTTTTCTTCATCGGGGTTTTCAATTATTACGCTACTGAAACCTGCAGGCCACCGTACGCATCCGGTCGTTGAAGTCTCGAATGGACAGGCATATTCAATATACTTACATGTCACTAGCAACCATATCCATGACTACAATCTGTATTTGCATTAGTGTACTTATCTAGGGTTATTTTAAGAAAGAAATTGGCCATCGACATGTCATAGCTGATGCGACAAAACCGAGTCGACACTCATTCCTAAGATGAGCTTTACACCATCCTAGTTCTAGAATGTGGTCTGTAGGCAAGAATGCGCTTTATGTCTACACCAACTGTATGTTCTTCAGGTGCTTTCTTAACAAAGACTTTACAATATCGTGGTTCCACTCACGTAGACGTGAGCGATATCGGAATGCCTTGCTTCGCTGAGAATAAGCTGCTCCGCTTGAATAACCTCCGCCTGGCGTTATCGGATATCAGGTGCGCTCAAGCAAAACGAAGAATTAGCGAATCGGATAATGAGTACCTTAATACGGGCATGGTAAAAATTGGGCGAGTGTGATCAAGTAAAACCAGCCGGAATTTATCGTTATTCGCTGTTATAATAATAATAATAATAAAGTTTTATTTGCAGGTGTGACACCCATACTTTAAAAGCACAAAAATGACTTAAAATAAGCTAAAACTAGAACACAAATGTAAAAATAAAAACACTAGTCGAGTGTCAATTTTAAAAATGGTACCATAACGACAGAATAAGTAATAGTACTGCCGTACCATTACCTTAGAAGTAGATGGTGTCATCAAATCGCTCTATTTTCGATTCTCGTTCTGTTATAAAGTCTTCTTCTTCTAAGGATTGCTTGTCATTCCTACCACCACGGGAAGTTTTACAACTTATAATATTGTACTTCTCTTTATCCCATTTATGACATTTGCATCTTGTTTAAGTATATAATCCGGGTTTTTCTTAGAATTTGGTACCTATTGCTTATAACTTTAAGTTAAACAAGTGTAATTGTTCAGCCATGTGGTTATTAACGTATTACTGGTAGTAATCATTATCTTGTTTTTACGTATCTAAATAAATAATCTAGACCAAAGTGATAACTCGATGAGTTCAAACGAATATTAATAGATATGATTGGCTTGACACGCTACCGCATTAGATAAAATACAGGGGAAGTGGGAAGAAGGTGGGGAGGTTAGAAAGACCATAGCCTGGGGAGAGGTATAAAAGGGTTCAACAAACGCCTGCGCTGATCCCAACCTGATGAGGCGGCGGTGACGCCGGCGCAACAGGGGGGCCCAGCACGGAGGACAGAAAAACAATATATCCATACGAGAAAGTACCTAATTGTTTATATCCACGACCATCTTGACTTAACATGTTGATATTACGACACAATCTAATTATTTTGCTACCGAACTTGGCCTTATTGTAATTGGCCTGTTTTTATTTGACTTCATGTCCAAAACACAAATCAAATTATCAGTGTTTATCTACGACACCTATGTAATTTAATAAAGACGATTATTAACCATTCAGCCCATCGGCTCATTGGGAGCGGTATTATACCATTGTGTAAATTTAAAAACTTTGTCCGATGGCAGAAAAAGAAGAGTCAAGTGTGGGTGTGCAGGGTGGCAAGGGAAAGGTGGACTTGGATACCATCCTCGTCGAAGAGTTGGGCCAGTTTGGTTGGTTCCAAGCGCGCACGCTGGCTCTAGCCGCTGTCATTGTCATCTTCGCGGGGGTCGCCGCCAGCGAATTCGTCTTCACCACCGCCAGAATCAATCACAGGTTTGAATACTTTTTTCGATTATCAAACCCATTTTCATACATAATTTAAAATTTGTAGTCTTGTCTGTGGAGTTAGACCACTTATACTTTTCTTCCGCCAGTTGATATAACCTGGCGCCACGTACTCCTTGACTTAGTCAGAATATTTTTATATCAGTTTTCCCTCTTCTTCTTCTTTCGTTAATTTTACCTTCCAAAATATTCATAAAAAAACTATCGTGTCATACCTGTTCTAACCGTGCTCATCGTCCAACCTTTCCTCTCTATTCTCTTCCAATAACGCACCTTAAAAGCTTCCAATCGATCTCTCTCTTTGTGCCAGTCAGTATCTTGTCAACTCAGTATATAATTCTGATTCTCTTAATAATGCCCCAGATGCACTATGTCAGCTAGGCTTTTTTACCTTTTCTTGTATTTTTTCATTAATTATCTCATCCCGGACTTTATCACAACGATATAATGTTAAAATTACGTCGATGTTTTGATCATAGAGTACATAGTACGTGGTTCTACCCATGACCACGGTTGCTGTAATGTGACCGAAACGTCGATGGTATTTTTTGCAAGGTATTATTAAAATATTAGTAAATATTGCGATACTTAAAATTTTATATTTACTGCTAGCTTTTCTTCTTGACGGCAGATACTCCGTTTTACGGGAGGTTTTTTCGAACCGGTAGTTTCTTTAACATTTATTATAGTGCTTGCTAGTAGCCTTAATTGTAAAGTAATTATATTTTGACTTTGACTAAGACTAAATTGAAGTAAATATAACGAAAATAATAGAGTTCAATTTAAGAATACACACATACAAATAAAAAACTTACACTTACCTTACTTTAACTTACTTACCTGGATCCTGTAACACAGGGACTCCATGCACAGGATCCAGAGCCGTACTCTTGTATATAAGCTTTTTATGTTTTTTTTTCTTACTTTACTTCTTCTAACCTTAACATTCTAGATGTCTAATCCCCGAATGCGAGTCCGAGCGGCCGGGCGAGTTCGCTCCCTCCTGGATCCTAAACGCCGTGCCAGCCGACGGCAACTCCTTCGCCAACTGCGAGCGCTTCGCCAACGGCTCTGTCGCTGTCACCGACCCCGGCAGCTGCCCCGCCAATATCTTCGACAGGGACACTGTCCTGGATTGCGAGAGTTTCGTCTATGAGAATACCTACACGGTTGTTTACGATGTGAGTACACACTGTTGGAGTACGGTTAATGTTGTATAACTCAGTGATGTCGCGCCCCAACAACTCCATATTCCACCGATTTTCTATATTTTTTACGTGACGTTACTAATGATAAATATGACAAAGGAACTAACGCTACTAGGGTACGTATTGCATCTGAAAATATGAACAACTCGTGCATGTCTCTCTATACTCCATGTTACTGGTGTAGATCGTATTTGTCGACCCAAAATGAACGACAAATGTACGATCATTGTACGATCACGATGTACAATCAATAAAAATACAAGTTACAGACTGAATTAATACCAGAACTTACCACATAAAAAACTTACTCACTTGACGACTTAATATTTCAGTTTGAATTGGCGTGCCAAGAATGGCTGCGGTCGCTCATCGGGTCGGTGCATATCTTCGGCACCCTCACGGCCATGCCTATTACAGGTAGGTTCCATAGGTTGAAGAATTCGTATAGAGAAGCAGCTATAATGTAAATTAGTGTATAAGAGCATCACACTTTTGGAAAATGTGTAAATTACTGACTGAAAACCTACCACCACCCATAAGCATCTGCAACACCAGGGGTATTGCAGATGCGTTGCCAACCTAGAGGCCTAAGTTGGAATACCTCAAGTGCCAGTAATTTCACCGGCTGTCTCACTCTCCGCGCCGAAACACAACAGTGCAAGTACTGCCGCTTCACGGCAGGATTAGGATATGGAACTTTAACCGGCTATAATTAAGATTAATTAACAAATGGAAAAAAAATGCCTGATATTTTTTGAAAATCTAACGGACTAATTATAAAGTCTCTCTATAAAAAGTTTTACCTGGAAGAGGCCGCCTGTTGCTTCATCATTTCAGCTGAAAGAAGTATACTGCTGGACATAGGCCTCCCCCAAGGCTCTCCACTCAGACCGATCTCGTGCCTTCCGCATCCAACGCGAATAACGCGATCCCCTGTTGCTTACCTTGTAGGTAATTTTCTGTCTGTGTACCTGTTCTCTGAATTCTTCTTCTTCTTCTTCGCTTTTAAAATATGGCTTCTGTCCTAATTAATAAGACAATTTCGCCGTGTCAAAGTATTCTCTTTCGAGAGGCAATGTTGTACGGTGATTGTAGTTTTTGCAACTTGATAGTAAAATTCCAGAAACCACGTGGAGACAACTTGCGCATTAAAAAATGTCAGACACGAGAGCAATATAAAATTTTGTGATCACTGTTCACTGTTAAGGTTAATCGCCACATGAAACACTATCAAAATTATACTTCAACTAGCCAAAGAAACAGAAATAGCAAAATTATTATATTTTTCTACATCCGCCATGTTTGAATGCCACAAATCGAATCGTTCTCTAAATTGTTAACTATTGTGGTGTACAATGAAGAGTCATTGTACGTATATTGTATTATATATTTTTAGGAATCTAGCCCAGTTAGTTGGTTCAGTAGTGCAGTGTCCAACTGTTCACCTGCCCCCAGGGTACGTGTCGGACCGCTGGGGCCGGCGGACGGCGCTGACGATCTTCGCGTTCGTACGCGGCTGCTTCGGCTTCGTACGCTCCTGGGCCGACTCCTACGTGCTCTTCATCGTGCTGCACTTCCTCCAGGCAACCTTCGGCTTTGGAGCTTTCTCTTGCGCCTATATCCTTGGTAATTAAAACATGAAAATAACAATTTCCTAAAACAAAAGCAATTTTGCGTAGGATTTGCTACTTGAAATAATATGAACTGTTTCATACTTTTTTTTTTTATTCGACTGGAAGGAAAACGAGCAAGTGGGTCTCCTGGTGTTAAGAGATCACCACCGCCCATAAACATCTGCAACACCAGGGGTATTGCAGATACGTTGCCAACCTAGAGGCCTAAGTTGGAATACCTCAAGTGCCAGTAATTTCAGCGGTTGTCTTACTCTCCGCGCCGAAACACAACAGTGCAAGCACTGCTGCTTCACGGCAGGATTAGCGAGCAAGATGGTGGTAGCAATCCGGGCGGACCTTGCACAAGGTCCTACCACCTGCTGTTACTTTATACTGATACTGTTACTTTTTTTTCATACATAACCAGAGGTTTGAGAGAATAGCAATAAATCGCCTTGTGTAACTTCACATTTTATACTACAAGTAAGATTTCGTAAAATTTTCAGTGATGGAGCTGATGGGTCCCAAGTACCGCGTGGTGGGAGGCGCGACTGTGAACACTTTCTTCGCGGTGGGCAAGGTGTGTGCCGGGCTACTGGCCTGGGCGGTGCCGCACTGGCGACAGCTGCATCGGGCCATCTACGCCCCCATGTTCATCTCCATCATCTACTACTGGATCATGCCTGAATCCGTACGCTGGTACATGAGCAAGGGGAGATACGCAGAATCAGAAGCTGTGCTTAAACAAGCCGCTCGCATTAACGGAACGGAACTATCCACCTCGTCACTAGCAGCTCTGAGAGAATCAGAAGAAGAAGCAAAACGGAAAAAGGAACTAGAAGAGATTGAAAGAGCTAAAG
Organism: Choristoneura rosaceana; assembly: GCA_037349165.1. Classification (NCBI taxonomy): domain Eukaryota; kingdom Metazoa; phylum Arthropoda; class Insecta; order Lepidoptera; family Tortricidae; genus Choristoneura; species Choristoneura rosaceana. The sequence continues at coordinate 18,639,081 of JAZBNJ010000028.1, read as the reverse complement.
AGCCGCTACTGATAGTCCAAGTGTTTAGGAACAAGCAGATCCTGCTTCGGTGTCTGGTGACGCCGGTGTGGTGGGTGACGTACACTTTTGTGTACTATGGACTGTCGATCAATGCGGTGAACATGTCGGGCAACCGATACGTGAACTATGTGGCTGTGTCCGCGGTGGAGATCCCGGGTTACTGGACCGCCGTGCTGCTGCTGGGTAAAATCGGAAGGAAACCTGTGCTTATCATTGCCTTTTGGCTGTGCTCCGCCTGCCAAATTGCTTACATCTTTATGCCTGAAGGTAAATCACCGATTTCTCTATTAATGTTTTTGTAACTCCAATTTGGTAGAGTTACAAACTTATGCTGCTATTTGTTTTACAGGATACGAGGGTCTGTCACTGGCCGTGTACCTAATAGGCATGACCTGCATCGCAATGGTGATAACTTCGGTCTACGTGTACACGACGGAGCTGTACCCCACCAAGTACCGTCACAGCCTGTTCGCATTCTCCTCTATGGTTGGCAGGATCGGTTCCGTCCTGGCTCCTCTCACTCCAGCAATGGTGAGTAGTAAAATCTCAACATGTATTCCAACATCTGTGGTATTTAACACACTTTATATTAGTTTCACCTGTAACTTTTAAAATTAGCTAAAATCAATTAAAATAAATTATAATTAATTAAAATTAGCCAGCTAGAGACGGTGAATTGTTAGAAATACTGAACAGTAATTGACCTTGAACTATTTAAAATTATTTAGTAAGTATTACCAGAGTCCGTATTGCCTAATGTTTCTGACGCTCGCGTTTCTGACATATTTCGCATACAAAAACTGTCATTTGATTGCGATCGCGAGTGTCAGAAACGTTAGGCAATAAGGCCTCTGGTGACATCTCTCGTTTTGAATTCCTTCAGTAATTCCAAACATTTTTGTTTCCAGGGCGCGTCGACGTGGGAGCAGCTGCCGTTCGCGCTGTTCGGAGGTTTTGCCTTATTGTCTGGCTGCCTGGTGTTCATCCTCCCAGAAACACTCGGTGCTAAATTCCCTGACACAATGGAGGAGGCCGCCGAAATAGGCAAGAAAAAACGAGAACGGACATAACCTGTAAAATAATCTATTGTAATAATTAAACGGGAAGCTTATGTTTATACCTGTTTCCGAGAGCCTCCATTTATGTCATTGTCCAATGGGATGAAAATTAGTAAAAGTTACATTGCTTACATGTGTTTTGCATCTATTAATTCTAAGCTATTGCATTAAGTTATCCTAGGTTATAGATTTAAAAATGTAAATAAATAAATAGGTTCATTTGTGAATAGCCAGAATCGTATGTTTTTATCGGGTATTTCACTCAACTGTCTGTGTTGATCTTTATTTTAACTTATATAAGTAAGTAATAAAATACATGGCTGTTTGTTGTAAAAGAATAATAAACTATGAGATATTACAACCTGTTTATTAATCGTCAACAGTTGGTTCTTTGCATTTGTTATGTGTACAAACAATGAACAATTGTTTTAGATACGCCATTGTGTTGTTTTTATTTATTACTTTTTGCATACATGGTGTTAAATAAATCCTGCAGGTACTCTAATTACTGGAAATATACATTAATTCGAAAAAATCACAGATTCACACGACTATCGATCACATTGGTAATGAATCTACGGAATTCGAAAAAATATTGTCGCTGAGCGACAAGAAAGTCGTGATAAGGAAAAAGTTACAAAAAAAAATTATAAGTAACAAAAATTTTAACCGACTACAAAAAACCATGAAAATAGTCAAAATACCACAAACGAGACTTATCACGCTAACACACACAAGTAATATTCACGTAGAGGTGGTGGCACGATTAGGTCTACTCGTGACCACGGCAATTGCAACGTTGCCGAAACGTCGAGGTAAATATTACTTGTGTGTGTTAGCATGATAAGTCCCGTTTGTGGTATTTTGACTATGAGTGAGAATCACGAAAGTTTAAAACGTTATACCATGAAAATAATTAATAATGTTATATATCTCTTTCTTCTCACTGTACATAAATTACTGTTCGCCTATCTTTGAGTTTTCCTTTCTAGTTTAGGTTAGCTTGAAAAGATCCCTTTTAGGGATAAGTTCGCCTTTGTACTCTTTTGGTTTGTTGTTTTCTTTTTGTATTACTTTGTGTTTTATGTGCAATAAAGTATTTACATACATACATACATACATACATAATTTTCTATCAGTCTGAAAGTCGGTGCCTCAGCACGAGCCAGCAGTCGTCGTATCCCTCACCCACATACTGTATATTAGGCTTCAATAAACTTCTGCTGGCTCGTGCTGAGGCACCGACTTCAGACTGGTAGAAAATTATTTTCATGGTTTTTTGTAGCCGGTTAAATCATTCGATATAATTTTTTTTTTCACGCTCTTTTTTGAATATCCTACCGTATCTTCACAACTCTGCGAGATGTAAGGGGATCGCACATTTTCGCGAATTTGGAGCCTACAATGGAGGTAACGAAAAGACATTTCCAATGTCAAAAAAATAGTGTGGAAATTGCCTTCGTGACTCAAATTTATCTCCATACAAAAAACGTCTTTTTTTCGAATTAATTACAATGTGTTTCCACCGGAATCGTATTAAAACTCAGTACATGTGATTTATAGCCGTGTGGTGTCGGTTGAGAATTACACCACCCCCTCTCTTCCCGTGGGTGTCGTAAGAGGCGACTAAGGGATAAACCGGAGGATGGGCAGCAGCGTCCTCCGCGAACGATCGGGTATTACTGCGGTCGCCAACCCGCCTGCCAAGCGTGGCGACTAAGGCATTTTCCCCCCAAGGTACTAGATAGAAAATCAAAAAATGAATCCACAAATTAAGCCCAGACCCCTAGTCCCCGGCGGCCCCGCTATTCCTGGCTCCGGTAGCGGCCATGGTAACGGTGGGGCAGGGGGTGCTACAGTTAATCTCCGGCAGAGACCCGGCTACCAAAAAAGACAACCTTTGGCCCTGGCAACATATAACTGCCGAACACTGCGGACCGATGAAAAGATACTGGAACTTGAAGAAGAATTGAGCAGGTTACGATGGGGAATCATAGGGCTGTCAGAAGTCCGTAGAGAGGGGGAGGACATGATAACCCTGAAGTCCGGTAACTTGCTCTATTTCCGGGAGGGCGACCACCAGTCTCAAGGAGGTGTCGGGTTTATCGTCCATAGGTCCCTCGTGAACAACGTGGTGAAGATCGAGAGTGTGTCGACCAGGGTAGCGTGCCTTGTACTCAGAATGACCCAACGATATTCGTTGAAGGTCATACAGGTATACGCTCCGACCTCGACGCACTCCGACGATGAGGTAGAGGCTATGTATGAGGATATTTCCAGAGCAATGCATAGCTCCAGAACTCACTTCACAGTTGTTATGGGGGACTTTAACGCAAAGCTGGGCAAACGAGACGGTGAAGAGTTAAGAGTGGGAAAATTTGGAGTGGGGCGTAGGAATCACCGGGGCCACCTACTGGCCGGTTTCATGGAGAAGGAAGGACTCTATATGATGAACTCCTTCTTCAGGAAACGTGAGCATAGGAAGTGGACCTGGATGAGCCCTGATGGTGTTACGAGGAATGAGATAGATTTTATCATGTCGACGAAAAAGCACATATTCAATGATGTCTCCGTGATCAATGCGGTTAAAACCGGGAGTGATCACCGTATGGTACGAGGCTCATTGAATATCCAGTTCAAGCTTGAAAGGTCTCGACTGATGAAATCTACGCTCCGTCCGGAACCTGCTCAGCTCCAAAACCCCGAGAGCTTTCAGCTCGAGCTTCAAAACCGTTTCGAATGCCTAGGTAGCGACGTGGACGATTACAACGACGGGTTTGTGGAAGCTGTCCATACGTTCGGGTCTAAGTTCTTCAAGACCCGCCGTACTAGAACCAAAAAGCTTTCGGACTCCACCATTAGGCTCATGGAGGTGAGGCGTGAGATGACTCTGCAGTCCTCTGGTGACGCTTGTCGCTATCGGCAGCTCAACAGGCAGATCTCAAAGTCTTTGAAGCGCGATGTACGCCGATTTAATACTAATAGTATTGAAGAAGCTATTGAGCGTAACAGGGGCTCAAAGGTGTTTAATAGGGATCTGTCTGTTGGTCAAAGCCAGTTGATGAAGCTGAAGACCGAGGACGGCAGAGTGATTTCGTCCAAACCTGAGCTGTTGGGGGAAGTTGAGAAGTTTTATGGGCAGCTATACACGACGACCCGAACACCCGTCGAAAATCTAGCTAAAGACCCGAGAGCTAGATTAACCCGACACTATACCGAAGACATCCCGGACGTCAGCCTGTACGAGATTAGTATGGCCCTCAAACAGCTCAAGAATGGCAAGGCCCCGGGTGACGACGGAATTACAGCCGAACTCCTGAAGGCGGGTGGTAAACCAGTTCTTAAGGGCCTTCAGACGCTGTTTAGTTCCGTCCTCCACCAAGGGAGAACGCCGAAAGCATGGAACAGAAGTGTGGTGGTGCTCTTCTTCAAGAAAGGTGACAAAACCTTGTTGAAGAACTATAGACCCATCTCACTTCTGAGCCATGTTTACAAGCTGTTTTCCAGGGTCATCACGAATCGTCTCGCACGCAGGCTTGACGAGTTCCAGCCTCCCGAACAAGCCGGCTTCCGAAAAGGTTATAGTACCGTAGACCACATACATGCGTTGCGGCAGGTTATACAGAAGACCGAAGAGTATAACCTCCCCCTTTGCCTTGCATTTGTGGACTACGAGAAAGCCTTCGATTCGATCGAGACCTGGGCTGTGCTGCAGGCTCTCCAGCGGTGCCAAGTTGACTACCGGTATATCGAAGTGTTAAAGTGTTTGTACGGAAACGCCACTATGTCCGTCCGACTACAGGACCAGAGCACGAAGCCTATTCCTTTGCAGCGGGGAGTCAGACAAGGAGATGTCATCTCTCCGAAGCTGTTCACCGCTGCATTGGAGGATGCTTTTAAGGTTTTGGACTGGAAAGGACGAGGCATCAACATTAATGGCGAGTACCTCACTCACCTTCGATTCGCCGACGATATTGTAGTCATGGCTGAGACCATGGAGGACCTCAGTGCTATGCTCGCTGACCTCAGCAGAGTTTCCGACCGTGTTGGCCTGAGAATGAACATGGACAAGACGAAAGTCATGTCTAATGTTCATGTAGTGCCAACTCCCGTAATAGTCGGAGGCTCTGCGCTCGAAGTTGTTGACGACTATGTATACCTAGGACAGACGGTCCAGTTAGGTAGGTCCAACTTCGAGAAAGAGGTCACTCGTCGAATCCGACTCGGCTGGGCAGCGTTCGGGAAGCTTCGCAGTATTTTTTCATCCAAATTACCGCAGTGTTTGAAGTCAAAAGTCTTTGACCAGTGTGTGTTGCCAGTGATGACGTACGGATCCGAGACGTGGGCGCTAACGATGGGCCTCATAAGGAAGCTTAAAGTCACTCAAAGGGCTATGGAGAGGGCTATGCTCGGGGTTTCTCTGCGGGATAGAATCAGAAATGATGATATCCGCAGTAGAACTAAGGTTACTGATATAGCCCGAAGAATTGCGAAACTGAAGTGGCAGTGGGCGGGGCACATTGCACGCAGGACTGATGGCCGATGGGGTCAGAAGGTTCTCGAATGGCGTCCGCGGACCGGGAGACGAGCTGTCGGTAGGCCTCCAACAAGATGGAGCGACGACCTGGCTAAGATCGCGGGATCGCGGTGGATGCGAAAAGCACAAGACCGGTCTGAGTGGAGAGCCTTGGGGGAGGCCTATGTCCAGCAGTGGACGTCTTTCGGCTGACATGATGATGATGATGATGATGACATGTGATTTAAACTATAGTTGTAGTATTTTTAACATCATGTATAGACGCCATAACGATTTTAGAGTTGCTATGGGCATTTACTATCTTCATAGTTTTATTTTTATATCCTGGGTTTGTCACGAATAAATGTTTTCTTTCTTTCTTTCTTTCATAGTCGCTAAGTACAGCCTTGACAGAGTGGTCGCAGGCGTTGGAGGATCCTTCCACACCGCAGTCAGTCTTAAGTCAGTCTTAATGTGTCAGTTTTTTCTACGTTCGTTACTGGATTATTGTGAACAAGCGCGAGTTCATGAAAGTGTTTTCCTGCGCATTTGGGCAAGCAGCCAGCAGTCAAAACGTGCCAACTCGAACAATGAACTGATATGCACGTGGATGATATAATGCGTACTCTATACCGTCTTCCAATGTCACTATATAATACCATAGTATAGACGCATCATTGCCTTCAAGTTGTAACGGAACGTTTGGCGGCATCTGTCGGGATTAAAAGTCACTTCGTTGGAAGCATCAATATCATGTAGTTTTTACTGTAGCTTAAACAGCGAGTGACATTGACAGTGACATTTGTTTTCAATTTGAGTTTGACAGCTTGATACTTCATCGTCATCAAGGATGTCGGCGGATGTGCGCATACGTAGAGGAGCTGCGTGGCAAATAGGCCTCCACATAGGAATCCTGAGGCATCCTATGTTTCTTAAGCCAAATGGCTGAACGTTTTTTAATGGAACAACTTTAATCACAGTAAGTTTTTCATTTCTGAGGTTAGTTCAGTGTTTTTTCTGGATTTTTTGATAGTAACAATAGTTAACTCTTTCAGGATATGGAACCCTAATATTTTCTGTCGCCTGGAACATATAATTTCCTTCAGCCATCAACACTGCACTGGTGAGTATCATAAAGACTGGCAATTTCAGTCAACAGCGCTGTAAAAGTTGATATTCAATTTTGACATTTTGTTACAGAAATCTTGAAGTAGTACAGTACTGGATCTAGGGGTGGGAGAAGGTGTTTGAACTACGACATTTGAATATTGAAAATAATTAGCAAAACCGAATTGGGCAAGATATAGGTTTCACTTACAGTTTGTTCTGGCTCTTTTCCTCAGTCCCAGGGACACATTTAAGACACAATCACAGCACTTTCAGAGTTTTTATGAATAATTTAAAAGAGCGCGCGCCGGCCGGCATACATTTCGAGCTGTCAAATTTGCGCAACCGACTGGTGGCGCTGCCGTGCGGGAGAAAGCGGAAAGTTCATTCAGCCAGTATGTTTTTGATATGTGCAGGAGGTTTTAAGGCACATATTACTAATTATATCTGCCCAATGTAACGTACATAAACCCCCCACCGGGAATCTACCCCAGATTCCCCAGTTTACAAACCAAACCAGGGATGGTATTGAATAAGGTAAGTGGACTGTATAGTGTAAGTATTTGTTGACTTAGTGAACTAAACACGTGTAGCTGTAAATTGAGTAAAATAAATAACTTATTTCGAACCTAAAATTGTCATAAATTTGACACCTTCTTGCGTCAAATTCATGCAAGGAAACAAATGAAAATAAAAATTATGCTGAATCCAATTCCATTGGAAGTGGACTAAGCTTTACAACGGGTCGCGTGTATTCGCCATTCTGGGTTTTTACTTTTACTACCCGTACAACTCCATCAGCTCCTGGATAAAGTTCCGTCACGCGACCGAGAGGCCATTGTAGCGGAGGAGCGTCAGCATGAATAAGAACGAGTTCGCCAACTTGAATATTACGACAATTCCTATGCCATTTTTGTCGCTGCTGCAGCGTGTGCAAATAATCGTTTAATTGCAATGTACGCGGACCGATATGTAAAAAAAATTTATGAAAATAGTCGATAAGAATATTTGTAAAGTTGCACTTGATAGCAAGCAATAATGGATACTTCTTTTGATACGGTAGTTCGGCGAAAGACAACCTACCCCCCACCCTGAGAAAACCAAGGGGGTCGACATAAGGTGCTAACCTTTTAAGTGATGAACTACAGCTGTAACCATTGGAAATTGCTTGGATATCAGCTGCAAAATGCTCTCGCTGAACGGATTTAATGAGCACATCGTGTGCGTTCTTTAAATCTGATAGAGACGAAGGACCCGTGTTCCTATTAGATTTCGTCGATCTACAATTGTTGATAAATTGAAAACAACGCGCTAAGACCTTTTGAAGCATGCTAAAGCTCGAATATTTTTCGGTTAAATCATAAACAAGGTTTGAATCACGTGTTGTGTCTTGCACGCTAGTTTGAGCCAAAGTCGCGCATGGAATTTTGAGTTCTGGCACATTTGCCGATTTAAATTGATCAATTGATTTTACTGGCCAATTCTCTCTTGGTGTGTGTAGCCAGTTCGGTCCCCGGAGCCACTCCGCTGTCGTGCTAGCACGGAGGGCAGTGCTCCGCGCGAGCACACGTCAGCAGGGTTGGACGCGCCGCTCACGTGAAACCAACAATCGCTTTGCACGGTCTCCAAGATTTTGGAGACACGCGAAGCCACAAAGGTTTTGAGGTTGTAACTGGGTGTATTCAACCAACTCAGCACCACAGAGGAATCGGTAAACAAGAGTATTTCATGAACAGAAATTCGCTCAGATAATATTGACTTCGTATATTTGACTAACTTGATTAACAAATGCGCAGCCATTAGCTCGAGACGTGGAATGGTCACTGTCTTCAAGGGTGCAACCTTAGATTTTGCAATGACCAGACTGACCTTCGAATCACCTTGATCGTTAAAGCTACGCAAATAGATGACCGCAGTTATTCCTTGAACTGAAGCATCGCATAATCCTAGTATCTGGTAGTAGCAGTGCTGCTTGACAGTAACCTGGCGCTCGTGGCTAAAATTCGACAACAGCGGGAGCTCTGACATGTAGGTGAGCCACTCCTTTTCCAGTTCCGGAGGCAGCCGCTCATCCCAACCCAGCGGTTGGAGCCAGAGTTTCTGCATGAAGCATTTCGCGTAGAATATGCAGGGAGCCACAAAACCTAAGGGATCATACTGACGACCGATCTGTGATAAGACACTACGCTTGGTGATCGCCTGTGAAGCTGGAAGTGGATGGAATATGAAGGAAAACACATCTTCGGCGGGTCGCCACTGCAGACCTAAAACTTTTATGGACAGGTCCTTGTCATCCTCGAATGCAATGGGCGTTTCGCGGTGATCAGCTGGAACCCGAGCCAGTACCTGGGGACAGTTGCTAGCCCACTTACGAAGCAGAAATCCTCCTCCACTCAGCAACTCTAACAGTTCATCCTGTAGCCTAGCTGCTTCATCATAGCTGCTCACTGACCACAGAAGGTCATCGACGAAGAAACCCTTTTTTAGAACCTTGCTCGCTAAAGGATACTTCTCGCAGTCGTCGTCAGCCAGCTGATGCAGGACACGGATCGCTAGGTACGGACTGCTAGCAACACCGTATGTGATTGTGTTTAACTCATACACCTTTAAAGATTGATCAGGTTGAAACCTCCACAAGATGTGTTGGTAATTGCGTTGAGATTTTTCGATCAAGGTCATTCGAAACATTTTACAAATGTCACTTGACAAGCAAATTTCATGTATACGAAAATTCATTAAAATCTCGTTAATATCTGCTTGAAGCTTAGGACCGGCGTAAACGACTGAATTCAAAGAATTATTATTTGTCGTTTTGCATGAGGCGTCAAAAACTACTCGGAGTTTTGTCGTGGTACTTGACGGTCGGAGAATACAAAAGTGAGGTATTATGTACTTAGAATCCACAGTACCAAAATCACCTACGCAAGTCATGTGACCAAGGCTTTCATATTCGGACATAAATTTATTATATTCTTCCTTAAGTTCCGGAAGACGATTCAGCTTTGTTTCTAAATTGTTGAAACGGCGTAACGCTTATGGAGTTGAATCGCCGAGATCAAAACTGGGTTTGAACGGATACTTCACTGTATAACGCCCCGTAGTATCGCGACTGTGTTCGTTTTTAAACAATTGTTCAACGTACAAATCTTCTGGTTTTTTAGTGACGTCATACGGCACGTTTTCAGTCTCCCAGAAAGAGTTCATGATTTTATCGATATTACTAGTTTTATTATCAGAGAACAAGTTGAGCGAGGCTGTATTCGACTCACAATCGCCACCTAGTACTGTCTGACCAGTAATGACATATCCAAATATGGAATGCATCGCGACGGGCAAACCCGGGTCACGCGGTAGTATATTTTGACCGTCATAAATGTAGGGGAACAAGTCACCTGCGATTAACAAGTCAACTGGAGCCGCCGAAAAGTAGTTCGGGTCTGCTAACTCGAGATTTTTGAAATTATTGATAACTTTGTTTGATAAGGTTACTGTAGGTAAGTTGCTAGTTATATTATTTACGACAACAGTATCAGTGCTAAGCACCGGACCAGATGAGTTTCGTGGTTTAATTGAACATGTAACCAGACCGAAATCTTGCACTGGCGCACTTCCCAGACCCATGGGTTCAAACTGACACTTGCGTCGAGACAAACCCAGGCGCTGGGCACACTCTTTTGTCATATAACCGGACATGGCACCGCTGTCAATGACTGCACGCACGGCGTGGTAAGTTCCCCATCGATCTGCGACGTGCACCATGGCAGTGCCTAACAACACGGTTGAATTTGACGAACAAGTCAAGCCGACGTTTGGCATTGACTTTTGACTTTGATTTTGACCATTTGAAACGTTTTGAATACTTAAAATGTTTTGACTACTTGAATCGTTTTGATTAATTGACGAATTTTGAACAGTTGGAACTGTATCTAAGTGGATACTGTGATGGTGCGGTTGTTTACACAGCACACAACGCACTTTTGACGTACACTCGGACAACGAATGCTGACGAAAGCAATTTTCACATAATTGAAGCTGTTTCACTTTATCAAGACGCTGCACCGGTGTTAAATCAAAAAACTCGAAACATCGATAAGTTGAATGCGGTTTGTCGCAAAATAGACATCTATTTGATCGTTCGCTATTATTCTTACTCACAGCTGACAAGCACGGCTTTTGGAACTGCTTCGGTGCACTACTGTAATTAGCAGCATTATTATTATTTGTTCGAATAAAATTCGGCTTTGCAGAGGTGTTAGGAACACTCTTAGGCGTAAACTGAATTTTTGATGTACTAATTTTAACCTCAGACATTTCCAAAACACGCGCCTGTTTCTCTACGGAATTAATCAGCTGTTCGTAAGTAGGTATATCGGTTTGATCTACAGATTGTTCGAATTCGCGCCTAGTGACGGGGTCTAAATTTCGCAATCCCATATAAAACAGTATGAAACTCGATAGGTTACTGATTTTCAAAAGTTTCAATGCTTTGACACACTCTTGATACGTTTGTAAAAATGTGTTTAGACCAGTAGCCGACTCAGTTGGCAAAGGCTTAAATTGAAACAGTCGATCTAAATAGCTCGTAGCTAAGGCACGCGTGTTCTCAAACTTTTTGACTAGCAAAGCCCATACTATTGGATAATTATCGGCCGTCACTGGCATCCCTTTAACCACAGTCAATGCCGGACCGTTGACTGCGGAGAGCAGGTAATAAAACTTCTCAATGTTCGTAATATCATGGTTATTATGAATTAAACTCGTAAACGTGTCATAGAATGTTTGCCAGTTTTCTAATTTGCTATCGAAATGGAACAATTCTAGTTTAGGCAGCCGCGGCTTAGCCGACCGCGAGTCTGGCCCGACAGCGCCCGGGCCGCGGCCCGCGGAGCGCGACGAAGGTCCGCTACCGCTGCCGTCACACGATTGCCAAGTGTCGCTATTAGCCTCCGCTACACTCAGAATACGGAAATACATGTCGTCAAAGGTTTGAATTTCCTGATAATTTGGTTTAAATTTCGGGTTTTGTTTCTTATTATAAGAATTTAACTCGAATATGCATTGTTCGAAACATTCCCGAGTCGAATGAAGTTCTTTGAGTCGCAAATTAAATTCGGGTAAACGCTCTGGTGGAGTTGATTTGGATAGTTCAAATAACGTTTGACATCGTATAAAAAGCAGTTCTTTTTTGTTAATAAGTTGTTCGACATCAAATTCTTTCTCGTCCATTTCGAATTCAAAACAAAAGACGCGCGCGACGCGTTGCAAAGAACGAAAATTGAAAACGTTTGATTTATACGTATTATTCTAGGTAAATAACTTAGATTAGAAATAAGCCTGTTACCTTAAAACTGCGTGAAATGTGTGTTTTATGTGTATGAATGTATATTTAGTTTGCAAACTGAGGATCCGGTTCGAAGGACCAAAATGTTTGAACTACGACATTTGAATATTGAAAATAATTAGCAAAACCGAATTGGGCAAGATATAGGTTTCACTTACAGTTTGTTCTGGCTCTTTTCCTCAGTCCCAGGGACACATTTAAGACACAATCACAGCACTTTCAGAGTTTTTATGAATAATTTAAAAGAGCGCGCGCCGGCCGGCATACATTTCGAGCTGTCAAATTTGCGCAACCGACTGGTGGCGCCGCCGTGCGGGAGAAAGCGGAAAGTTCATTCAGCCAGTATGTTTTTGATATGTGCAGGAGGTTTTAAGGCACATATTACTAATTATATCTGCCCAATGTAACGTACAGAAGGAAAATAGATCAATCCTTCGAGGTAAATATTGATGATGCCCTTCCACATGCTCTTAAACCAGTAGTGTCAATGATGGTTGTAACAAATAATGTTTTGTTTCAGGGTTTGTTTATACTTTTGTTCTTTCAAGATACATTTATTTTTCTATCTGTTCTGAAAGTACAGTACTGTACTCATTTTCATCTCTGTCGCTGTCATCTTCATGCTATGTTGCTATATTGAAGCACTCATCAATATCACGTGGAAGCCCAGAGATAGGAGACAAAGCACAGGACAGCCAGACGGTAGAAGCACGGAGTGAGTGTGACCTGTCAGGTTTGAGAAGAGCCCTCCTGTAAGTCATCTTTAGATCTCTCAGCAACCATAAATACTGTAGTTTAATCATAAAATAAGAAGCAACAAATTGTCCAAACAACGCGAACCGTAACGCGACCCTGTTTCTCTTCTATCTTGGGAGTCTGACCTTACATCAAAACAAAATCACCAATGTAAGAACCAGTGTTCAAAACCACCTTTGCTGAAATAAAGACTTTCAGATCAGAAGAGCATTTTTATTTTTATTTGTTGGTCTCACACTCTACCGAGCCACCTTTCAAAGTGTTTGTTTATCTACTATGTAACGATAATATAAACATTGTATCAATTTTCAGTAAAACAGTGAATCCTAACATTCTTATCTTTACTTTGTCTGTTTGTCTGTTACTTCTTTACGCAGAAATAGTTCAATTGATTTGGATGAGATTTGCCACAAAGACAATTTGAGACCCAGGAAATCACAGAGTCGTTTTTATTTCCTGAAAATTGCTTGCCCGTGGGGTAGAGACAGCGAATTCTCGGCAGATGAAGACGCGGGCAACAGCTAGTAACAAATAAAGCAACTTGCGTAAAGAGAGTTATGTACAGGAATTATTATCTTGAGAGATGTTCCGCATTTACTTTAAAATGAGTATGAAATAGTTCACGAAAATTAGAATACACGATCACCTGAGAGACGAAAGACAAATGGAGCTTATCAATTAGTTATCAATAAGTAATACTAAAACAACCTTTTACGTACTTTTGGTCCCTACTTTTTTTTAATGGTTCGTGAACATTTAAAGTACCTATATCACACATCAGACACATCACTGCTGCGGAGCTCAGAAATGATTACCAGTTTTTCGAAGGCTTTGCAACATAACCTTTTGTGTTTCCCTCCGCTCCTATGTAGGTACCGTCAGCCAAATATGTGGTCTATCACCTTAAAGTTGATAATCGTTTGCATGTCATAAAACAATAATGCCAATAGACGTGTCTGTCAACTTGAAAGTTCGATTTTAGCGACATATTCATTTGATAGGAACTTGTTTAAAAATTAATAGACCACTTATTTGGCTGATAGTACCAGAACTCAAACTCACAACATTAATTGACATAAAAAACAAACTACATTACAGCAAAAACATAAATAGAAGTAGAGAAAAGAACGTTTTATCTCTGAGTTTATCAGTGGCTTATGTTTGAGGGACTCTCGGATGAATTTATCTGCTTAGTGCATCGCTGACAGCTTACACACATCACATCAGATAACTAGAGAACAACCAAGTCGTAACCAAACCGCTATGAAAATAGCAGTAACTACACTGTGCACTATTAAAAAATAAATAAAGTACTAAACTAGAAAAAGGTGCAAGGGGTGTAAACAAAAGGTGAAATGGAGGAAACAAAAGGCGAGTCAGTTGATGAAGAGCATAAAGGCAAAGTTTTGAAGTTGGACTTGGACACGATTCTGGTGGAGGAGATTGGGCAGTTCGGGTGGTACCAGTGGCGGGCGCTGGCGCTGGTGGCGCTAGTGGCGCTGATGGGTGGATACAGCGGGAATGAGTTCGTTTTCACTGCGGCCAGGATACCCACCAGGTTGGTTCGTATGCACTATGGAACCAACTTTGTCATGACATAACTGGGTGACCCGGATAATACCGACATGGAAATACCGACCCTGTTTTTACCCGACTGCCCGAAGGAGGGTTATGCTTTTCGAGCATATTTATGTGGGTATGTATGTCCATTTCTTTGGTCCTCGCTGCAGCCTAAACGGCTAGACGGATTGCAAAAAATATAAAAAGGTAACGCTTAATAAATACTTTCAACGATAATTGGTTTCAATGTGATCGGATATACCATTTTTGAGTTATTGCCGAAATACTGCGCTTCTCAACAAAAGGACGTAAGTGCCGTGAAGATACGCTCTTTTTCTGGTAATAAATTTTAAGACTGTAATAGTAAATGTTTTAATTGTGTTATAACGCAAATAATATTACTTGATTTTTTCGTAATGGCTGGGTAAGGCCGTATATTTTGCCACTTTGTAACGTAGAGTAACGTAGACACTTCTATGTTACGGTAACGTAGAAGTAACGCGAAAGTAACAGATATTTTTTGTAAGGCTGATTTCATATACCACTCTTTTTACTAAGCTTTTATTTTTAACTCACCCTGTTAGTCCGTGTGTACCTATGTGTGGTATAAACCTTGCAACCTAATGTTAGAGTATCAGTAACCATGTTTGGTTTGGATCGCAAATTCATGGTGACTCAAGTAACATCAATCTAAATCCAATTCAATCTTCACAAAAACTACCGTGAGACTGAAAAAATGTTATTATATTTTAAACAGACGACTCGACAATTGTCACACGCACGTACGGAGTATACGTGCGACAGTCGCCGAGTCGTGCGCTTCCAGAGAAAGGACTAAGAATTAGTCCGAAATAAGTCGTGTCTATACTCGGCTTATAAATGAACTGTGCCCTTAGTGTAAGTTTTCGGTTACAAAATACGTCTCGATCGCGTTCGCGTTACACGAACATCGCAAACGTTCCGCTAGGAGGCGCTGTTCGTGTTTCCATACAAATTGAGATTTTAACGCGAACGCGATCGAGACGTATTTTGTAACCGAAAAAATACACTAGGGGTACTGATCCGTTTTAAATGTAATACCCCACTCACTGCAATAGCTAATAACTCACCAATCTTGACCAAGTGCTTACTTATAGTACATACCTACCTGTTATAAAATTAAACCTTGAGAATATCTTATGTATTTTCTTGCTTAGGTACATCTATTTTATTTTAAACTTTAATTTTGCAATGCAAATAGAAAAGTATAAATTTACCATTATATACGAACCTTTACAATGTTTCAACGTTACGTAACATACAATGCTACGTTACAAATAACGCAGAAGTTACGTAGAAGTTGCGTAGAAGTTACGTAGAAGTGCGATTTTCAAGGTTATAAGTACACAAAAAAATGACAATCGGGTCGAATTTCAGATAAAACCATATTCCCAGGCTCTTATTACTCACTTACGCAAAGTACTACATAAAATGTGTGTAATAAAAACCGTTATTTGTCTTTTAAATTGACAATTTTTAATTGAAAATCTTCCCTACGAAACAGAAGCGTGCACCTTTGATACGATCCACAGACAACAAGATGGCTTTTTTTTTTTTTCTTTACCTTGCGTGGATACCTTAATGTTGCCAACGCCATGTACAAATTACTACCAACGCTGTTTTAAATACTTACAACCGAAATTCTGGTAACGTATATAAATAGTTACGTAGAAGCAAAAATTAAGGACAAATGTTTAAATTGAGATAAATCATTGAAAACGCTTATTTAAAAACATTTAAAATAACGATGCAGTTGCTGAACTTTTAAATATTTTGAAAAAGTGTTTAGTAAACAGACTTCCCTCAGAAAAAAAAAGTTTTGTGGTGTTAAGTGTTGGGCCGAACCGTAAAGACAGTGTGTTTTTGGCTAATTTTGAGGGATATGTTGAATTCAATTGATTGTATTTTTTAAACTATACAACTTACATTTAGTTACAAAACACTTCCTAAGAGTTAAGTAATTGCATAAAACAATAGTCTTACTTAAATTAAAATCTACTTAGAACTTTTTTTTTATAAGTCAGTGAAAACTCAGGACATTTTTTTTTTCAAAAAGTGGCAAAATATACGGCCTTACCCGGCTATGGAACCCTATCTTGGGCGTGTCCGACATACTCTTGGCTGGTTTTTTTTTTAACTATAACTAACATAGTAGGCTTAGAACGTAATCCATACTTCGATAAATGCGAAAGTGTGTTTGTATGTTTGTGTGTTTGTGTGTTTGTATGTTTGTATGTTTGTCCCTCTTTCACGCCGTAACGGAGCGACGGATCGACGTGAATTTTGGCATAGAGATAGTTTATGGGCCCGAGAGTGACATAGGCTACTTTTTATCCCGGAAAAATGCATAGTTCCCGAGGGAACAGCGCGCGATAACCGAATTCCACGCGGGCGGAGCCGCGGGCAAAAGCTAGTAATTTAATAAACTATAGCCGGCAAAACAAATGCCGTTGCTAAGCTTGTCTCTGTGGTTCATTTATTGATTATTTTGATAACTATAGTGACAATGATTATTTGACTGATAAGATAGGTCTACTGAATGACTGGGGACACCAGACTCTTTTTTCTTGTCTTATAATTATATGTACATATATATGTTTGCATGGTTCGCCACTTGATGTACAGTCGATGCCCTAACATTAGTATCCACTTTTCTAAGCAATTAGTATGGAAAAGTGGATATATAAGTTAGGGAAATGACATAACAATACCTTAATAGAAAGCAAACTTTTCCCGCGCATACGTTTCTATGTTGAAATCGAAATTAATAGGTACCTCAAGAATTTACTATAGTCGTAACATAATGTAATGGGTGAATGAGCATTTACTAGGCAAGTGTGCTCCATCTTAGGCCTCATCCTCGCTTTCCATCAGGCGTGACTGTGGTCAAACGCAAGCCATTACTGTATAAAAATATATATACCTACCTAAATAAAGTGGCCAAGATTATTTTAGAAATTATTTCCTTTGTCCATGGAGCCTAGATTATGAGTATAAGCAAAATAATTTAAAATTGTCTGTTTTTTTTTTTATTCATCCCGGCTTATATACGTACTACTGCAGCGCATATCCTTCTCTCAGAATAAAAGGGCAATTTCTCGTTTTGCAGGCAGAGGGGAATTAGTGATCGACTCCACCACCATCTTTGACAATTTAGAACGTACCACGATCAAATCGGGGACATTCTGAAGAAAGGTCGGGTCAGGAGTACTCTAAACCGACGTGCATGCATGAAAAGATTGATGAATGTAGAGGAGGCGAGAGTTGTATGCCAGAATCGTAGTAAGTGGAAGGATGTAGTCTCTGCCTACCCCGTTGGGAAAGAGGCGTGATTTTATGTATGTATCTATGTATGCAAGATAACATCTTAATGACGCTTTACTTTTGTCAGGTGTGAAATCCCAGAATGCGAAAGTGAAGTGTCAGAGTTTACGCCGGCGTGGCTGCCTCTCGCGGTCCCTACAGTCAGCAGCGCATTTGACAACTGCCAGCGCTTCAACACCTCCAACTTCGAGACGCCCTCGGCCAATGATACCTGCTCTGCAGACATCTTCGACCGCGACTCTGTCATCCCCTGCGACCGTTATGTCTACGAGAATGCTGATACTATTGTTTATGAGGTACATCTCTCTCGCACGGAGACGACCGACAGCAAGTTTTTTTATTGATGGTGGTATTTCGCCTGCAACTTCATCTAGGCAGTTAACGGTATCCCGCAGGAACGATTAAATTTTTGGGATAAAAGCTATCCCATATCCTATATAAAGATCTTAAGCCAAACTCCATGTTCATAATATTCATATTCATTTATTAGCTTTAAGTACCACATCCACCTGACCACACCTAAACCACATCTAAAGCGGTTTAGTATCTAAGAATGAAGCCAGAGACACAGAGAGAGATAGACAAAGTAACTTTCGCATTTATAATATTAGTGAAGATTAGCCCGATTATGTGTTCCAACGCTGGTCAAAGGCCTCCCCCATTTTCTCCATAAGCTTCGATTTTGTGTGTCTGGCCAGTTGTTAAGAAACTCGTTGAAGCCATTTCGCCAGCGGCACCAGGGTCTACCAAGTTTCTGCTATCCATCTTGCTATCTCCAATCCATGGATATTTGTTTAATTTGATATGAACTTCCACAAAAGGAAGGCCTGAATTTGAATATTTTAAGGACTAACCTCCTGTTTAACTACACTTTGTAAGTTCCTAATGGATAGATACTTATAAAAAGTAATAGGTTCTGAGCAGAGAATGATGAATCCGATTTAAAACCTGATAAATTTCAGGTCTTTTAATACATAAAAGTGACCGTGATTGACCCCTATCTCACCCTATGTAAAGTGCAGATGAGGCTAAGTTTCAGTTTGTTTTAAACGAGGCCTAAGTAAACACGGCCATTCATTGCAGTACGGCTAAAACGTCGATACAAATTATTACTCATTATGTTAGCTTGATAAGTCCCGGGTGCGATAATACTCATGAAATTTCAGTTTGGCTTGGCGTGCGAAGAATGGCGAAGGTCGCTGATCGGTTCTGCGAGCACTTTTGGCATGATGGTGGCGCTGTTTCTGACAGGATGGGTGGCGGACCGGCGCGGCCGCCGCACCGCACTCGCGCTCAACGCCTTCAACCGCGCCTGGCTCGGCCTGGCACGCTACTTCACGCACTCCTACACCAGTTTTATCATCTTGGAGTTCTTGGAAGCGGCCAGCGGTGCAGCTGGCTTCGCTTGTGCTTACACTATTGGTAAGAACCCAAGAAAAAATTACCTATAATCCTCCCACGTCTTACTTTAGGACGATTTTCGATGGAATATGAATCATGAAGAAATCCCATTTCCTTGTTATTGAGAATTTTGTGCACTGAGACCAAAGTAATGTGTCTTGTTTATGCTAGCTAGCCTGTTTTAATAGTACATCAATAGATGAAAAACATTAATAGTTTCTTTTATTAACAGCAATGGAATTCGTCGGCCCAAAGTTTCGTGTAGCTGCAGGTGCTATGACTTCCACTTGCTTCTCATTGGGAGTGATGCTGCAGGCTCTGATGGCATGGATCTTTCCTTACTGGAGGCACTTGATACTAGCTCTCTACATACCACAGCTGTTCATGGTCTCCTACTTTTGGATCATGCCGGAGTCAGTCCGCTGGTACATGAGCAAAGGACGGTACACAGAATCAGAGAAGGTTCTAAAACAAGCAGCTTTCATCAATGGAAAAGCGTTATCAGAGAAGTCGTTGCTAGGATTGCGTCAGAATTCAGAAGAAGAAATAAAGAAGAAAAAGTTAGCAAAAGAGCACAAAGTTCGAGAGCCTTCGCTGGTATCGTTAGTATTCGAGCATAAAGCAATTCTGCTCCGCTGCGTGATTACGCCGATGTGGTGGATCACGACGACGCTGGTGTACTACGGTCTGTCGATGAACGCTGTCAACATGTTGGGCAACAAGTACCTAAACTACGCAGCTGTGGCTGCGGTCGAGATTCCTGGGTTCTGGACCGCAGTGTTGCTGCTTGACAGGATTGGCAGGAAGCCACTGCTTTTCGGAGCGTTTTGGATATGTGCAATGTGTCAGGTCGGATTCATCTTTATGCCTGATGGTAAAGTGGTTCTTTGGATTGATTTCATAAAATTAAGTTTTCTATTGGATCACTATTTTCTTGGGCATTAAGGGTGGTTTCAGACTACAGGACATATTTTATACGCGCGTATAAGCTCGTTTTTGAAAGTGCGTGTATGCGCGTACAGGTGTGGTTATGTTTTCTTAGAGCATACGCGCGTATCATATAAGCGCGAGCGAGAATATGCGCTTTGGACTAACACGAACAAACACGCGCGAATTAGAGCATACACGCGTGTTCGATTTAATGAAGCGCGCGTGTAAGTGCGTACGCCAAAAACGAACATATATACGCTGAGAAAAAAATGCTAGTCTGACACCACCCTTGCGATAAGATTTTAATCAGATTTAAAAACTATAGTTTTTCGTATTTTAAGGATATTTTGGTCTTTCTCTGGCCGTGTACCTGATGGGGAAGTACTGTATCTCCATCGTGGTGACGTCGATTTACATCTACACCAACGAGCTGTACCCCACGCAGTACCGCACCAGCCTGTTCGCTTTCTCCTCCATGATTGGCAGGATGGGCTCCATCACTGCGCCGCTGACACCTGCTCTGGTTTGTAATGCTTCAAAATATTCGTTTTCTATGGCTGTCCTATTCTAATCCCACCTTCTACTACAAAGCAACTGGTGCCTCTGTTTAAGTAATCCTAGGCTTGATATTTCGGTCCACTAAGTCCCTTACCTACGTTTTTCCTCATTCTCCATTTACATTGGAAGACAGTAGAGGCGTGGCGTCGTTCCAACTCAATTACCACCGGTATTCAACCTCCAAGGAGTTGCACTCGAAGACATATCTATCTTAAATATAAATTGTAACACATTGTGCATGTAAATGTTACATTCGATGGAGGAGCGGTGTCTTCTGACAGAGGTATCTTAATACTTAAAAGGAGGCACCAACCTATAACCTGCTAAATTGAGTAAGATACTGAATAAACTATTTTTCATTTTCATTTTTCACCTAAAACACATTTCTTTCGCTTTCCGGGTAGCCTAACGAAAATGTTCACTATAAGGCGCTGGGTATAATTTTTATGGCCATCTGGATGGTTTCTCATGTTTGTGACATTGCTGAGTTGGTGTTGTAGGGTTCAATGGTTTGGGAGCCGCTGCCATTCGTGCTGTTCGCGGCGCTGGCGGCGGCGTCGGGGCTGCTGCTGCTGCTGGCTCCGGAGACGCGCGACCAGCCGCTTCCAGACACCATGCATCAGGCCGCCAATATCGGTCGCAACCTGACACAGAGACTATAACTGACTAAAGAGAATAAAGTTTGAAAATAGAAAACAGTATCTTCATTTTTTTTGATCGTGTACAAACGTGTGGAACAAATGTGGAACAAACTGATATATACCAAAGGACATATTATTGCCTAACGTTTCTGACGCTCGCGATCTTACGATTACGATCTTACGATTTGATTAGGTACTCAAATAACAGATTTCGCATACAAAAACTGTCACTTAGCTGCGATCACGACCGTCATAAACCTTAGACAATACAGCCCCAGGGTAATCCTTTTAATAATAGCTTTTCGCGAAGCAACCCAATCCCTAGTCGGCTGATAGATGACCAAATTAAATTAAGTTTTAACTTTTAGGCACTTGGCACTTACCGTGATCATTGCTGGAAAGGTTGAGTGCCCTTAGTGTAAGTTTTCGGTTAAAAAATACGTCTCGATCACGTTCGCGTTAAAATCTCAATTTGTACAGATCCCTTCCTAAACATTACCTAACACCCAAATGACTATTTCAATTTAATTTTTAACCGACTTCAAAAAAAGGAGGAGGTTCTATGTTCCGATGTTCGTATTTTTTTTATGCATGTTCACCGATTACTCAGTCAATTGTGGACCAATTTCCAAAATTCTTTTTTTGTTCGAAAGGGTATTCATCTGAGGTGGTTCCATTGTGACTAAATCAAGATCTGATAATGGGATCCTAGGGAAATCGAGGGCAAACCTCAAATTTTATGGGTACACCTATGGCTATTTTGGCATTTTTAGCATTAAGATGAGCATTTACATTCAGAAAGTATCAACCTAACCTGGACCTGATGAAGAAGACCATATGTGTCTTCGAAGCTAAGTAATGCTCGCTCGTCTATAAACGATCATGATGATTAACATACCTAGGTAAGCCAGTAAGAAGAAGCTTTAAGTTAATGATTCTTTCGAACTGATCTGATGCTGAAGCCAGAAGGTTGTCAGATGTACTTTGGCTAGGAATCACTAATAAGTGAGAAATATTTTTTTTTAACAAAAAAGTAAAACCGATTCCAAAAAAAATAAAAAATAACAAAAATGGAACCGACTACAAAACTCTTGAAAATATTTTTCTAGGTACCTACTAGCTCGAAGTCGGTGACTCAGCACGACCCAGCAGGAGTGATTGAAACCCATTGTATGTAGGTGAAATATACGCCTAATTGCTCCACATTGAGGCACCGACTTCGAGCTAGTAGGTAGGACCTAGAAAAATATTTTCAAGAGTTTTGTAGTCGGTTCCATTTTTTGTTATTTTTTTGTTTTGCTTTTCTTTAGCCGTTTTCCCAATTAAGTTGGCATTTTTTGGCACAGTCACAACAGCAACTCAGCATGAGAGCATTATAGGCCAAGATCAACAACCGATGCTGCGATTTCCCACTTCTTAGGACATTATAGTGTACTTACTTGTTACAAAAAAACTGTGATTTAACGCGTTGTTAGACCCCCCTCCCCTCCCGCGTCCCCTGTCAACGTTTTACAAGACCCCCTGTCCCTAATTGCCTTACGTAATACTTAAACGCTACAAAATAATTTAGTTTAGGTACCTATATTAAAAAAATAAATTGGTACCAGCTTTGTCTCAGAAACCGGATTTATTCGAATTCCACTCAATTACATTTCATCCTGTTTCTTCCGTAACTAATTGTGAATTGTCGTCTATTACTATATCCAGTCAATTTGTGACAGCGTGGTTATTAAGCAAATTGTTTGTGCTTTTGAGAATAAAATCGTACTTAAACTTAATTATACCAGAGTAAGTATAGAATTGTAACCCATCTTCGAACAAAAGATGTATGTTTGCACGCCTTGTACGTTCAAGGACTTTAATTCATAATCCACCATGGAACCTTTTCAAAAGAAAGTTATTCCTTGTTGATTAATTCGACCTTGCCTATGATGTTTACTGAGAAATGGTTCCATGGTGGGTCATGAATTAAAGTACTTTATGAATAAATAGCGGGAAATAACGAGGAATCAGCCAGCCGGTCTTTTATACTTACTTTCGGAAGTGTATAGTATAGTACAGTATAGTATAGATTAGTATAGTAGTTCGGCAGTGCAGCGTTAAACGTGATGAGAACAGGCAGACGAACAGACGGACAAATAGAGTTACTTTCTCATATAGTATGTTTGGATTTGGATGCCAAAGTAAGGAGTCAAACATGGTAGGTATTGATGGCATAAAATTACACTAATTAGGTCAGGTGGGTGTCGTATCAAGTACATGACCAGGGACATTGAAATTGACTATGATAAATACACAGCATTATAAGGTGATGTACAATGATTAATGACGCGAATTAGAACAAAAAAGCTGGTTCAAGGAGTTTTAAAAGCGGTTATTTGTGACACCTGTGCGTTATTAGCATCTGGCTAGAATCTCAGACGTTAAAAGGTTAATTTATTCAAATGCTTATACCTATTATGTACTTAGCGCTTTTAGAAACTGGTGCGATGAATCAGAGGTTTTGCGGGGTTTTTAGGTTGACGACCGGATGGCCAAGTGGTTAGAGAACCTGACTACGAAGCTTGAGGTCCCGGGTTCGATCATGGCCGGGGCAGGTATTATGATCTTGTTTGTTTCTCTTTCTCTTCTCTCTTTTTCAGGCTTTATCTATCTACTGCTGGATTTAACCCGATGAAAGTTATACTAAACGAGTTTATATTAAGTGAGCGTATATCATAAATATAATACAACTAGCTTTTGCCTGCGGCTCCGCCCGCGCGGTATTCGGTTATCGTGCGTTGTTCCCTCGGGAATTGGGCATTTTTCCGGGATAAAAAGTAGCCTATGTCACTCTCGGGCCCATAAACTATCTCTATGCCAAAAATCACGTCGATCCGTCGCTCCGTTACGGCGTGAAAGACGGACAAACATACAAACTCACAAACACGCAAAAACACAAACACACTTTCGCATTTATAATATTAGTATGGATAATGTTCTTATATCACGTACTCGTATTACTTACCCGTCTCTGACACTTGCGATCGCAATCAAATGTCAGTTTTTGTATGCGAAATCTGTCATTTGATTGCGATCGCGAGCGCCAGAAACTTTAGGTAATACAGAGGCCGTATTGCCTAATGTTTTTGACACTCATGATCGCAATCAAATGACATATTTCGCATACAAAAGCTGTCATTTTATTGCGATCGCGAGTGTCAGAAACGTTAGGCAATATAAAGGCCTCTGGTCTCTGGTTGCTGCCTAGTGTACCGGTCAGACAGGTCGTCTCCGGGCGCTGCGCCGGCGCCCGCGACGGGCAGGCGGCAATCGCACTCGCAGGCGTTTTATTGGTTTGAATTAGGTAAGTACCTGCGCTAGTTTTTAACTTTGTTATTATTTAATTTTGTTCATTTGTTTTCACTTGTTTTTTAACTCCCAACGCAAAAAGAGGGGGCTTTTTATGTTAGAGAGCCCAGACAAACGAACTAGTGGGTCACCTGATGATAAGTGATCACTGTCCATAGACACCCGCAGCGCTTTAAGCGATGCCAGTGCGTTGTCAGCCCTGCAGAAAATTGTACACACGCCTCTTAAAGGCACCCAGAGCGTAACTCGATGGGAAGACCCCAGTGGGAAGCTCGTTCCAGGTTTTGCAAGTTCGTGGCAAAGAAGACCGCTTATATAACGCACCGTCGAAGACTGCCTAACTGTGGTCACCTGATGAAAAGCAATCACCGCACCTTATGGGCATCCATACCACAAGCTGAGTTACGGTTGGGTCGCCGGCCCTTTGAGATAATAGTAAACTTTACCGGTTAGTTATAAGAGTAGGGTTGCTTACCTAATGTAAGCTCATAACCTAACCTTACCAAAAAAAGTTGGAAAACCCCCGACTTCGTCACTTAAGAGTTAAATATCTCAAAAACGGTAAATAAAAACGGTAATAAATAATCTCTAAGAATCATTGCAAAAAATTTGCTTCTGAATAAAAAAAACCGCATTTGAATCGGTCCACCCGTCTAAGAGCTACGGTAGGTACCACAGACAGACACACATAGCGGTCAAACTTATAACACCCCTTTTTTGCGTCGGGGGTTAAAAATAGCCACAAACACATTATCCAGTTTAGACACGTGTTACATTTTAAAAATAAATTGTAAAGAGTATCTTGTGCAAATCAACTTTTTTGAATAAATTAATAAAATAATTTAGTTTGGTTTTGGTCTTATCTCTGGTAGAGCGCGTGTGTTCTCGATTTTTAGTGGTTTCTTTTAGTGTAAATTGCACGCGTTATAACTTATAACATCGGTAATTTCGGTTGGTCTGTTGACAGCCGTAAGTGGTGCTGTGGTATGGTGTCAAACTTGACAACTAGGTAAGTCTAAGGTTTTAACCTGGGCCAGATTTGACTTGAGCTATTTTTTTGTTATAAGTTTGACAGCTATGTGTGTCTGTCTGTGGCACCGTAGCACTTAAACGGGTGACCCAACTTGAATGCGATTTTTATTTCAAAGCATGTTTCTTAGCGATGGTTCTTAGACCCACTTGCAGGTAAAAATAAATCTAGATTTAGTTGTTAAGCCTGGCTTAAGCTTGACAGTTCCATACATTTTGACACTACTAAAACTCGAGATTTATGTGTTTCCAGCAAGTGGCCATCAGAGTATAAAGTTCGGTGGCCCAGGTGTAATATTAAAGGATAGGATAATATGGAAGCAAGTACGGTCACCCAAATAAGTGGTCTATTTTTATTTTAAACAAGTTCCTATCTAGTGATTATGTCGCTAAGGACGAACTTTCAAGTTGACAGACACGTCTATTGGCAGGGTTCATCGGCTCGCATACTTCTTATTGGAAGTCCGAATGTAATGTTTGTCAGAATGATCGTTTGTCGATCGTAACTCTTTTTTTCTCTGAATCGAATAATTGTTCAGACTCGTTATAAAACAAATCTAACCTAACCTATAGTTTTATAATATACTAGCTTTTGCCTGCGGCTTCGCCCGCGTGGGATTCGGTTATCGCGCGCTATTTTACCCCTTTAGAGGGAAATTTTATCCATTTCACCTACACAGATAATTTTTAATTGTAATCGAGAACTTATACACCTATTTTCATACTTCTAAGTCCAGAAAATAGAAAATTTCCATACAAACTTTACCCCCCCTTTTACCCCTTTAGGGGAAAATTTTATCCATTTCACCTACACGGATAATTTTTAATGGTAATCGAAAACTTAAACACCTATTTTCATACTTCTAAGTCCAGAAATGAGAAAGTTCCATATAAGCTTCACCCTCCCATTTCACCCCTTTAGGGGATGAATTTCTAAAAATCCTTTCTTAGTGCTCATTTACATCATAGAAAGAACCTCTGTACCAAATTTCAAGTTTCTAGGCCCAGCGGTTTGGGCTGTGCGTTGATATATAACCCAGTCAGGTTTGCCTTTTATATATATAGATAGGATGACAATTTAAAAATTTCAGAAAAATTTAAGGTTTCAGTGGGAAAAAAACTATGACAAACGATGATTCGGACAGAAATTACGGTATGACTTGCGAAGAGTGCAAACTTTGGCGCTCCTTTCCTATGGATATGGATGGATTGTCGTGCTTGCTGCTAAAATGTAAAAAAATCATATCGTTCTACGAAACTCGATTTAGTGCCAACAAGGGTAAATATCGAAAGACTCCATCTCAAATGCATGAGTTTTAAACCGACTCAACAGCTCTTTCATTTATGTAAGTCCCCAAATCAGGTGTTATTAGAGTAGGACTCATTGTTAGGGGACTTGCTAAATTTCGAGCACACAATAACGATTATGTAAGTTGTTAGGTACCAGCTTTATTATGTCATCTCTCATACAAGATTATTTTACTAACGCTAACATAGTGTGGAATCTGTTACTTTCAAGTAAATTCAAATTTTTAGTACACACACAAGTCTTTTAGATCAGCTTAGACATGGGCTAAGTGTGTGTATAAACGCGTTGATTAGCGTGATGTGACATTTATATGTATTTATCGCTATTATAGAGCGTCACAGTATGAACATAGTAACAACTCGGACAACGTTCGCTTTGTAGCTGGGTATGGCGCTAGTGTCCATATCGTTTGTGGAAGATTGTTCGTTTATTTTGTTAGTTCCAAATTTATCCGCTGCTGCGGTAATGTTGGCGGCTCGTACGCAGACGCGGCAAGCCTCGCGGCAAGGCAGTGTGCGCGCGCGCTCCGCTACTAATGCCATCTAGTGGGGAAATTATGACACACGCGTAAGGTTTTTTAAGTGAAAAGTGTATTTTTAATATTTTTAAGGAGTTAAGTGAAAATTATGTTATAAATTTAAATTCAACATGGAAACAGTAAGTTTTTATGATTTTTGCGAACTATTGCTCTGCGAAGTTCTTTATAATTTAAACTGGAGTACTTTACTCAAAAGGTTTTAGTACCCAGTTGATACTTAAAAAAAAACGATGTTTTTCGTTGACCCAGTGAGAGGGTCTAATAATTTTAACGTGTCTTTATATCTTTCTGTGGCATCGTAGCTCTTAAACGGAGGGAGCGATTTTGATGAGATTTTTTAAATCGAAAGCTTGTTTTCTTGAGACAGATATTAATAAAGTTTCATTCAACTGGTTCTGTAATTTAGGAGATACTGACCTTTAAAATTACAGTGCGGTTGTTTCACAACTTTTCTAAATCGTTTTGTTAAAAATTCTAATACCGCACAATTTAACAGGTACTTGCATTTTAGGCAGAACAACTATTTAGTAATTGGTTGAGTTTGTTTGTTTGTTTGTTTGTTTATTTGTTTGTTTATACTCTTTATTGTACAAAAAGGAAATTCAAAAAAATCACACAAAAAGAAGTTTATTAGAGAGTTGAGTTTATTTAGAGTTACTTTTTAATTTCGAGCTGAGATTTTTTACAGTGTTCAGTCGAAAATTATACAATGTGATAAAGACCGAAATTCCGAGTGGACTTCTTTCTCAGGCCTGTACTCATATTGTAATTTGAAAATGAATAAAAAAATATATTTTCGGAATTATACTTTAATACTGGTTACGTATCTGCGTATCTGAATATCGAATGTTAAAATACCGAATGTATTAAGCGAATGGTTCATAATATCGAAAAGGTATTTCTGTTAAGACTGTATTTTTTTAGATTGTAATAAATCTAACCTAACCTAACCTAAAGGGTTCTATACGATGCTGTTTTAATCAATCCTGAAAAGTTTTCGGTTTCAGAAAATAAACCTTTCGATATTATGACCCATTTGATATTTTAATATATTCAATATTTTGACATTCGATATTCAGATGCGTACCCTTTACTACTAGCTATTCCCTGTGGACTCCATCCGCGTAGAAGTATGACAAATAATTTGTGTCCTACCAAATATGTATAAAAAGAAAGTACTTAAAAAAAAATCTTCAAAATCAGTCAAGCCGTTTTGGAGGAGTTTGGTTACAAAAACTTTGACACGAGAATTCTATAAACTCACACAGTCACTTATACAGTCTTTAAGTTTGTCTGTTCGTTATGAGATTATAAAAACCGGCCAAGAGCGTGTCGGACATGCCCAAAATAGGGTTCAGTAGCCATTACGAAAAAATTAAAGTAATATTTTTCTAAGGATTTCGTATTTTATACGGAATCTTCCAAGTTAAGGTATATTTTATACCTTATGCTGCTATTTACTCATAAACTACTAATAATTCTCAAGCAAACTTAGCCGTTATAGTTTTCCTTGGAAGTTTGATTATACTGACTACCATCCTGAATTTTTTCAAATTTTTCCACCCACCGGGTTAGATTATGGAGGGGGGGGACGCTCGATTTTAATGAAAATTTGCACTTTAAAGTTGAATATTTCACAAACAAATAACTGAATCGAAAAATCGTTTTAGCAAACCCCTAAAGGTTTTAAAATACCTATCCAACGATACCCCACACTATAGGGTTGGATGAGAAAAAAAAATCACCGCCACTTTACGTCTATGGGAGGTACCCTAAAAAAAATTGTTTTTGCATTTTTAATTGTACTGTTTTGTCGGCATAGTTTAACTATATACCCGTGCAAAATTACAGCTTTCTAGCATTGATAGTCCCTGAGCAAAGCCGCGGACGGAGAGACAGACAGACAGACAGACATGGCGAAACTATAAGGATTCCGTTTTTGCCATTTTGGCTCCGGAACTCTAAAAATACATGTTATAAATTACAAATTGGGCCAATTAATGATAAAATACACGCGCGTCATTTAATTTCTCATTGTCCTGAGTTGCAAGGGTCGGTGAGCTTCGACGTTAATAAACGCATTTGTTTTTGTTTAATAAAGGAAGATACTGGCACGTGCTCAAAACAGGTCACGAGTCGTAACCGTGTTATAAACTGGCAAATACAAAGAAAGTTCAATGGGGCGTAAATTGAATTTTAGCCTGCCCGAAAAAGGGAGAAATCTTTCGAATTTTTCCGTCTTAAGTCTCTGTTTTAGGGTTCCGTGGCCAAAATGGCAAAAACGGAACCCTTATAGTTTCGCCATGTCTGTCTGTCTATCTGTCCGTCTGCGGCTTTGCTAAGGGACTATCAATGCTAGAAAGCTGTAATTTAGCACGAATATATGTTTATATAAACTATGCCGACAAAATGGTACAATAAAAAATTAAAAAAAAAAATTTTTAGTGTACCTGCCGTAAAAGTAAAGTGGGGGTGATTTTTATTTCTCATTCAATCTTATAGTGTGGAGTATCGTTGGATAGATCTTTTAAAACCATAACGTGGTTGTTATAACGATTTTTCGATTCAGTGATTTGTTTGCAAAATATTCAACTTGTGCGTGCAAAAGTGCAAATTTTCTCTAAAATCTAAACCGCTGGGTGGGAAAATTTGAAAAAATTCAGGATGGTGGTAAGTAAGTATATCAAATCTACATGGAAAACTATAACGGTAAAGTTTTCTTCAGAATTATTAGTAGTTTAAGAGTAGGTAAATAGCAGCCTAAGGTATAAAATATACCTAAACTTGGAATATTCTGTATGTACAAAACCGATATTCAGATCCGCATTAGCTATCCCTTCAAATAGCGAACCAACTGTGTTAAAAATTAATTTGTGTTAAGTACTTGTGATGGATATAGGACTAAATCTCATTTATAAATATTGTGAACCTGTTTAAAAAAAATACCTCGTTGAGTTTTTTGCCGGATTCTTCTCAACAGAGGTTTTTTCCGAACCGGTGGTAGATTTTTTTGACGTTAATAGCCTAAATTGAATAAAGAGATTTTGACTTTGACTTTGACTTTGAACACGAAATCCTTAGAAAAATATTACTTAACGTTTTCGTAATGGCCACGGAACCCTATTTCGGGCGTGTCCGACACGCTCTTGGCCGGTTTTTCGGTTCTCTACGCAAAGAGTATAAAACCATAATTATTACTCAGCTATCGCGGCTATTAACATAATATTAACTATGCTGTAAATCTGTCCCCATATTAATCAATCACGTGAAAACACGCTGCGTTTAATAAACACGTGGCAATCGTTAACGCTTTATGATTTTCAATCTAGCATTAAAACGAAAAATACTTTCGTGTGCGGAGATATATGCCGCAAACTACATCTTACTAATACCTATTACAAATGTGGGATTACGAATGAATGATTTTCTTTTTTTCTTTTCTTTAGTAAATTTTAACTCTGTTAAGTAACTTAGACTTCAATAGTTACTTGAGTACCTAATGGGTCCCAAATGTTAGAGTTTAAGGTAATTTAGCAGTGTCCTGGACTTATTCCATTGTCTTTAGTTATTGCCATTCCATTATTTTAACATCACAAGTATTTAAATCAATTTTATTTTTAACACATTTCGCTATTTGAAGGGATCGCTAATGCGGATAATTATTTCCAAATATCCCTGTCCATGATATAATCATTGACTTTATAATAAGCCTTAGATATTAACATCTTCTTGTCTCTTATTTATTTAAGTACTTTCAGTTTTTATTTAAAGCTTTTTTGTACTTAGAAGTGGTTCTTTTAAATTTTGATACCAAATTAGAGACATTTTTCCACTGCGATCAACCAAATCCTTTTTCCGCTTATCTCTATTCCGCGGAAACAATAATAATTATGTTAATAGCCGCGTCACCATGTCCTGTGTGCAAAAACAAGATGGTTAAAAAGTGATGTACTTATAAGTGTATAAATGTACCTATTAATGTACATACTGGAGCTTGGTAAACATTTTCATGAAACACCCCAAAGAATGACAGAAGCTCGAGTCAGTATATTTCGGTTGCATCACCTTGCAGTTAGTACAGACCTTTGCCACGCTATGAGTGAGTGAATAAGAAGATTTTATTGACTGTAAATGTTGTTGAGTACAATTAATCTCGCTCAACTAAATTAAAATTACAGACCAGATAGTAAATTGTTATTTATGTGTTATCTCAAATAATTGAAATATAAATGTGAAACGGTTTATATCTTATAATTATTATGACTAATTACAATCATTAACCGTTTTTAAGTGGATACTACGTAATCACGCTGGTTTCAGTATATCTAGCTAGAAATAAAAGCTACGAGGATCCTTACTTCTATTTCAAGAGCTATTGTAGGTATTATGTGGCTCAAAACGGTTAACTTTTGGTTTAGCTCTAGAAACGCTCGAAGCTCTTATATTTATATGTATTATTATACGCAGATAGGCATTAGTAGAAGTACAGTCGAATTCATAAACGTGTGACCAAAAATCTGATCAAAAATATGTGAACACGACTCTATTGTTAATGGCGTAGAAGCGTGTTCAGATATTTTTGATAAAATTTTTGCTCAAAATTTTACGAGCACGACCATACAACTGCTACTTCCAATGGTTATTTTCCATACTACAAGTCGCTTGCAAATAACTGCGTTGACACGTAATGCTTGACTCCACATGCAGCAAGCATGATCCGCCTGCCAAAACAAGAATGCACCGAAATGCATCTACGTATTACAGTCCTATATTAATCTTAGCTCATAAATAGATAGCTA
The DNA here is from genome assembly GCA_037349165.1 of Choristoneura rosaceana. Classification (NCBI taxonomy): domain Eukaryota; kingdom Metazoa; phylum Arthropoda; class Insecta; order Lepidoptera; family Tortricidae; genus Choristoneura; species Choristoneura rosaceana. Next base: position 18,606,803 of record JAZBNJ010000028.1, on the reverse strand, counting down.
TCTATAGCGACATATGAGTATAGAGGAAGGTATAGTTACACTCGTAGGTATTTAAATTCACGAGGAAATTGTCATGGGTTTTAGAGCCAAAATATAAACGTGGACTTGAAGATTTTTTTATCTGTTTTTAGAACGAACATTACGTGCCTTGATTTTTTTGTATTTTTTCGTATGAATGAAAGATAGAGTTACCAACTCCGCTAAGGAAAAGCAAGAGGGCGGAACTTTTATAGTATTTTATATAAGTAGGTACGTTTTTATTTTTTGGTATTTGTATTAAATAATTTATGTGACATTAAGTAAATATTTCGTGCTTTGTTCCGCATAATTATCTTGATTTTGGAGAAACTCGATATTTCGGCACAGTCGCATGTGCCATGATCGCGAAACGATTCTCATTTCATCTGTCTATTAGATAATTATTGTTTATTGTTAAGAATCTGTTTAGTGTGTAAGTGACTCAAAGTCAAAAGTCAAAATTATATCTTTTTTAAATTTAGGCTATAACAAGCACTTAGGAATGTTAAATGTGCTTGTGTGTATTTTATGCAATTGGGTCGATCAACTTTTTCTTGCCACTCGTTGCTATAGTTACGGTCTCCCGAGTCACTCTTTTAACCGTAAGTTTATAGGATTAAAATTTACCAAACATGCATATAATTTGTGGTCGTTTTAAGCCCCTTCCGTTACTGGTCATCTAATAAGCATGTTAGTATAATATGGCATATTTCTTCTATTAAACTGTACTACTTTGGTCCCCTGGCTGACGGGACAGAATAACAGCAAGGAATAGTTGATCCACCCAGTTGCAACAATCAAATAAAAATTATTAAATTAATAATAAATGAAACTGCAGGGACACAAAAATAGGCAGGGACAATAAAATAAATTAAATTCAATATTAAGAAGGGTGACAGACATCCAATATTTTCCTTTGCCAGAGTAAAGGGCAGACAAACAAAGCGATTGGCCAAGTTTATTGCACACGCATGCGCAGAGATTAGGCTATCGGCTGACCTGCGCCGGCGCCGCGCGGCGCGGGGCGTCTTCACCACGCTACATTGCTACTAGAAAGAAAGATAATCTAACCAACAAAAAGTTGGAAAACCTCCGACTTTGTCACTTCAAACTCCAATATCTCAATAACGGCTAAACCATCTAAGAACCATCGCTATAAAACATAATTTCGCATAAAAAACGGCATTCAAATCGGTCCACCCGTTTTAGAGCTACGGTGCCACAGACAGACACACAGACAGACAAAGACACAGACACACATAGCCCCTCTTTTTACGTCAGGGGTTAAAAAAAATTCTTGATATTACAAAAAATGGAAATAATTATATCACGGTTATGAAATGGTCCCAAATCAGCATTATGGCACCCTTACGGACGGCACCGTACATCTCGAAATTCGGTAAAAATATATTCTTCGTATCGGAAACGAAATGAAATGCATTGTAATCTTCTTTTATTTGAAATTGACCAACTACTTATTAACTTCTATCTCACCTAATGATAAGAGTTGATAATGTTAGCATATCATATAAAATCGAAAATGGATCGGCTTTACGTATATCACAAGCCAAACTTAGTAATTCTGCCATAACTGAACATCAAGACTACAACTACCAGCATGATCACGCTATTGTGCGGTAGAGTAAGGCCGTGGACTGAACACCAGCGGCAGTGGAGCGTGTTCTCTCCGCACAGCTCACCTGTATGCTTAGTGTATTTTTCCGTTCACAAAATACGTCTCGATGGCATTCGAGTTAAAATGTCAATTTGTATGGAAACACGGACAGCGCCTCTAGCGGAAAGTTTAAGCAACAACTTTTGTGAGTGTAGGTTTGCTAGGTAAACTATTTCGTCCGCGTATCGTAACGAAAACAGTACCCTTAGTGTAAGTTTTCGGTTACAAAATACGTCTCGATATCGTTCGCCTTCAATAAAAAAATTTGATCGAAGATGTTCGCGTTAAAATCTCAATTTGTACGGAAACACGAACAGTACACAGTACACTAAGGGTACGGGTGACGACGCCGCACCGTGGACATGTGGGGGCTACTTATCGACTATCGAACGCTCGATTTACGTCTTCGAATAGTAAACGAATGTTTTGTGAAAACGCCACACTAGAGGCACTGGCATCAAACGCAATGAAGAGAGAAAACTCTCATATTAAATGATTATTGTAACGGATAACTCACGTCTTAAATCGCGTTTAGCTTCGACATGTTTCGGGCTATTTTGTAGCTCTTTATCAAAGGAGCACGCGACTCGGCGGCTGCCGCAGTAGCGCACACGCGCGATTTAAGATAATGTCAGTTATCCGTTACAATATCATTTATTATGAGTGTATCTCACGGTAGTTTCATGTTCGGGTTCGAATCCCGGCTGGGGCAGATATTTGTATGAATAATACGAATGTTTATTCTCGGGTCTTGGATGTTTAATATGTATTTAAGTACGTATTTATCTATATAAGTATGTTTATCCGTTGCCTAGTGTCCACAATACAAGCTTTGCTTAGTTTGGGACTAGGTCAATTGGTGTCAAAGTGTCCCATGATATTTATTTTTTAAAAGAGAAAACGCTATCCGCACCGCTGCCCGCCCCACTGCCAGCTGGCGTCCAGGCCGTGCCCTTAGATCGCGGCGGTCACGGCAGTCGTTGTTTGTAAACAAATGCGCGCGCGCTTCCTGCGCCGCACAATGCGCAGGCCGCTAGACAACTGGTGACGCGAGCTTTGTCTTGCTATTAAGTTTGTTACGGACTGTAGACGGTTAGTACAGTCGAATACACTGATTCATGTATCAAGGTGGACCTTTCTAATAATACATTTTCTTAACTGAAACAATTTACTTTGCTCACCCGTGATCTTATGATCTTTATGAAGTGGTAATGGGCAGGCTACGTCGCTCGAAGAACAGATAGCCGTTGGGGAGAAAAGTCCTCGAGTGGCGACCATGAACTGGAAGACAAAGCGTTGGCAGGCCTCCCGCCAGGTGGACTGACGACATCGTGAGAGTCGCGGGAAACCGGTGGATGCAAGTGGCGAGTTGTTGTTCATTGTGGCGTTCTATGGGGGAGGCCATTGTCCAGCAGTGGACGTCTTCAGGCTGATGATGATGATGATGAATGAATGATCTTATGATAGCTACTTTTATGTAAGAAATGTGCGCTGGGGCAGATCCTTCACCTTCATATTGTAAAAGCACATTGCAAATCACACAAACCCATCTATCTATTGACTTATTTCAAACTCAACCAGAGCTCATTTTCAGAGCAACAAAACCGTTCACCCTACCTGATATTAGACAGTATTAGTATGGTGGTGGTGGTGGCAGATGAGTTTGTGTGATTTATGCGTGTTCTTACAGTGTGGAGATGGAAGAAATTGTTGTATAACATTAGCTATCATAAGGTCACGGCTGAGCAAAGTAATTGTTTCAGTTCATTGATATGGACCTCCACAATGTAGCGCCTGATTCAATGTTACTCTTACTACCTAATATTATAAATACGAATGTTTGTATGGATGAATGTTTGTTTGGATAATAATAATATGTTCGGTACTCTTTCACGCAAAAAGTACTGAACGGATTTTAATGATATTTGGCACACAGGCAATATCTAACCTGGATTTACATGGAAAGAAAGAAAGAAAGAAAGAAAAATTTACATGGCTACTTTTTATCCCGATACTCTCACGGGATAGGGATAAAATCTTGAAATTTCATCCGCTGGGTTTAGAGTATTGAAATTCTGGATAGTTGTTCTTGACACAACATCAGTGACGACCACGATCTAAATTTCGGGAATTCTCAGAGAAATTTCGTAAAATCCCGGAATTTCAATTGTAACTACTAGATCGAATAGTTTAGGCGTGCGAAGTCGCAGGTAAACTCTATTTTTTTTTTAATTTTTAGTAAGTATGATTTCCTTGACAAAAGTATGCAATGTCAACGTGAAATTAGTAGCACAAACATTCCACCCTGGTACATGATTCAGTTAGTTCGATTGTACTTTTAATGCGTTCTCGGTATTTCCACGGAATTGCGTGCATCTCGATCTCAGGTAGAGTGAAGAATTTGTGTACGCGTGTTGATATGTGGTGAATGATTGTTTTCGGTCTACCTGTGTTGACGCATGCAGTTACATGACTGTAACTGCGTTGAGATATTGGGAGCTCATCAACGACCTACATCCAGTAATAAATATATCTAGCTTTTGCCCGCGGCTCTACCCGCCTGGTATTCGGTTATCGCGCGCTGTATCCCTCGGGAACTGTAGATTTTTCCGGGATAAAATGTAGTCTATGTCACTTTCAAGCCTATAAACTATCTGTATGCCAAAAATCACGTCGACCCGTCGCTCCGTTACGGCGTGAAAGACGTTCAAACACACAAACACACTTTCGCATTTATAATATTATACTAGCTTTTGATTATTATATTATAGTATATTATATATTACTATTCATAGTATAGTTATAGTCTATTTGGGTTGTAGGCATGCCCATCGTGCCCACAGCGGTGGATCCGCCTTGCGTTCTGTCCCTCGTGTTAAATTACAAATGAAATTTCGCAAGTGAATTCTGAAAAACTCAGAGGTCCAATTTGAACCCATAATCCTCCGCCTTGGAGGCTATATGACCAATATTGTCCCGCCACGTTTTCCCGTATTATACATGTAAAAGTACCTACTCGTATGAGAACTATATTTACTTTCCAACATTCTGAATACAATGCAGCTCTAATGCAACACTTCTTTGTTCCGATTACTTTGCATATAAAACAAGAAAGGACACTTAAGAATGAAGATCTTTCATGAGCAACAACAGATGAAGTTCGCATGGTAACATTAGTCAAAGGGTCTGTTTACATCATAATAGTAGAAGATACAACAGTTATTACGAAGGACGGCTGAATGTCATTGGTATACCGGGTGTGGCCTGTAATACGAGCAAAAAATTAAAACATAGATCGTCCTCGTCAAACTGAACAACATTAGTTCAGCGACTTAAAAATAATGGAGTCTTTGAATTTTCCTTTTTTTATACAAATTAAATACTGCTATCAATGTACGCCATCCTAGAACGCTCAAACGTCACGCTACAAGCATCAATAAAAATTAAAAAACTTATTATTTTTAAAAGTCACTGAACTAATGTTGTTCAGCTACTCGAGCTGGTACGGCGAGGGTGGATAGAAACGTCGAGGGGGATATGAGTTTAATGCTCGTGTTTTATACTCTGCTTTTCACTTCGATTGAGAGGAAATCAAATAGCAACAGTGGAAACACACTCACTAGGAACCTTTTACTTTTCATGCATTGATATATAATTATATTTTTTTAAATAATTTATTGAATCAGGCGTTACTTTGCGGAGGTCAATATCAATGAACTAAGAGAAAATATAATATAAATTTTTAGTTTTATTGATTTATTTGAGTGATTTTTAGTTTTACATAAAATAAAAAATATTGAAAAATATATGGAAACTTTTTTGTTTGTGGCTGTTGACAGCTGATTAACTGTCTTAGACGAAGATTTAGTTTTATGCACTAGAGCATAAAAGTGATTATGTCGCCTAGATCCTGCATAAATACCAACTTTACCAGCGTTAGAAGTGAATTAAAAGTTTAGCACGTTGTAATAGTACCGCATACATTGTGAATAGGTCAGTCTGATCCGTGTACATAGCCCCAATCAGTAGCCCACTTCTATATCTCTTAACAAACAAACGAGAATCACGAATTAGTTCTACGAGTACGTAATGAACTAAATGACTCATTATTATCTATTATAATTGTTTTAAAACTAATTATAATGCACTGTCCTTGACCCGTAGCTGCGCCTGATGAAGTATCTTCACGAGAAACACTTGCAATCCTGTTTTGTTTATAAATAGACACACAGTCGTAAGTAGTAAGAGAGTAAGATAGCCAGGGAAATTACTGGCACTTGAGGTATCCCATCTTAGGCCTCTAGGTTGGCAACGCATCTGCAATACCCCTGTGTTGAACATTTTTATGGGCGCTGGTGATCTCTTACCATCAGGAGACCCATTCGCTCGTTTGCCTATTTTATTTATGAAATAAATAACTTCCAGAGATTTCCATTGAACTTCATTGACCCTGTTCAAATTCAAATTCAAATTATTTATTCAGTAAATAGGCCGCAATAGGCACTTTTACACGTCATTTTTGAAACTACCAGCGCTTTCGGAAAGACCATCATTGCCAAGAAGAATGCGCCGCAACAAACTTGGCAGAAAGTCACTTTTTCAAAATAAAATAATTACAAATAAAATACTTTAAAAGTACAGTACACGATTAAAAAGAAAATTACAATAAAAAAATAATAATAATATATATTATCTAATGGTTGAAACGTGCGAGCGCTAGTAGGTACTGTTGTATTTCCGAAACATATTACTATTCGACAGAAGAAAAGGTGATTAAATAACAATATTTTATTACAGTAATCATGAGGTCAGCCGTGTTTATTTGTGCAGGTAGGTACTTATGTCAAATTAATGGAAGCATTGTTCAGCACGATAATGCCACAGTCACAGTTATGAAAAACGGTAGAAATTCCCTGAAATAAAACAGATAAATATTCAGTTAACAACTTACATTTGATAGATGTAAGTTGTTAACTGTTTATGTGCTACGGATATAAATTACTTAGTGATTTGATCGCGAATTCACGAGGCAACAACAAGAACGAAAGATAAAGTGACACCCGTATTTACAAAGAAGTAAAGGCCATTACTTGAGTAAAAGTAATTACTCAAGTAACGATTTTTATTCTATAGTTGAGCTTTTGCTTGAAATTTGAACTGTCAATTAATGTTAGATTGCTTAGCCAAGTCATAGTCACCATTTTCTTTACTTAAGCATTTACTTAGCAACAAGTAATGACTCGTTTATAAATACGGGTGTTAGTTTGGGTGCTGAATATAAAAAAGTACCTAATTATTTTTAGGTGTACCTACACCATACCTACGAGTATAAGTACATGTAAAAAAACTATAAAAAATCAACAAAAACCGTAAGATACTTACATTTCGACAGGCCTTTTAAAAACATTTTATAAGTTTCCTAAAAAAAATATGACTGTGAATTGAAAATAATCGCTCCAAAAGGTTGCAAAAATTGTTCCCTCATCCCTTATCTTTCAAGCCGCATGTTCAAAAAATATTAAATAAAATACTAAATTGAAAATAAATACCTACTTACGAAAATTGTCGTTATTTTGTACTAACTGTAGCTCTTTTTTTTTCATTATCGATAAAAAGGAGACTGATACATACCTAAATGTCCCTATTAGGTATGGTTACGTACACTATATGGTATTATTGACAACTTTATAACCAACTTCAACCAAGCGGTCCAACGGTACTTAAATATTGACTTATGTGGCTAACTTGGTACCTATATCGCGGCTAAGTTCTGCGTCACAGGTACGTGATTTGTATTTAATAAATGACCAATCATTCATCAATCGCGTTAATTCATGCCCCAATAAGTATTAGTCAACACTAGTGTTTATTTCTACGTTTTCCTAAAAAAGAAATGGACGGGACGAAAGACGGAAGGTGTATTGTATTGTAAAGTATCGATGTTTGGGAAATTTCTCCTTTAAGGTCCTTCAAACCGTAGTTTTAAATCTAACGTAAACTCAGTGCTGCTGCTGAAGCCTCCCTGCACCCCTGCGCTGATCTGAAGGCTAAGTACGACACCAGAGGTAAGAGTTAACAGTGATTCCGGAGGAGCTGAAGACTTCGAGCCAACGGTGCCCGTTACCGACGCCCTAAGATCCTGCCCTGCAGCAGGCGAGGAGTTCTCAGGTGAGAGCTTCCTACAGTGGCTATTCTTTCGCGTGCTTTTTCTTCTATTTTATTTATTAATTTGTCGCGAGACGCCATATTTTGCTTCCGACACGTTCCTTCACCATCCCGACTTTCCTCTCGTTGCTTTTTCGAAATTACTATACAGTCCACTTCCCCTTTTCCGCACATTTTTTGGCTTCAAACCTCCCCTCATGAGGTCTACCCTCGACAGTGGCCTTCGTGCTGTGCGAGGCGAGAGAAATGAAGCGTTTCTATTAGTGAAAAACAGTTCCTCGCAACATATACTTGCGCATTATGGTGGAAAGATTTCGCAGTTCTTAGGATATTTATTGGAACCAAGAGAAACCTACGATAAAAGGTTGTCTACACTGCTGGCGTAGTGCTACGAGCGTAGAGGGGTTACGCCGGGCTACATACTGGGCATATTTATTACGCTGTACAGTCAAGGGCAAAAATATGTATACACTTTAGTACCTTATAGTCAGTTTAACCAATGTGACAGTTCATACAAGGTGACCTTAGCCTCTGGACAAATAATTAAACCATGGATAAAACTGATACTTAGCAATATGTTAAAATAATTATTTGCTTAATTGGACAAGAAAAAAAAATCTATGAAATCAGATCATCCAAATACACAGGCCGTTCCAAAGTGATACATTGAATGAAAACCGTCAGTTTTTCGGTAAATATTGAACTGATTGTTATGATACTTTGCAGTTTGGTTTTAAATATCTTGCTAAGCCAGTAGTATTCGTATTTGTCCAGAAGCTAAGGTCACGTAGTATTTATCATCCAATTCTCATATTGGTGAAATAGGGGCCAGAACTAAGTATACTTAAATCGAATTCGCCGCAGTAACGGCTAGCTGTATAAAAATAGATGAATCTTTAAGTACAGTATCACCCCGCTTAACACGATAGCGCGGCAAAAGGAGCACGACACACACAATGCTGTTTACGTTGCGATAGCTCCGCGCGCGGCGGCTAATCGCGCGAATAACACCACTTGTAACTTATTCCAGTATCATTTGGTGAGTTGATTTTTAGGGTTCCGTAGCCAAAATGGCAAAAAGGAGTTTCGCTCAGAGAATATCAATGCTAGAAAGCTGTAATTTTGCACGAAATAGGTATGTAAACTATGGCGACAAAATAGTACAATAAAAATTAAAAAACATTCTTTTTTAGAGTACCTCCCATAGACGTAAAGTGGAGGTGATTTTTTTTTTCTCATCCAACCTTGTAGTGTGAGGTATCGTTGGATAGGTCTTTTAAAACCATGGGAGTTACTACAAAGATTTTTCGATTTAGTGATTAATTTGCAAAATATTCAACTTTAAAGCGCAAATTTTCATTTCAACCGAGCGTTTCCGAGGGGGAAACGCTCGGTTGAAATGAAATTAAGTAAAATCTAAACCGGTGGGAGGAAAAATTTGATAAAATTCGGAATAGTAGTAAGTAGGTAAATTATTTTTAAAGAATTGCAGCTACATATACTCGTAGTTCACAGCGCAAGCGATCCAACGTTTTATTATAGGGTATTTTTAGAGTTCCGGAGCCAAAATGGCAAAAACGGAACCCTTGTAATTTCGCCATGTCTGTCTGTCTGTCTGTCTGTCCGTCCGCGGCTTTGCTCAAGGACTATCAATGCTAGAAAGCTGTAATTTTGCACGGATATATAGGTAAACTATGCCGACAAAATAGTACAATAAAAAATTCAAAAACAATTTTTTTAGGGTACCTCCCATAGACATAAAGTGGCGGTAATAACGATTTTTCGATTCAGTAATTTGTTTGTGAAATATTCAACTTTAAAGTGCAAATTTTCATTAAAATCGAGCGTCCCCCCCCCTCTAAAATCTAAACCGGTGGGTGAAAAAATTTGAAAAAATTCAGGATGGTAGTCAAACTTCCAAGGAAAACTATAATGGCTAAGTTTACTTGAGAATTATTAGTAGTTTATGAGTAAATAGCAGCGTAAGGTATAAAATATACCTAAACTTGGAAGATTCCGTATAAAATACGAAATCCTTAAAAAATATTACTTAATTTTTTCGTAATGGCTACGGAACCCTATTTTGGGCGTGTCCGACACGCTCTTGGCCGGTTTTTTTCACATTAAAACATACCTCAGCTTCACATTTCGGTTCAGAACACTGCAATAATAAGTCATGTAAGCTTTGATTGTACTCGTTAAAATAAATAACGGACATGATTTGAATAGTTGGTTTAACCACATGGATATTACTATCGGTGCGGCTCATCGGAAGCTGAGTATGAGATGAGTATATATGGGCGTGTCTGACACGCTCTTGGCCGGTTTTTTTACTGCTGGGACAGATGTCGTGTCAGGTTTACCCGACTACGTATGTCAAGTGGCGTAGTGGGTGGGGGGTGGGTTTTTTTCTCTGTTAATCGGAATATTGTGTCGGTTTTCACTGTTTTTTTGGATATATTTTTTAATGTGTGATAAGTGAACGGATGGTCCCAAAGGAAGAACAGCGCCGCTCGCAAGAACGGCAATTTTTGCTGATTTGGGACCATTTCGTGACAACAATTTCGTTCTTTTCAATATCTTTTTCTTTTGTAATGCTTTGTATATACTTTTGTCACGAATAAATGATTTCTTTCTTTTTCTTTTCTTTTTCTTAAATAAGTTGTAATGTATAATAGTGATGTTCTACGGTCAGCACTTCTATGAGACACGAAGTAAACATCACTCGTTCAAGATTCTTTGCCCTTATTTTATAAGAATATATATTTGTTTATAAATTACTCTTATTTACGCATGTATAGTTTTAACCCAATCCTTTCCCAGTATGACCCACTTGTTCTCAAAGTGTAACTGTAGTGAACCGTCAATGAGCGTAAAATTAAAGACAGTGATTCACACGATGCAGTGAAACCTCGTTCCCGGTAAATCCTACGAGTGTTAATACGTCACAATGGGCTTGACGCGCTGCGCAGACCGCATGTCTGTAATAGAGTCTGGCCACAAGGTACATTATGCTACGTAATAGTATTCAAGTAGACTATTTATCTACTATTAATAATACAGTATAGTAATGATTATAATTAATGATAAAAATAAATCATCATCATCATCAGCCGGAAGACGTCCACTGCTGGACAAAGGCCTCCCCTTAGAACGCCAAAATGAACGACAAATTGCCACTTTCATCCACCGGTTTCCCGCAACTCTCATGATGTCGTCAGTCCACCTGCCACCTGCCAACGCTTCGTCTTCCGGTTCGTAGTCGCCACTCGAGGACTTTTCTCCCCCAACAGTTATCTGTTTTTCGAGCGATGTGGCCTGCCCATTGCCACTTCAATTTGAATATGTTTTTCCAGGGATTTTAGTGACTTTAGTTCTTCGACGAATTTCCGTATTCCGGATAAATAACAGGAAAAATAAAGAACATGAGAGAAAAATACACTCATAGATATAGCTTCAAACATAACAAAACTTGTGCTCTATGTATGTATGTACCAGGTAACAGGAAGTCATTCACATATAATAATATATAAATAAATACATACTTGTATATGTATGTAATTACATAAAACATCCTACATTCAGTTACAAAAGCTACCGTATTCATCATACGAGTATCAAATCCAACTGGAATTAAAAAACGGAACTTTAGATTCGTAATCAAGGCCATAATCACTGTATTTTAACAAATAAATAATGAGGACACCCACTTTCATCTAAGTATCCGACTCGTTTTTGGTGTAAAATTTTTACACAGCCACGATCTGCATATCAAACTGGTTTATTTTTATATCAGTATTCTACTATTTACTGTCGAACTCTAAATGTGACTACTAATAAGTTTATGGGTATTATAGACATATATTTTATTAAATATGATTATTATTTATCATTTTATTTATATTATAATTATTTTATTAAGTAACTAAGTAAATCTCGTAAAAAATCTTATTAAAAATTACTTTGTTTTCTTTTTCTCGTAAATTTCATTAAAAAATATGTTTTTCCGAAATTATTGCAGTGGGTGTGTATGATTCTAGGACGGGCGTCAAAATTCTAGCGAATGCTGATGACCGACCGATCATAACGGTACTAAATTTATCCTTGATGATTTAGCTTGCTCTGTGCAAGAATTTGTGAGCTGTAGGTAGACTTTTTTCGGAATTACTGAAATATAAATACAATGTTTTTATGTTTAAAGCCCGAATGGCAGGCTCAGCTTTTTAAAAAAACTTCGATACTTAATGCTAAAATTACATCCTTACTTATGATTTGAATGTGATTACATATTTAAGTTTGATTAATAAGCTCCTTCTACATCTACACCTGAAACACAGGAATTTTCCCATATATGCCATACCATATATACCATATGTTCATTGTGAATAAATAAATATTTCATTTCATTTTATTTCATTAGCTCAGGGTATTGTGTGTTACTTGTCCCTTGTAATAAGTGTAGCCCATAAGTTGCTAAAATTGTATTTTATGATAGATGAAGATTATTATCATTATTATTATTAATAATAATATTTACGTAAACAATGTATATCATGCATAACATGAATTAAGTCAAGGTAAATAAAATTAGCATGCGAACTTTTATCACAGCGTTTAATAGTTTGCGGCGCGTTGAATCACAGCGCTTTGCGGTCGGCGACGCGCTGCGCCTGCGCCTGACTCACGAGATCCACTGCCGCATCCTTAATTCGACAGGGTTTCAAGAATTACTCAAACACACGTCACCGTTTTTACCTGAGACTTTCAAGTTCTTCGAAATTAAAAAAAGAAATATACAGTTCTAAACACGGAAAAGACAAAATAAGAAATGTCTTTGGCAAGTCCCGGTTTGGACCGAGACCCGTTTCGACGTAAGTGCTCACATGCATATTCATAGCCACACACTAAAATCTTGGCGGTTATTGGTCATACCTATGTAGTCTTTATTCAAAAGACAAATTAGATTTTTATGACAACGATACCTGATAATATATAATCAGATATGTAATTAAAAATTGTACAAAACGTTACACTGTATAACGAAATCTAAGCCACAGAGTAGTGCTTTATAAAAAAGCCATATGAAAATACACTGATATTTTTTATTGGTTTTAAGGAAAATTGAGAGTTAGGAAATAAAACAATTGGTAAATGATACATTTGGGAAAAAATACCTCTGCGAAAAGGTAGGATACCAAATTATTATCATACTTATGATGGTACAAAAACTGAACGCTTCAAATTATTTTAGTACCTAGCGCAGAAATAAAGAGCTAAGTGTATAACAATAACAAAATATGCATAATATTCAATATTAAATAAGTAAACATCAGACTACAATGCAAACTGTTACACTCTTCTTAGTAATAAAATATATCGTGTGGTTTTCAGTTTCTCGCTCTGATGCGAGCATAAAGCCTTCGGATTTAACGAGAATGAGCTTAATGAAAAACGTGAAAACAAAGGAAATCCATTATTCATATGGGTAGTAACATACTCTTGAATGGGCGGTTTGACATGAGTTCATTCATCGCGATGACAATTGCACGTGTATACCGGCTGTGGCCTGTAATATGAACGAATAATTAAAACATAGGTCATACTCCTCAAACTGAACAACATCACTTCAGCGACTTTTATAAAAATGGTTTTTAATTTTTATTACACTTAAGTTTATTCTAAAAAGCAATGTTAAGTGAAATGCTTGATATTTGTAACGTGACAGGCAACATCAGTTCTGTTATGTTTAAATTGCCCAGAAATGAACATAAAAATATTGGTATGGCTATCGTTTCGATTTTTTTGGGTCAGTTAGATACATGGTTTTTGAAATTGATTTAACTTTTTAACCATTTTGTAGTTATAGTTACTACGTTATATCCGCGCGCTACAAAATTACAGCTTTTTAGCACTGATAGGTTTTGAGCAAAGCCGCGGACGGACGGGCAGACAGACGGACTAAAAAAAGCATACATCGAACCCAAACATAATAAGTAAACTTGACCATTTGTAAAAATAGACAGGCGGAAAAAATAAATTAACACCTCATCTAAGTACAAAGGAGCTAGTCTAAAAATAAGATTTCTATGAACTATTGTTCTAAAGCTTATTTTTGTATACTAGGAGCACTGACCACAACTATAATAATGAGGCCTTACCTTCTAGTTATTACATTAATATAAATTCCCTCAATTTCAACTACGAATACTTCCAGCCATAGTCTAAAAACAAATCGCAACTTTCATCGCTAAAATAATGTTATTAAATTTAATATACCAAATTACGAAATAATTTTAAATATTAATCTGTAAGATTTTGTAAAAGAAACATCGTTTTAATACACTTTTTTGCTGCCCGTGCAAATTAGATAATATGTGCTGTACAGTTTCACATTGTTTTTCCGTCTGACCACAGCTTAGCTTAGAAACTGTTTTCTTATTTATTAAATATGTCGCTTGAAAAAAGTGGTAAAATAACAAAGTTTGAAAGGAAAAAGGTTTTTACGCACTCAAGGCGTAAAATGGAGCTGATTTAATTTTTGACCCATTTTAACCCATAGTGTGAAGGCCATGACCATTTTTGGATTGATAATCCATTTAGAAGTTATAATTTTTAAAAATTAACCACACCCATTATAAATTTCGTATTAAAAAGTCGCGGGCTCATGGTGGCTGCAGGCCACTTTCAGCTAAGCCATTGTAGGTCTATGGGGCAGGCCTATGTCCAACAGTAGACGTCCTACGGCTGTTTATATAATGATGATGATGATGACAATGAGTAGTAATGTGAAAATAAGTATTTTTGTTTATTATGCTTTCTCTTGAAAGCAACTTTTGAAACTCTTGTTTCAAGATTTAAATACTCAACCGATCATTGTGAAGTTTGGTATGGAGATAGTTTAAGATTCTAAAAAGGACACAGGATAGTTTTTATACTGGAAATTTATATTTTTCCCGCACAAATTATTAGCAGGCGAAGACGCAGGTAATAGCTAGTTGATAAATCAGATATTTTATTTGACATTACATCATTTTTCCTACGCTGTAGGGAACCCTCGGTGCGCGTGTTACACGGTTTTGTTATTGTCAAGTAATCTTTCCCTTCTCCCCCTCCCTATAAGCTAAACCAAATTTTTAGTCAATCCAATCACAAGAAGTGTGTAATATCATTCTCAAAATTTAACCTTATAATTTTATATTAGTGTTTCTAATTTTAATTACAATAAATTAATTTTAGCTAGCTTTAGCCAGCCTAGAAACGGCCCATGACGCGCTTGAGAGTGATGCGTGCGGTTCTAAAGCGTATGTAAAGCGCTTACGTGTAATATTAATTGTTGTTGTATCCGAGTTCGTATAAAAACCAACACTTAAATTTGCCTGCTTCAGTCCACTTTCATCACTCGACACAATATTGTACGTACTTCTTTGTTTAGCAATATCAATAGTAGCTTAGATCGAGGTCTTACTCGCTCGTTTGAATAATCACAAAAATTTTAGGAGAATTATAAATATATTTTTCTTATAATCGTCTTAAATTGCATTTTATTGATATTCAGATCTTCAAGTATCTGTCATTTCAGTAGATTTATTTGCAGGTGTTCAAATATATTTAGTGTATATCAACTGAACAAATAGAGCGCTACAAAAAATTTATAAATTACGTATAACTATTTTTAATTAGTTAGTAACCTTGCTTACTACATAACTCTAGTTAAAAATCAATCAAAAATTGAGCCATTTTATTCGATTAATTTCTAAGTTTTGAATTAAAAATTTGAAAATTTATTATAAATGAAAAAGAAATTTTAAGCGAATTGCACGAAAGGTCTTTTTGTGTCAATCTTATTACGATTATAAGTAGTCAAGGTGAATTATATTTATTGCTAGATAATTTAGATTTTTAGGTTTAAACTCAGTTTGATAGTCTCAAAACCGCCAGTTAAATCTGGATTCATTTTACAGCTATTGAACTAGAGCTTCAACGTCAGTGTTAATTAGTGTTGAAATGTGTGTGTGTCTGGTTGTTGCAGTGATGCAGATCCCTGCGCCAGCGCAAGTTTACTGTTGCAGCGAGCTATACAAAAGATGACTGTGAAGGAAAGTAAAGAAAAGGTCAGTAAAATATAATTATATTAAATGTTTTTTTTTTTTTTTTTAATAATAGTTTCTATAAAAAAATGGTATCAATGGTTTAGCTTATAAATTGAGTTGGTAGATGAATTAATACAATGTTATTATTTATGTAAAGGAATTGATTGATTCCTGTAAAAATATTACTAATTCGGGTACTTAATAAAAAATAATTTATTTTATTTTAAGGACATAAAATTATAAGTAATTTGGATAATATTTTTTTTATTTATAAAGTGGTTAATAAAGTGCTTTATAAGATTACAATCTAGCCTATATAGGCTAATAAGCAATTTATCTTTAACTTAAACCATCTAATCATAATTTGATCTAAGAAAATGTCCATTGGCAGTTCTTAGTTCCTTAAGGGAAGACACTATGTTCATTGTGTTCTTTTGGGGTAAAAACAATTAATTAGTTTTATTTTAAAGACATAAAAATACTGACTACAAGATGGAGCGACGACCTGGTTAAGATCGCGGGATCGCGGTGGATGCGAAAAGCACAAACCGGTCTGAGTAGAGAGCCTTGGGGGAACCCAGCAGTGGACGTCTTTCAGCTGACATTATGATGATGATGAAAATTACTGAACATCTATTATTATTCAATTTAATAATTGTACTCATGTTTGACAAATAAATTATCTTTATCTTTATTTATTATTCAAATCCAAATAATTTATTTCAGAAGATCATTCTACCAAAAATCTTCTTTGTTAGTATTTAATATAATATTTCATTTTATTGTTTATATCGATTATGAAATGCTTCATATTGACATGCAATCGATTACCTTCAGCATCTCTTAGCCAAACCTAAGTTTCATATCCGAGATTTGTGAGACATGCAGAGGTGCCTTGATATTTGAAAGTTAATTGTCTCATTGGACAGATATTTAATATGTGGGTGTTTCAGTCGGGCGAGGAGGGCGAGGGTTACAACCTGGACGGCATCCTGACCGAGCTGGGCAGCTTCGGCAAGTACCAGCTGTTACTGCTGCTGCTGCTCGCCTTCCGGGACTCCTTCCTCACCATGTGCAACTTCAACTACGTCTTCACCGCCCCCGAGGTGCCCTTCAGGTAATGCAACTTCAACGGCTTTCTGCCTTTAAGCCGAAATTTTAAGTGTTCCCAAATCTTTGATATGCCAAGCTTTTCCCAACTCGTGTTTTCTCTGGAACCATAAAAAATATTATTTTTTCGGAACTGTCATAAAACAAACCCTAATGTAACCTATAAAGTAAATGAGAAAGCTAGCGGAAAAACGCACTGATTGGCGCAAATTTGTATTTGATGGAGTAAGTATTGCGATGAAGCCTGGCTCAAGGCTACACTTGGACAAGACTTGCTGATAAGATACAGAAACGAGACTGAAAAAGTAGACTGAAAAAAAGACGTGTAAGTGCTCTAAATAAAAACAAATCTTAGTTTTGATCAGGATCTTTACTGCTAGGGTGACGGCACCAGTCATGGACAGGAACCAATAATGAAATATTGTTTCCGCTAACGACGCTACTGTTTCTAAAACTAATAACACTTATGTGCAATAACTGATGATCATAACTGGTTTTAAAGTTCATGAATGGTGAGCTATAAGGCATTGAGTCCTTGCTGTCCATTACTGGATACTAACTGTGCTTAACATGTCCATGATTGGTGCCGTCACCCGTCACCCTAAGAACGTTCTACGATAGTTCCAGAATCAAATGGCTACTACTGATTGCCCAAGTTTTATGCATATCTGTCACATAAATTGGGCAGTTTCTACAGAAAATCATTCATGACCACGCGCTTTGTTTTACTAACAATAAGATTGAGTAATTTTATGCGGTCCGATAATAGGTACCTAACTAAACACAAAATGGATGACTAGCTCCACACGTGTTTCACCGTGCGACCAATCTGTCAAACAGCTGACAGGCTGGTTAAAATTAAATTGTTCAAATGTCAAGTGTTTGCGTCATAGTTGTCAAGTTATTAAAATCCCCTAATTAAAATTCTAAGTACCTCTTTTACATGTTTTCATGGTAATTATTTATACTAAGTCGGTGGTTGGTGGTAGTATGTTGGTGGGACTAGAGTCATTCATATAATAGGTACTAATAATAATAAGTACCTGGGCGACCGAGTTTTCCTCGGGCTCAAACTCGCTAATAAACGTTTTCCAAGAGATAAGACCGAGCTAGAGCCCAACCCCAAATTTGAATTTACTTCTTTTTAGCACAAAATCAAACGCAAAATGAAGTGATGTAATTCGGATTGCCTCGTTTTATCAAAAATAATCCTTGAATACTTGTTGTTCTATTAAGACATGCATCATTTATTATTTTTATTATTTCACTACATTTTGCTACATTTAGTACCTAATAAAGTGATTTATCAATGCAATGTTTTTTTAAACCTTAGCAATATTATTACATATATAAAAATAAATTGGTTTAAAAGAAAAAAGCGCAAGTAGACATTATATACAACGTTAGGAATTATAACAAACAGAAAACAAAATTAAATCCTACCAAATAATTTAAAGGAAACGAGAAGTGCTAAATTACTTAAACTTTAAACTCGATTTGCCAAAATTCACGATTTTTGAGTTAAGACTGTTTATTACTAAGCATGCGAAATATATGAGCTAAGTTATGCTATAGAAGCTTTTCATAGCTTGAATTTTGGATTTCGTTGTCCTCATATTATACGAAAAGTATAGCACAGATATCAATAATATTTTACAATCAAAATCTTCATTATATTCTCTATGTCCGTGGTCTTTTAGATTTTTGCAAAAATGCTTTAATAGTCTGTAATTCTCGCGCAAAGTTGACATCTTTTTTTTGTCGACTTTTGAGCTCCTGTAATTCTGATATTATTACATTTGTATGAAAATCTGAAAACCACAGGCATAGATAATTACGTCTAGTCCATACTTGCAAAATTTCATCTACTTCTGTTGCCTAGATTTCAAATGAGACCGGGACTACGTTTGTATGGAGAATGGAACGAAGAGACTTACTTATCTTAAAACGTAACTAACTAACTAATTTGGCTCAGCGACCCAAAGAGGGTCTTGGCCTCCGAAACGAGAGCATGCCATCTGTCCCGATCGTGCGCAGCCTCTTGCCAGTCGTCGACTTGAAGACGTTGCAGATCCGCTTGGACACTGTCCTCCCAGCGGTACCTGGGTAGCCCAACCGGGCGGCGACCAGTCTTAAAACTTACAGTCATTATTTTTCTGCATGTTCCAGATGCGAAGTGCCGGAATGCGACGCCGTGGACTCCAGTTTCAACGCGTCCTGGACGCAATACGCCTTGACGAACGCTTCCAACACGTGCTATAGAATGGCGCCCTACTCGGGGCCGTTTTTGAACACGTCAGTGCACGGCGCGCAATGGACCGCGTCCAACTCTTGCAGCCCGGAGCAGTTCGAGATCGACAAGTCCGTGGCTTGCCATCACGTCGTGTACGCAAACAATAACAGTATTGCTGCTGAGGTGAGTCCGATAATCTTCAACATCTGAATTCTATCCTATTTTGTATTTCATGTATCTCCATGAGAAACTAGTAACATAGATGGCGTTAGTGTCGCTGCTAAAGTGACTATGAAAAGAATGCAAGTTGAAATGTTGGTGCATAGGAGAAATTCGGGTCTAGTCTACTGTCCAGCGGTGGTGTAGGGCAATAGCACACAGCACGGATTGCTGAGGACCTGGATTCGATTCTCAGCGCTGGTCTATTTTTTTGGTTTTTCTGTGCATTTCACAGCTTTCGTGTGAAATATATCTGAATTCTCTTTGGTTACTTACCTATATTTTTTAAAGTTCCGTAGTCAACTAGGAATCCTTATAGTTTCGCCATCTCTGTCCGTCTATCTGTCTGTCTATCTGTCTGTCCACGGCTATGCTCAGAGACCGTTAGTACAGTCAGCATCAAAAGTAGCGCATCATTTTTTTACTCTATCGCATTCATTTGTCACTCTTGCATGGCGTTACTTACGTGACTGTAAAGCGACAAAGTACACGACATTTCAGGCCTCAGCCTTTCCAGATGGCACATGACTTCAGTTTGCAATTTCCAGATTGATTGGTAGAGATCTGTTAAAGGGATTATATCGAAGGAGATATTGAAGGCTTCTCGTTAAGAGTTAGACAATATAGATGGCGCTAGGTCACTGCTTAAGTGGCGAAGTAAACAGATTGAGATATGTGATGCATAGGGAAATTCGTGTCTGTGCCGTTGACCAGCAGTGGTGTAGCGATAGCACGCGGCACGGAATGCCGAGGACCTGGGTTCGATTCCCAGTGTGCATCTATGTTTCGGTTTGTATTTTCAATTTAGGATTATATCGCTTTTGTACAATGTATGTCAACGTATGTCGATTGTATTTGTGTTTTTACTGTACAATATAGAGTTCACATACAGTCATACATTTGTATCAAGAACATCACGCGTGTTAGCGTGTGCTTCTATGATGTCAGTGTAGCGACCATCATTCTGTCATTACGCTACTTACAACCTATGGTGATGAAATGCATAATTTGTTCAGTAAACACGGGGCTCCGGAAACGCGTGCCACGACGTTTGTACTCCGTGGTATGGTTATACATAGGTACTACACGAATACTTTTCATAAGAGTTAAATTATATTCGTGCTTAGTCGGTACCTACGGAATAAAAAAATACTGCTACGTATAGTTAATCATAAATATCACCTTGACTTCAATAATAACTACAGTAGGGCTACTACGAAACTCGAAACTCGAAGTTCGTATCGTACCGTCCCTCTCGCTCTGGTATTAAACAGTATAAGTGTCAGAGGGACCGCACGACACGAACTTCGAGTTTCGAGTATCGTAGTAGCCCTGCTGTCTACAACAATTCTGAAGTAACTTCTTTAAGGACACGTCTGAACAAATAAATTTTAATACAAAATACATAAATCATTTCGACGACGACGTGTGCTAAAGACTCCTTTGTAATACTAACTGTGTTTTTAACTTTACTTATTACTAGCTGTTGCCCGCGACTTCGTCCGCGTAGAAGTATGAAAAATAGTTTTAGGACATAAACTATTTCTCAGATCTACCGATTATACACAAAGAAATTCATAAAAATCGGTCAAGCCGTTTCAGAGAAGTTTGCCTACAAACATTGTGATCTGAGAATTTTGTTTATATATTGGAGAATAGAAGCTGTGGTGGCCTAGTGGTTTGCCTCTCAAGCAGAGAGTCGTGGGTTCAAACCCCGGCTCGCACCTCTGAGTTTTTCGAAATTCATGTGTGGAATTACATTTGAAATTTACCACGAGCTTTGCGGTGAAACCTGCACAAACCTGCGAAGCAATTCAATGGTGCGTGTGAAGTTCCCAATCCGCACTGGGCCCGCGTGGGAACTATTGCCCCAAGCCCTCTCATTCTGAGAGGACGCCTATGCCCAGCAGTGGAACGTATATAGGCTGAGATGACGATGATGATGATTAGAGAAGAAAGATAAAACCGACAAACTTTCCCTATAAATAATCTTCAAAATTAACAGTTCACTCTTGTATGTGCTTGTGTATTGTGTTCTACGAAATTCGAAATCGAAATTCGTATCGTACCGTCCTTCTCACTCATTGCACTAAATAATATAAGCGTCAGCGGGACGGCAAGATACGAAGCTCGAAATTTGCACTACGTAGTTCAGGGCTAGAATAAATCGCGTCGCTATGCTGCGCGTGAGCGTTTGTTGACACAATTAGGCCTGCGCGCGCGCCGCGCCGGAACGGTCATTGTCAGGGCCGACGGCCACGGTCGATGTTCCCACGACATCGCTGCGAATGAATGGGTCATATCGATAAGTTAAAACTTAACTTAGTTAAATCGAGTTTAGATCGACATGTTTCGGGCCAATGCCCTTCTCGGAGCAACTCAATTTGAGACGTGAGTCTCACGGTAGCTTCATGTTCAAAGTTAAACTTTTGCTGCGTGGCTAAAACAGTTGATTATAAGGGACATTTTTGAAATTACACGCATATGGACGTTCTAAAGTTGAAAATTAAATGAAATTACCTATGTCTAAAAGCTGAAAAGTTTTTTAAAATGCTGTGATACAAGCTTCCCTGCCGTCACTTTACTTGATTTTAGATCCTTGTGTTGTCATTCTTTTATTCATTTTTCTATGGGAAAAGCGTTTCTATTTATTTTTATTTGCCATTTTATTGTTATTTTTCTGTTAACTCATGTGTGACTGAATTTATCCTATCTAAATTATTAGTGCGAAAATTCAACTAAGTATTAATATTTTGTATTTGTACTAAATATCGTACAAAAATCATATAAAAATAAACAACTGTTTGAGCAATAAGAAGTAAACTTAGACGTAGTTTAAACAACGTGTATCAGAAGTATACAATTTGAACCATGATAATATGAAAATGATGATGAAGTTTTAATTTGTGAGCTTGACAACAAGGCACATAAAAGACAAGCTACAATGACAGAGCAAATAATATAAACACCAGCGTTTCGACAAATTATCTCGCAGAAGCAACTGATTGCTGGGGCACAAAGCAAATTGTGAAAACTGTTTTTCCTGTTAAATTGTCAAAGCGTAACTCGCTTGTTGGGATTTCAATTACAATCGCTGTTATATCGCCAAATACGTTTGAAGCATTCAATGAAAACGTATCATACAGAATACTTGAAGTACAAATTTTACGCAGCGTCTAAATATGTAGTAAATAATATGTGGGTAGGACTGTTCCCAATTCGCACTGGACCCGCTTGAAAACTACACGGCCTAAGTCCTCTCTTTCTGAGAGGAGGCCTGTGCCCAGCAGTGGGACGTATACAGGCTGGGATAGATATAGGTAGAATCACTGACCCTTTAGAACGGGCTAATTAGAAAATCTCCTTGCAAAAGATTTCAAATCTGACTCGAATGGTTGCTGCTCACTTCTACGTATACTTTCTAAGACTAAATAAGACCATAGAATAATCTAAAATAGCATTTTCGTTATGTCTTTTACGTTTACTATTTCAGTTTGACCTCGGCTGTGAGCCATGGAAGCGAACCATGATCGGCACCGTCCACAACCTCGGGCTTATTATCTCCTTTGTCCTCTCTGGATTCATCTCCGACAGGTAAACCTAAATATGAACAAGTTTTGTTATAAATATATGTACACGATTATTTTGCTGCCTGCAATTTCTATTGACCATACTTATGTTCTTATCCAAGCCGCAAACTCATACCAAGTTATTTAGTCAATGTTTTTTTTGTTTTTTAATGCTATTAATTATTAAGGAGTTCCCTCCTGCGACAACGATCCTGACAGGACCACCAGAATCTTACTACCAGACTATTGTATTGCTACCAGATTTACATTAGTTTACCAAATTTCACGTAAATTCGATCACTAAAAGAGATTCGATTTGATTTTTAAGATTTGATTACAGCCAAAAAGTAAAAGTACGTACTTAAATAGAAGCTTGTGAAATTTATTTTCATAGAATATTTTCTAGTTACTATAATGAATAGTTTTTAATATTTTCTCTCAGCAATGTTTGTTTCGACTTCATATTTTTGGTTTGCAGATATGGTCGCAAGGTCATCATCGTGGGAACCCCCCTCCTGGTGGGAGTGGTGGGGCTGATCAAGTCCTTCTCCACGGGCTACTACATGCTGCTGGTGCTCGAATTCATCGAGACCGCCTTCGGATACGGAAACGCTTCGATGGTGCTGTGTAAGTATCAACTAAGATAAATAAACTTTCTTTACAATTAATCAAACTGATATAATTTTATGCCCTGTTGTTTTTCTTCTCCTTATTTTTTTCATCACGTTTCGTCTTTATTTCTTTTATTTGGTCAATATTTTGGATGAAAAGAATCAAGACTTACGTAAAGGCCAATACCCAAACGAAATGCTTGACATAACAAAGGAATGTTTGATTGATTACCATCCTGTGTTTTTGTTTGTGTAAGTTAACGTGCAAAACTTCGACCTGACCGGATATTTGGTCCAAATTACATCACCCATTTGCGACAAACGAAATGTGACACTGTTTTTGTTCCTGGAAAAACTTGTTTACCTATTAGTTGGTACTTCGTACTTGTAAATATCTTTGTCTGATTTAGGAATAACAATCGTTGGTGTCATAATCTAATAGAGCATCATAAAATTATGTTATATCAACAACCCATTAATTGTGACTTCCAAAATTGGTTACGTACCTGACAGTGAATACTCCCACGAAGTAAAATTGTTTTTCGTGGGACAACAAACAATATTCCATTGAACATAGTGAGTATAAAAGCGACGAAAAATTTTAACTGTGCTTGATTTTATACAATAAATAATTGGTATTTAAGAAGTACCTAAGTTTAAAAAAAAAGTTTGGATTAAAATGTTGCAATGGTTTTGAAAGTGAATAATGCAATAAAAATTACTCGATCGTCATTGCCTTGAACTTCAGTCATTTATCTGTCACTGTTTCTGAAAAGAAAACAATGACTTCTACTCCATGGCATCTCTAGTTAGAAATCACTGCTCTGTAAATCTCACACACTCAGCAATAACTTCATCTCATTCCAGCATTGGAGACTGTGAGTCAGAAGGGTCGCGTGGCTTTCTCATGCCTCTGGGACATCCTCTCGAGCGTCGGCGCGGCGTCCTTCGGCCTCATCGCCTGGAAGGTCCCTTACTGGCGCCACCTTCTCCGCGCCATCTACGCGCCGCTCTTGGTCGCTGTCTTCTACGTGTTCCTCGTGGACGAAGGCGTGCGCTGGCTGCTCGCGCACAACAAGAAGGACGAAGCCATAAGAGTCCTCAACAAAGTGGCTAAGGTCAACAACGTGACGCTTTCCAACAAGGCGAAGGAAATGATGAGCACCATAGCACTGGAGAAGAGTAAAACTGATGAGGTGAGGATTCATTATAGCTTTATATGCCTTTGTTCCTTACAGATAACCATGACCAGATAACCGGTAATCTGTTAACAACTGTTGCTCTTAACTTTGTTAGCGCTTAGTGGGCATCTTACAAGATCTCAGAATAAAAAACATATCATCATCATCATCATCATCATCATCATCTCAGCCGCAGGACGTCCACTGCTGGACATAGGCCTCCCCCATAGACCTCCAGTTGCTTCGGTTGGCAGCGGCCTGCATCCATCGTGAACCCGCGGCTTTAACCAGGTCATCCGTCCATCTCGTGCACAACGTGCGCACTTTGAGGACGGACGAAAAGATTATAGAGCTGGAGGAAGAAATGAGCAAGTTACGGTGGGATATTTTGGGGTTATCTGAAGTCCGTAGACAGGGAGAGGACACGATAACCCTGAAGTCTGGTAATTTGCTCTTCTACCGGGAGGGCGACCAACCGTCCCAAGGTGGTGTGGGATTTCTCGTCCACAAGTCCCTTGTTAACAACATCATTACCATCGAAAGTGTGTCGAGCAGGGTCGTATACCTAACACTCAGAATATCTAAGAGATATTCGCTGAAGGTCGTTCAGGTATATGCACCGACCTTGTCACATCCAGATGAGGAAGTAGAGTCTATGTATGAGGACATTAGTAGGGCCATACACACTCATAAAACTCACTTCAATGTTGTTATGGGTGACTTCAATGCGAAGCTAGGTAAGAGAAGTGATAACGAGTTGAAAGTGGGGAACTTTGGTTATGGGCAACGGAACCATAGAGGACAGAGGCTGGCCGATTTTCTGGAGAAAGAAGGACTTTTTATGATGAATTCTTTCTTCCAGAAGCCGCCTCAAAGGAAATGGACCTGGATGAGTCCTAATGGTTCCACAAAAAATGAGATAGACTTCATCATGACCGACAAGAGACGGATATTCAATGATGTCTCTGTGATTCATAGGGTGAAAACCGGCAGTGATCACCGAATAGTAAGAGGCACATTGAATATAAACGTTAAAATTGAGCGGTCCCGTCTGATGAAGTCCACGCTCCGACCTACCCGCGCTCAAATCGAAAACCCCGAGCGCTTTCAACTCGAGCTCTCAAATCGCTTTGACTGCCTGGAAGATAACGCATCAGTGGACGAAATAAATAACAGGTTCGTAGAAACTGTCCATGCGGTAGGGTCTCAGTTCTTTAGGACTCACCGTACCAGTAGAACTCGGAAGCTCTCGGAATATACCCTTAACCTTATGGCTGAACGACGCTCGCTTCGACTGCAGTCTCCCGATGATGCTGAGTCACATAGGCAGCTTAATAGACAAATTTCGAAATCCTTGCGACACGATATTCGTACTTTTAATACCGCTCGTGTTAAGGATGCGATAGAGCGGAATAAAGGATCTAAAGTGTTCGCAAAAGATATGTCTATTGGGCAAAGCCAAATGACAAAGCTGAAGAGGGAGGATGGCAGTGTAGCGTCGACAAAAGCGGAAGTGTTGAGGGAGATCGAGGAGTTCTATGGACGGCTCTACGAGTCCGTCACTAAGCCTGTTTCCAGTGCGGCGACTCTAGACCCAAGAGCCAAACTGACCCAACACTATACCGAGGATATCCCGGACATCAGCCTGTACGAGATAAGGATGGCCCTGAAACAGCTTAAGAACAACAAGGCGCCGGGTGAGGACGGAATTACGTCAGAGCTTATGAAGGCGGGTGGATCACCGGCTCTTAAAGTCCTTCAGAGGCTCTTCAATTCCGTCTTGCTTGAAGGCACAACGCCAGAAGCGTGGAACAGGAGCGTGGTGGTGTTGTTCTTCAAGAAGGGTGATAACACCCTATTGAAGAACTACAGGCCCATCTCGCTGTTGAGCCATGTTTATAAGCTGTTTTCCAGGGTCATTGTAAACCGTCTCGAACGCAGGCTCGATGACTTCCAGCCACCCGAACAAGCCGGGTTCCGAAAAGGCTATAGTACCATGGACCATATACATACGCTGCGGCAGGTCATACAGAAGACCGAAGAGTATAACTTGCCGCTGTGTCTAGCGTTTGTGGACTACGAGAAAGCCTTTGATTCGGTCGAAACGTGGGCGGTGCTGGAGTCCCTCCAACGATGCCGTATTGACTATCGATATATAGAGGTGCTGAAGTGTTTGCACAAAAACGCCACTATGTCGGTCCGAGTACAGGAAGAGAGTTCGAAGGCGATTCCCTTGAAAAGAGGCGTAAGACAGGGAGATGTCATATCACCGAAACTGTTTACTGCCGCTTTGGAAGACGCCTTCAAGCTTCTGGAATGGAAAGGACTAGGCATCAATATCAACGGCGAATACATCACTCACCTTCGATTTGCCGACGATATCGTGGTCATGGCAAATTCGATGGAGGAACTCAGCACAATGCTCGAAGGCCTCAATCGAGTCTCCCAACGGGTGGGCCTCAAAATGAACAGGGACAAGACAAAGGTCATGTCGAATGTCCATGTGCTGCCTACCCCTGTTTTGGTTGAGAATTCGGCTCTTGAAGTTGTTGACGCGTATGTATACCTAGGACAAACTGTCCAATTAGGTAAGTCCAACTTCGAGAAAGAGGTCAATCGTCGAATCCAACTCGGATGGGCAGCGTTTGGGAAACTCCGCTATGTCTTTTCGTCCAAAATTCCTCAGTGCCTTCAGACGAAAGTCTTTAACCAATGTGTGTTGCCAGTGATGACATATGGATCCGAGACGTGGTGCTTTACTGTAGGCCTTATGAATAGGCTCAGAGTTGCTCAGCGGGCTATGGAGAGAGCTATGCTTGGGGTTTCTCTACGGGATCGAATCAGAAATGAGGAGATACGTAGAAGAACAAGGGTCACCGACATAGCCAAGCGGATTAGCTCGTTGAAGTGGCAATGGGCGGGCCATATAGCACGGAGAGCAGATGGCCGTTGGGGCCGAAAAGTTCTCGAGTGGAGGCCACGGATCGGCAAGCGCAGCGTAGGACGTCCACCAACGAGAAAAAACATATATTTTTTTATTTTTATGTTTCGACTGAATGGCAAACGAGCAAGTGGGTCTTTTGATAGTGAGAGATCACCACCGCCCATAAACATCTGCAACACCAGGGGTATTGCAAATGCGTTGCCAACCTAGAAACCTAAGATTGGATGCCTCAAGTGCCAGTAATTTCACCGGCTGTCTTACTCTCCACGCCGAAACACAACAGTGCAAGCACTGCTGCTTCACGGCAGGATTATCGAGCAAGATGATGGTAGCAATCCGGGCGGACCTTGCACAAGGTCTTACCACCTGCAATTGTATTTATTACTTGTTTGCTTGAACCCAATTTTTTTCTCAAAAGTTTAAGTAGCAATGAGCGGGCCACATCGCTCGAAGAACACATAGCCATTGGGCAAGAATTAATGTTCTTAAGTAGTATAACATATAACCACAAACTGGAGAGTGAGGCGTTGACAAACCTGACATAACAAATAGTAGACAAAAATAAATCAAGCGTGAACTTTGTGTCAATATAAATGGTAACAAACATCCAATGTTAAAATTGCAGAGCGACGACACCCCCCGGCTGAACACGAAGCACCTGCTGTCAGTGCTGCGCTCGCGCACGATGCTGCTGCGGATGGCGCTCATGGCGGCCTGCTACTTCAGCGTCGCCTTCGTCTACACCAGGTGAGCTTTACAGGGACAGTGATAACAGTTGTCACTCTAATAAGGAAAGGTGGTTTACTAATGTTTTGGCGAAAATTATTCAACAAATTATTAGCTCCCGAACTATTTATCCCATATTTTATTTAGGCGAAATGTTATTTTCCAATTCAACATTTCGCACTGATATCATTACCCGACTAATCATTCGATAAATTATTATTATGCAAATTATTACCTGGGATTTTTCTAAGATGTCATTTATGTTTCGGTCAAAATGTATTGATTGGCATACCTTAACTTAGCAACATATCGAATGGCATCCAACCTACTTTCCTAGTGGCAGGTTATACTGGCTGCTATAAAAAAAAACCTAACATCGAAGGCTAAAGCGGGAGCTAGATCCGCTTCGCTCCTGCCTTCTAAAAATCACCATATACAGGTGGCCCATTTAAATCGGTCTAAATTTTAATAACAAGAAAAACTGCATTCATGCATTTTAAAAAAAACCTGTACTCAGCTCGGTTTTGAAAAAAAAAACTTATACTATTTCTATTTTGATATCGATTGTGTACATTTTAAGCAGTTCTCGTAAATGTCTCCATATAACATTATATCTAAAATGAATAAAATGCATTGTCTTCACATACTTTAATTTATTTTAGTAGGTGTTCGAAGTGTCCACCGTTACAATATTCAACAAATTCTGGCATGTAAAATTGTCTCTATGGTTGTTTGTACCTTTTTGCTGGTAAAATCAATGTCATGGTTCCTAAGAAGAAATTTTCGTATGTCGTATAGTTTCAGACTTTCCCATACTGACCGATATAAATGGGCCACCCTGTATACCACATGTTTCTCACCTGAATCAACCTCCACAGCGCCATCATCTACTCCACAAACCTGATCGGCAACAAGTACCTGAACTTCTCCGCGCTGCAGCTGGTGGCCGTGCCCACGCGCATCATCACGGCCCTCACGCTCAACCGCTTCGGCCGCAAGGCGCCCATCTGCTGCGCCTACTGCCTCTGCGGCATCTGCTTTATCGCCTCTGCCTTCGTGCCTAAGTGTAAGTTCCTATTTATTCTAAGCCGAAACTAAACTAAAAAATAACCTTTTTTGCTGACTGCACTTTTTGTTGACTGTAATTGTATTGTCACCCAAACTACATTTACATACCAAATTTCAAGTCGATGCCATTAACCGTTAAAGAGTTTCGTCTATGGAGATGATCCTGGCCGGACTACCAGGATGTCACTACCAGATTATTATGCCGCGCAAGTCACATAAGACAAGTAATCCTAATTTCAAATTAGTCCAACTATTGGAAGTTGGTCGAATTCAACTTGCAAGATTTGATTACAGACAGACAGACAAGACAGATGAAACTAAATAAAAGCTTGTAATAACATAAACCATAACTAAACCAAGCTGAACTAAAAACTGAATCTAAACTATATCGAAACTAAACTAAACTAAAACTGAACTATAGGTAACTATAGGTAACACAAAAAACAAAGAGATAGGTACATCAGCATCTGAGCATCCCTATAATAAAAGAAGAAGTATCAAACGCGACTTGAATACCATTCGAACGTCCTGGCCCGGCAGCTAAATACCATCTAAGAATTGAAGACACGCTTCTAGATTCTATGTCATATCTAAATAGTATAACTATGAGTGATTGCGTCTCACTAGAGGGCACACTCTTTATTCTTTACCTATTATTTTCTTTATTGCTTGAAAATAATGTTACAAACGGTCTTAATTTAACAGTTAATAGTTCATTATTTCACCAAAGTGGCATGCAATCAACTATTATCGTAATTTATTGCTCTGCAATTCAAGCAACTGGAACAGCCCATCTGATCATAGTCCTGTGTTAGGACTAATAAAAGAAGCACTAATCTGAAACCAAACTAAAATATAATAATAATAATAATAATTTATTCATTCAGACAACTTGATCCAAAATTTTGTTAGTATTTTCCTTAAGACTATGTTAGTAATTATAGCTAGCCAGTGACAGGGTATTTTTAACGAAGTGTTGCATAATTGAGCACTCATTTCTTACAGCTAATGTCCTCAGGAGACTGTTTGGGCTGCCACGTATTCTAATTAATAGTGATGCCATCTTTTTGCTAATAGTCATAATTTTTCATTTGTAGCTTTGTGGTGGGCTACCGTGGTGTTGTATCTGATGGGCAAGATGTGCAGCAGCTATGGCATGTTCTCGGTGCACGTGGTGGGGCTCGAGGTGTTCCCCACCACCACGCGCAACTCCCTCAGCAACGCCGCCATCACCGTCGGCCGCGTCGGCGGCGTGCTGGCGCCGCAGGTGCCGCTGCTGGTAAGATCTGAAGGGTTTCTATGAAGGAGTTTCATCATTATCATCATCATTATGTCAACCGAAAGACGTCCACTGCTGGATCGGTCTTGTGCTTTTCGCATTCACCGCGATCCCACGATCTTGACCAGAGGCCGTATTGCCTAATGTTTCTGACACTCGCGATCGCCATCAAATGACATATTTCGCATACAAAAGCTGTCATTTTATTGCGATCGCGAGTGTCAGAAACGTTAGGCAATACGGCCTCAGGTCGCCGCTCCATCATGTTGGAGGCCTACCGACAGCTCGTCTCCCGGTCCGTGGACGCGAAAGGAGGTTGTTCGGCTGATATTGGCTTGATTCTTTAGTCACTCGTATATTTTTGGTAAAACGTAAGTAGACGATTGTTGCAATAACGCAACAGGAGTAGTGCGTTTAAAAATTGGAATTTAAAATAAGTTTAGCAATAAAGATGATTTTGATATCGAATGTTAAAATACCGAATGTATTAAAATATCGAAAAGGTATTTCTGTTAAGACTGTATTTTTTTTAGATTGTTATAAATCTAACCTGACCTAAACTTACCTCAGGGGTTCTATACGATGCCATTTTAATCAATCCTGAAAGTTTTCAGTTTTAAAATAAACCCTTCGATATGAGGACCTATTCGATATTTTAATATATTTGATATTTTATTTAACATTTGATATTCAGATGCGTACCCGATTATTTTAGATAAAAGTGGAAATAATGCTCTGTCCCTTAAATAGAAGTCCACTACATTGCATTTGTTTGCTACATTTTTTACATTTTCCGATCCTTCAAATCTATATAGATGACATGGTTTAAGTAGACAACTTTTAGATTATTTGATTTAATTTTTTTCTGCAGGAGAAATACATGGACGGTTTACCCAGCGTTGTGTTTGGGCTAGTAGCATTCGTGCCAGCAGGTCTGGCGCTGCTGCTTCCCGATACCAGCCGCTCCGCGCTCCCTGAAGATGTGCGAGAAGCAGAGCAGCTCGACAAACATGAGCCTGAGAAAGTATGAGAGCTAGAAACAGTGCAGTAGTACCGATAGATTCTTGCCAAGAGGCCACAGCATCCAAAGGTACTGTCGTAACTACCAGATGTAGAAAAATGCCAATATCTCGAAAACTATGAAAGTTTCTTAATCTACTTTGTAGTTTAGGGTGTTCTTGCTCTTTATTGTGCATGCTTAGTTTTGCTGTTGGTTTAAGCAACAAGCTCCCCGCACAAGAGACTGCTAGGGCTAAAACGATATGCGTTTTAAGGTAACACAACGAGTCACAAATTTAATCTTGTGCCATACGATACAGGAATGTTTCCACTTTTTTGGATGGCTTTGTAAATGGACTATGAAGTTCATTTGTCAGAAGAATGACAAATGTTTGGATCATCGAATGACCCTGTTGGATTAACTTGGCAAGAGTCTGTCGGTATGAGGCAATGTGTCCGAGTTCCCATATTTAGCTTCCATCTGACTTTCCTATTGACGAGGGAATGTGTTTCATAAATCTTAGGTTATTGTCAAGACTGTGATGGCTGTGTCTGTGGTGTATTAAGTGAATCTGTGATCTGTGAATTGATAAACTATATTACTATGAGTTATCAATATTAGTATAAACAGTGTTGGATTATATTAAATTATCGGCGACACTGGCGTTAGAATAGGTGTGTTTGGCCATATTATAGTGATGCCATTGATGTAATATCTTTGCCATTTAAGTTAACTCTTTAATTTAAGATCCTGTACCTAATTTGAGTCAGCAGAGTCAAGTAGGCTTTCAACAGTATTCAGATTCAGCGCCAAAATACACTATTTATAACTATAGATATTTTTTTAAACGTTTTAAGTTTGGTTTACTTCTTTCGTCAATCTCTAAAATGGTTGGTTGGACCCAGTTTGGACGTTCTTCTGACTCAAACGACGGATATTGCTGACGTGTACATTGACGATGTTGTGACAATTTGTTCAGAAGCCGGAACGATGCCTTACGCAACCGTGAAGTCCCCATAAAAGAGAGCCAAGAAAAAGTTTATTAGCAATTAGTCGGGCCTGGTCGAGCGCGACCGACGTTTAAAGATGTTTTGTGATTTTTTACCCTTCTGTATCCGGATATTTATTATGTAGACTAGATTGCATGTATTGTGTTGCATTTACCGTTGTTTGTTCAGTACAGATTTTGATCACACATGCATTGTTTAAATTATAGGTAGCCCTCCGTTTCAGTATGAAAACTTTCCATTAGTATTGCTTGTGCCACAATTTGTTTCGTAGAAAAAGCTTAATTTACAAGCCTATCTTGTAACGTTGCACAAACATCGATTAAGTTCGACTCTAGATTCTGAAACAAGAAAAAGAATTTTGAACTAAAGATATTGAATTGATGTATTTTTTTAAAGGACTTAAATGGATCTGTATATTGCCATAAATTAAAATATTAGATTTAAGTGATGTATTGTAAAATCGTTTTATATTAATGTATTTTTACATACCTATGCATTTTATGTAAAAATCAAATAATTTAAACAATATTGCAGTAACTTACATTGTTCAGTAAGTAAGTATTTATTTATTTAGTACCTATTCGCATTAATTCTGATGATCTGCAAAGTGAATCTCAAACATATATAAATACATACCTGTTATAATCCTTACGCATATTGTGAGACATTCATTCATTGAAATAATGGTGTTCATGCTCAATGGTGTTCAGATTTAGTATTTTTGAAATCATTTGTATGCCAATACTATTCAGTAAGTGTAGAAATTGTAAATATGTACTTATGTATTTAATATACGTTTGATAAAAAAATATACTTGTTTTTAACAGCAAACGATAATGTGTTAATGTATAAAGAAAGTGCAGTGGTGTCTATCAGTACTCAACTGATTTAATACGAATCTGTCCTGGCACGCCTAAAGGCTTACCTCATCGTGGAAAAATGCTTTAAACCGATTAATAGATGAGGAAGGTTATTGCCTAATCGGCACAGTTTATTGTCAAAAGATATGTACTTACTAAAATAGTGATAAGCTTAAATATGCCCACCATTTTTTAATAAAGAAGCCTTTAGATAGATACCTACGATGATTCATGTTTAATCTGGGATCAAGCAAAGGTGCTGGAATGATGAAGATAACAATATGCAGGGTCTTAGTCTGTCCATCCCATCCCAACCTATATACGTCCCACTGCTGGGCACAGGCCTCCTCTCAGAACAAGAGGGCTTGGGCCATAGTTCCCACGCGGGCCCAGTGCGGATTGGGAATTTCGAAAAAGTCAGAGGTGCGAGCCGGGGTTTGAACCCACAACCCTCTGCTTCAGAGACGATAGGTCAAACCACTAGGCCACCACGGCTTTGTCGTTGTCTGTAGTCAATGATTATTTAGTAAAATTAAATTTATTAGTAAAAAACCATGTTGGTAGTGGTTTTATCACTAAGGCCTCTCAAGCCGCAAATCATAGATCAAATACAGGCTCACATCCTTGAGTTTTTAGAAATTCATGTGCAAAATTACGTTCGAAATTTACCACGAGCTTTGAGGTGAAGAACAACATCGTGGGCTGTACATACCTGCGAAGCATTTCAATGGTGTACAACTACAGCCCAAGCCCTCTCACTCTGAGAGAAGGCGTGTGTCCAATAGTGGGACGTAGGTATGGACCATTATGGTGATGAGTATACGCTAGTCTTACACTTTTGCGATTGTCATTGGCCGAGTGAAAAAAATCTTTTAAAACGAACTATTCTTTCAAATTTCGTCTACTAAGTTACAAAAGTAACTTGCTATGGGAGCAACTTCAGGTAATCAGTGGGTCAATAATAAAACCGAAACATTACTATAACAATTTAGTTAGCCTTAAATCTAAGTGAGAGAGTACAATGGCCGATCAGCTGGCCACCTTCTTGGGTTTACGGCCGATGGCTTCAGCTTCCGCCAGGGTGTCTGGCATCTTGGTTCCCAGCGTCTCCGGCTGCGTCAGCACCAACACGCCCGCCAGCAGGCCCATAGCCCCGAACATCACGGATGGAATTCCCTCCCAGTATTCCGCCTGGAAGGAGAAAGGGGGCGTCAGCTGTTTATTATTACCATAGTAATGTTAGGATGGGTAAAGTTCTAGTTTGAAAACAGAGTGGTGGCAGTAGACCTCCCGCAAGGTGTATCCGTTGCCTAGTATCCATAGCACAAGCTTGGGACTAGGTCAATTGGCGTCAAGTATACCATGATATTTATTTATTGTGTCATTCTAAGGGGGAGGGCTTTGTAGAATGATGAAAATAGTGATAAAATTGGTCAAATATGAATTATCCAATGCTATTTATGCAGATTTGCATTATCTCCAACGCTATGTCTAGCAGTAGGTAGATGTCTTTTAGCTGAAACATTTTTTGCATTTTTGGTACTCAATCCTTGTAGAACGAGACCTTGGCTTGCTTCATGAAGTGGCGTGCACGAGGGTACAGAAATATGTAAACTGCGGCACATTTTGGCGCTTTTAGTTAGAGCATGTCATTTTGTACAATACTTGACTGAGTAAAGAATGACAAAAGTTTGCAGTGGTGGTTTTTGCATTAATTTGCTGTCAACTCATAGTTAAACTAAAGTACAATTCAATAGAATCTGACAATTTTCTACACATTTAGGACACCCTAACATGGGTACACTCAAGTGTTATATATGTCCCGGTTGTTGTGATTATCATCTAAAAGGAATAAAAAAAAAATAGTCACATCACAAACCCCTAGGCAGCCCGATGTTATATTAGTAGGCTGAAAGTGTCTACAGGATTGTCAGATTCTATTGAATTGGAGTTTAGTTTCCTTACCAGAGCTGGGGTCAGCGGCGCGGTGATGGACCCGATGCGACCGATCATGGAGGAGAAGGCCAGCAACGTGTGACGGAACTGCGTGGGGTACAGCTCCGAGGTGAACAGGTACAAGGAGGTGAAGACCACGGAGATACCGAACTTGCCCACCAGGAACAGAATTAGGCCCAGCGTCTCCATTTCTGCAATATCACAATGTCGATTTGAAATCCTATTAAGAACATGAAACTACCGTGAGACTTACTCATGTTAAATGATATTGCAACGGATAACTCACGTCTTAAATCGAGTTTAGTTTGACATGTTTCGGGCATATTTCGGAGTCGCGTGCTCCTTTGAAAAAGGGCTACGAAAGCCCGGAACATGTCCAGCTAAACTCGATTTAAGACGTGAATTATCCGTTGCAATATCATTTAACCCTATTAAGCTTTAATCAATGGGCATTTTTCAAGCGTTTTAGCTTCGAAATACCTAGTCGAACAAACTGATTCCTGTACCAGTGGGATCTTTTAATAATCAATTTCACTATGATTTTTATAAATTGTGGGATACATATCCCGACTTTGAACCTTTGTGCTTCTAGCACAAAGGTTTCACCCTTGTACATTAATTAGTTTGTTCAAATGTACATTTTACGTTTATCTTTGCTGATTTACCTATGTAATTTGTATTTTTTTGCATAAAATCAGCCAAACTTATTTTTTTAGATGGACCAAAAATACGGACACTTAGTTTACTTTCATAGAACAAAAAATATATAAAATACCTATAAAACTAACATAAATCTCGTAAAAGCTAGGTAAACACTAAGTCTTCTTAGAGATGTCTTTTCAGACATGCTGACACTTGATGCGGTGTTGTCACGCTAAACATTCTGTGGCTAAAATGTGTTGATTCATAAAATGCCAGTTTCATTCAGAATTTATACGACTACACATACCTACTATAGCTGGAATAGTAGGTATCGCATACTCGTACTATTTACATAAAGTTAAAAGACGCACCATTTATATTAGCACAAGGCCGCGGTATCGGAACAACCCGATAATTTCGTAATTACGCATAAATAAGCGACTAATTCACCTTCTACAGGATAACTATCGAATTTTATCTGATAAACTTCGATAACTTTATTTTTTGTTATAACATTATTAACTTATCTATCACTGAGCGTACACAATAATAAATAATAATACTCCAATAAAGCTATTTACTTTCTGAATGCATTTACTGATGTCATTTTAGTGTATGTTTCCTTTTGCCATTACATTGTGTTCGTATATTTCATACGTTTATCTCTCAACCCTGGGGCTTAACTTTATATTGACTCATATTATAATCATCTAACGTGGCAAGCCTGTCTGATGTTTTTTCTCTTCTGAGGTAAAGGAGAGGTTTGCCAAATGTACATATTTACATAATTAGGAGCGGCTTCACTCTAATAGACGTTAAAGGGTGAATTAATAAATGCTATACCTTGGAAAGAACAAACACCAACAGGACACTTTCGTCTTAATAATAAAAGCAAATTCCAAAATTTATAGAAAACAAAACCCAGCCTAATCAATTATGAATTAACACTTTCAGCATAGTAACTAACTAATGATATAAACAAAGTGCGTAACTTGAGCTTATCAAACGATGTTAATCTCTAAACCATCAATTTTATTTTCAACTTTATAGACATACTTAATATCAGAAACATTACGATACAAAGAGATATAAAAATCCCTTAGGACGTGAAGCTTACCGTTGCTGTCGATGAAAGCGAAGGCGATGTTGCAAGCAGCGCTGAGGAAGAATCCGCAGGCGAGAGTAGCTTTGCGGCCAATGCGGTTCAGGACCAGTACGGCGGTGAAGAAACCAGGGATCTCGATGGCGCAGACCACGATGTAGTTGAGGTACATGTTGCCGGAGAGACCCACCGCGTTGATGGACAGCCCGTAGTACACGAAAGTGGTGGTGATCCACCAGATAGGAGTCGTCAGCACACGCCGCAGCAATACGCGCGACTTGACGATGGTGCGGATTAAGCCGTCGCCGCTGCCGATCTGGTGAGGGTAAAGTGAGTAAAGTCTTATTTGTTCAGAAAAATCTAAAACAACAATCAGAATAGTAAAGTACAAAGTAATCGAAAACAAAACTTCTTTTTTAGAATGAAGCCCACAGGTACTAAACAATAGCCTATTAGATCACTAACTTGTAAAATCGGAATACATTTTTAGTCAAAAAGGTTAATGAGAAATGTTAAAAAACATTTATAAGTAAAATCTTTTTTTCTCATAAATACCTGATTCTCTGGTACTGGCGCGGGAGTCATCAGCGCTTGCATAGACTTCTCACTGATCTCCTTCCTATTGACTTTCGCAACTTTTTCCAGCACGACTCTGGCTTCCGTGAACATTTCCTTTGAGAGTAGCCAGCGCACGCTCTCGGACAGTATCCAGTAGTAAACTACGATGAGGAAGCAGGGGATGTGGAGGGCCATGATGAAGTAGCGCCACGGCTGCACCAGCCACGCCACGCCGCCAAGCACCACCTGCCCCACCGCGAACATGGACGAACATGTCGCACTCGTCACTACTCTGTACTTCGGGCCCACTAGTTCAGCAGCTGAAAGTTTTGATTTACGTTAGGATATCAAATAGCTGGCAAACGAGCATGCGGGTCACCTGATGGTAAGTGAGCTCCGCCACTCCTGAACACCTACAGCATAATTAGAACTGCCGGTGCATTGCCGGCCTAAAGGGGAGAGGGATAGAGGAGCGGGGAAGGGGGGAGAGGAGTTGGGCTGTAACTCCCACGCGGACCCTCTCCGGATTGAAACTTCACACACACCATTGAAATGCTTCGCAGGTATATGCAGGATTCCTCACGATGTTGTCGTTCACCGTGAAGCTTGTGGGGAATTTTGGATGAAATTGCGCACATGAATACTGAAAAAAACAGAGATGCGAGACCGAGGTTTGAACTTACAATTATCTGCTTGAGAGGCCACACGTACATAAGTACCTACATAAGATCGTTTAGCCAGAGCACTAGTAATATGCTATTAATCATTTTATTAATTATGAATATACTATTAATTATTTTATTAATAATTAATATACTTAAATACTCGTATCTACCACATCCGTGTATTGTATACAAACAAACAATGAAAAAGTGAGTGAAGTTATATTGAAGATAGAACAAGAACTTACCGAATACATAAGCAGAACTGAAGGTGCCGGCACCGAGGGTAGTCTGCAGCAGTTGGAAGGCGAGGTACATGGGATAGTTGACGGAGAACGCGCGGATGAGACCGAAGAGAGCCAAGTTGAAGACGCTGATGATGAGCGCCACGCGCCGCCCGTACCGGTCAGACACGAACCCTGTGATTGGCAGCACCAGCAGCGTACCAACGCTAGACAGCGTACCGGCTAGAGCACGCATCCACTCTTGACATCCTAAGTCAAACTGAAAGAAAAAAAGAATACATTCATTCAAATTCACAAAGACACACAAATACAACAAAAAAACAATAAACAGCAAACACAAACAAAACAAAAAGTGAAACGGCCGTTGACTCAGCATAATGCTGAGGCGTTAGACGCCTGCAGCGCTGACATTCTGTTAGAACCGTCTGTGACTCACGGAATGATACATAAAATTATACTAAACTTATGTGTAAATAAAATTAACAAAAAAAGTTACAATGCTTTTGAAACACCTCTTTACGTTATAAACCACGAACCAACATCTAGTGCCTACTTCCAAATCGTTGTTATCAAAGTCCATGCAGAATTACCCGCTACTCATCTGAACCCATTTTATAGACAAGTTGCTGTACTGTTACTGTAATGAAGAGCGAAATTCTAGCGTGTTGACCTCAGTGACAGTATCTCGGCTAACTCTGAATTACTCGTATGCTACCTTCGACGTGTCTCCAAAAGAAAGTTTTGACTGACATCACGCTAATCTTGACATAAATCTCTCAGGAACAAACCTAGATGAGGTACTTACTTCGTAGACGACGGAATTGGTTCTGTCGTAGATGAATCCATCGCACTCTTGCGTGGCGGCCTGGTTGAATATGTTGGCGGGACAGTAGGCCGACGAGCCGGTGCCTCCGAGAGGAACGTAGCGCTCGCAAGAGGCTGGCCCCGTGGCGCCGCCACTGGCTGGCGGTACTGCGTTCAGAATCCACTCCGGTTCGTATTCAAAATTGCCCGCTGCGCTCTCTCCACACTCCGGTATCCGACACCTAGATAAAAACAAACCTTGGTGACGACATAATAATAACAATGTACTTATTTGCTAGCGATAAAAGAAAAGGTTTATAAAGCAATAAAAAAAAATTGCGAGGTAACTTTTATTGCAGTCAACTTCTCTAACGATCAAAAAAATAATAACCCTTCTGTTTCCATCACCAGACTAGCTCACTGGTATCATCAGCCAAATAAGTGGTCTATAAATTTTTAAACAAGTTCCTATCAAATGAATATGTCGCTAAACTCGAACATTCAAGTTGACAGACACGTCTATTGGCATTATTGTTTTACGACATGCAAACGATTATCAACTTTAGGGTGATAGACCACATATTTGGCTGATGGTACCACAGCATAGCATTTCATCTAACTTACATAAATACGCAAAATTACAGCCGATAACCGGATATCTGTATTAATGAGCCTGACTACACAGTTAGATTCCCATTGGGGCAGATAATTGTATTTTAAAATATTGATAAAATCTAAAGCAATCGAAAGGCTGCTTATTAAATAATTAAGAAACAACAAGTCTCTACAATATACTGGGTGTTTCCGGGGTCATGAGCAGGAGTAAAAGGGGTGATGGGGACATTCACACTGAGCAACTTTTACTATAGGGCCAGCCCCAAAATCGCAAAAAAAAAACCATCTTATCAAGAGATAATCGATCGCTAACTATCCGAAATGTATGGAGTAGTAGATTTTTTTCTGCCATTTCGTGGCTGGTCCCATAGTAAAAGTTGCTCAGTGTGAATGTCCCCATCATCCTTTCACTCCTGCTCACGACCCCGGAATCACCCAGTAGAACCTCTTTATCATGCTGTATAAGCAAATATCAGATAACTACACAATGTGATACTTAATTTAATCGTTAAAAAAGTACGCGAATCGGATAAAAAATACATAATCTTCCAAATCCAATCGGCGGTTGATTGATAAGGATTAAGATGGATAAAAATCACACGTAACTTTGTCGTACTGCATCAGAAGAAGGTTTGCCAAGACATCAAATAACTTGACAAATAATATTAGTTTTGTAGTTCAAATCTGCCTAAATTTAGTCGAATTAAGTCACAGTCAATTAGGTACTACTCGATTTTCAATTTCAGGAAAGAAAGAATTACTTTGATAATGACACGATTTATCTAAGTTACGAGCAAAGTAATCTAAATTTCATTATCAATTGAAGAAAATTTTTCTGATCCACATTTTTTTTACAGTCAGACACAAATACTTTCAACTCTGTACTTATGTAACGCAGACACTACTGATACATGATAATTAGACTCAAATAATACCTGTGCGGTATAGCAGCAGCAGAGAAAATATACTCGCTCATGAAAGCCGACATTATGATCGGTATTGACACCAGCAGCAGATTCATAAGCTGGAAGCGGCCGAACTGTCCCAACTCGTTGACGAGCACCCAGTCCAGGTTTATTTCTTCTGCAACTGGCGCAGCCTCAGGGAAACTGCCATTGAGATCGCTAGGTCTGCCCGGCTTGGCCATCCTGTCGGTCATTTCGACCTCCGGAGCCGCTTCACCAACCACCTTTTCTTCATCCATGTTGTGTCGTGTGGTGAAGGCAGCGTCCTCGGCCGCGCACCCTACTTAAATGACGCCTGGGCTGAACTGCCAAAGCTGATAAAGCAAATTTACAAACACACATGCATTATACTAATCAAGTGACGGAATGCTGTGACGCGTGGTAAAGACGGAAGCCTACCGTACAAGCTTTCGCGAGAGGGTTTCCATGTGTACAGATTATTTATTATTCACGCTTCAGACAGAGAGATGATGTGAAATGATTGCCAACTCTTTCTCAACTCAAATTTTAGTGATTCTCCAAAACTTAACTTTATGAAAGGTGATTCCCTTCTTTTGTAGAAATCTTTAGTTTGCTTTTTTTGGTGTGGAAGATGAAGGAAATCTTACATTATAACAATTATAAAACGTATAGAATTATCCAAACAAACAAACACAAACACAATCACCTAAGTTTTATATATTAAAACCTCGAGTTTGAACTTATTTGCTCACAAAACTGCTTCTATATTTTGTGTATTATTAAGAGCTATTTTCCCTTAGCTTGGTTTTTAGGAATTCGGTCGCTATCAACGACACGTGTCTTTGATATACATTTTAATCGATTACTTTTGATAAAGTGATTACGATGAGCTGGAGACATGATCCTATAATAAAATTTAGTGACATATACTAGGTGAGAAAATTGCTTAAAAAAATATTCATACATTTCCAAAATTTCTATAGCACCGTTAGCTTTCATGTTAGGGGACCAGGAACCTTCCCGTACAGTCCCTACTTTAAGCACAAAACGTACGTATTCTACAATCGTAAATCTAAAAGAAGGTTTAAGAAGAAGGAAAAGCTCCGGAGAGTCGCCCCAAGCAGCCAAAGGTGAAGGTTAAAACGAAAATCACAAGAAAGAATTTGCGACCACAAAATAATAAACAATAATAACCAAACACTATACTAATTATTGAATTGGTTATTTAGATTAACTGTAAGCCG
The DNA here is from genome assembly GCA_037349165.1 of Choristoneura rosaceana. Taxonomy (NCBI): domain Eukaryota; kingdom Metazoa; phylum Arthropoda; class Insecta; order Lepidoptera; family Tortricidae; genus Choristoneura; species Choristoneura rosaceana. Next base: position 18,564,291 of record JAZBNJ010000028.1, on the reverse strand, counting down.
GTCTTACTTATTTAAGCAAAACATTGAACTTCTACTTAAAGAACCCGCGTATTTAAACGGTAAAGCACGACTGAACTTTTCCTTCGACCTTTAACCTCCGAAATCATAGCAAACTGACACAATAAGAAACAAGAACAGTATATAGGCCACCTCTAGTAAACCAAACGAATGCTGCTGTCTTGCTCAATCAGTATCTGAGTAAGTATTTCATTTTTAACTATCATGATAATAATTTTCTTGTCATGAACAAATTATGTGGTCTTTCATGTAAATGTAATGATTGTTAAACTCTCACCGATGATATCAAACCTAACCAACAAAAAATTGCAAGACCCCCGACTTGGTCACTTTAAAGTTCAATATCTCAAAAACGGCTAAACCGATTATGATAAAACATGCCTAAGAACCATCGCTAGAAAACTTGATTTCACATTAAAAAAAATCGCATTCAAATCGGTCCACCCGTTTAAGAGCTACGGTGCCACAGACAGACACACTGACACACATAACGGTCAAACTTATACACTCTTTTTGCGTCGGGGGTTAAAAAATAAATTAAAGTGAGACAATCGCTTTAATTTATTAAGTTTCCAAGATTATTGCTACCTCGACCTCATTATTATGGTTATTACTAACGCATGTGTACGTATGTATGTTTATATGATAAACTTTTCACAACAACGTACCTGTGTTTACTAGGAATCTCCACCAGTCCTTGACGATCTATCTTGATCGACTGCGAGGAGCCCTCGACCAATGACTTTTATTTATAGGTGTATTTTTTTATTTAATGAGTTTTATAATCAGAAGTAATTAATACTATGAAGATTGGTAAATATTTGTGACCAGTGGCTCTAGCACTCGTGATCGCATCGTAAGCATCATAAAGCCTTGTAACATTTATGTATATTGTATATTTTATTGTTTTTTATGAAAGATGGGGTTCCGTATGACATCATTATAAATGTCGCACATACACAGTTCACATGCAGTGTAGAAGCAAGGGAAAATAGTGAACTTACTGTTCTCTATGTCCGCTATAATATTTTTTGCCACTTACCACCATATTCATCATCATCATCATCATCATGTCAGGCGAAAGACGTCCACTGCTGGACATAGGCCTCCCCCAAGGCTCTCCACTCAGACCGGTCTTGTGCTTTTCGCATCCACCGCGATCCCGCGATCTTAGCCAGGTCGTCGCTCCATCTTGTTGGAGGCCTACCGACAGCTCGTCTCCCGGTCCGCAGACGCCATTCGAGAACCTTTTGACCCCATCGGCCATCAGTCCTGCGAGCAATGTGCCCCGCCCACTGCCACTTCAGTTTCGCAATTCTTCGGGCTATGTCAGTAACTTTAGTTCTACCACCATATTGGCCCTTCAATATCTCAGCTTAGGAATGTTTTGAAACTCATAAAATGTGTAGATTTATCATGTGCCAGTAAACTAGCTTTTTCTCGCGACCTTGTCCGAGCTGGGATAAAAATCATCACCATCATCATCAGCCCAGCCTATTTACGTCCCACTGCCGGGCACAGGCCTCCTTTCAGAATGGAAGGGCTTGGGCCGTAGTTCCCACGCGGGCCCAGTGCGGATTGGGAACTTCACACGTACCAGTGAATTACTTTACAGGTGTGTAACCTGCACGATGTTTTCAAAGGTAATTTCGCACATGAATTTCGAAAAGCTCAGAGGTGCGGGCCGGGGTTTCAACCCACGAACCTCTGCTTGAAAGGCGTTAGGTCAAACCACTAGGCCACCACGGCTTATAACGGGATAAAAATAAACTCATAATAATATAATGTAATTATATTTGTGAATCTGACCAATGCGAAGACTTGAATCGGTACAACATAAAAAAAAACACCAAACTTAAAAAAACTTAAAAAATTACCAGTTTTTTTTATTTTTAATACAACCAGACAATTGGCTTGTTAGCAATCACTGCTGCTGAATCAAAAACCATACACACAAAGACCACATGAGCCAAAAAGTTTCTATCGGTAAAATTTCTTGCTGCATATTCTTCGTGGTAACCTTTCCCACTGCTGTCTGTTTGCAAAATTAGTTTTTAGTTTTAATTTTTGATTTAAATTTTGAAGGGTTGCGGGCTTCATAATATAATATACCTGCCTACGGAATCCTAATATTTACTGCAATACTTAAATTTATTGCAATATTTATTATTGCATATTCACGTAAAGTATCTAGTCCTGATCCCTATCAAATAATATAGATAATCGTATGGCAGAATATGAATTATCCTGTCCTTACTTTTTGCTGATGAAATTCCAATGCGTGATTTCAGTTTAATTTTTTAATTGATGATACAATAAATATGTCACATTTCAATAAAATTTCGTTACGCGCACCACAAGTGGCTCTATTGAGTGCTCCTCAGTCACATGTTCGAAATATCGGAGCCTCTCCTTCACCTGCTAAGTTAATTCACATTCACATTCGAAGCATGTTTATACGCGATAGGGATCAATAAGTACTTATTATATGTTAATACTTATTTACTGTCATGGTTCGGAATCCTAAGAATAAAGTTACCTGCATTCGTCCCGTGGGTATCGTGATTGTGCTTTTATATTGCTACATTCGGTCCCATTTCTATGAAGGATTAACACACTTTTTGAGACCTGTACTATGGCAATTGGTCACTTTCAGTGTTTAGCATTAAGTAACACAATAGTTTACTGCTACATAAACGCATATTGCTTGTGTCAGCGCCAATATATAATCTAGATTTTACTTAATAAATAAATATCATAAATAAATAAATAAATCCACAAATCAAAGAAAACTTTTCCATGCAGTTCATACAAAGTGAAACTTTCCCATGTAGTTTTTTTTACGAATATAAATCCTTTACGCTTAAAGAAAATTAAACAGTATTTAGAAAACTAAAAACTGAACATTTTAACTAAAGTTAGTGTTTTAACCCAGTATTGCTGCCCCATCTCAACTTTCCACCCTGTATAACAGTTCTGAGCTAAACAAATAATTAGAGATTAAATGATTGCAATCCCATGATGGATCTTTTAGTGTCCCACTGTAGGCTTTTGCTTCCCCTTTTCTTATTCCACTCGTCTCTACTCTTGGCCAGCTCTTGCCATATGACTGGAATCTGTCCCAGTCGTCCCGCCATCTCCTAGGTCTGCCTCTGCTCCGGTGCCCGTCGCATCAAACCCAAGCGGTGATTACTTTGGCTCAGCAATCAGCAGGGCTACTCCGAAAATCGAAACTCGAAGTTCGTGTCATGCGGTCCCTCTCGCTCTCGTAGTAAATAGTATAAGTGTCAGAGGGACCGCACGACACGAACTTCGAATTTCCTGTTTCGGAGTAGCCCTTCCGGATCCAATATGGCAGACGTGTCTCGGCCAGTTCTATTTTAATCTAATTATCATTTTATTAACGTATGTTTTCTAAATTTACTTACCTACCTACACATTAATGGGTAGAGTCATTCACGATGACACGTGCCGTATGGTTCTTATTACAATGTCATTAATATCATTAATATCGTCACTGGAAAGGCAAAATTACTTAACCGCCAAATTGGGCATATTGAGTTATATACATATTCGGAATCAGCGAATTTTTCTGCGTCGATCTATCTGGGTAACGTAGCTATCGGAGCACTTTTGTGGCGCTTCAGTAACCCGTAAAAAGGCGGTTCTTTTGTTTTTTCGTTTACTGAAGAGCCATACTTTTTGGTCTTTTTTGCACATGTGTCGCATAAGTAATATCTCTTTACCGTAAAAATACAAAAACTGCAATTTAAGTAAAACTGTCTTCTTATCTTGTGATAAATAAAACTCTTTCAGTATTTGTGCTTTTCTTACAATATAACAGTAGCTCTATTAAAGTAATTATGTTTTATTTTCATTCGGATCGAGCATGGCGTCTAAGAAAAGTTGCCTTCGTGTTTTTGTCGAGTGAATGACGTATACGTAACTGAGCCATCCAGTTATTTTTAATTTTGGGAACTAAAAGCAGTTTTTAAAAAATAATCCTATCCTTGACAACATCATATCAGTATTATTTAAATGAATATGTTTTGCTATTAAGATAGTTTACGCGTAATGAAAATTCGCGGGCGCAAGCAGTTAAGTCAGTCTGCTCGAATATTTAGCATTTATATTTAGTTCTTCATGGGAGCAAATCCTCTTAAATATGCCAGAACTAAATGTCAAAAGAAAATTACTTGTATTAATTAAAGTATTTATTTTATAGTAGTTTTTTTTTTAAATACTGACGTAATATAAACACATTTTTTCTGATCTTATCGTAATTCCTGACGCCCACAACAAGATGCATGTTTGTATTTACTGATATTGATGTTAACCATTTTACAGAACTGACTATGTCGGAGAACACCAAGTAATGTGTACATAATATAAAAGAAGAAACTGACTGACTAGGTAACTTATAGATCAACGCACAGCCAAGACCGCTGACAGATCTTAAGTAGAAACTTGAAATTTGGAATATATATTTGCATATGCATATATTTGTATGTAGTAGTGTATTTTTATGTTAGGATTATTTGTAGATTTGTGTATTTTATTATTTAAAGCAATGTATTGTAGCTTCCACTATGTAAATATGTTAATTATAATACTAAATTTTTGTCTGTCCCTGACTGAATGCTCCTCTCATCCACTCAAAGGTTGACTGGAAGAGATCCCTTTAAGGGATAAGTTCGCCTTTGTACATATTTGCTTTTTTGTCAACTGTATTTTACTTATTTTGTACAATAAAGAGTTTACATACATACATACATATATATGTTCCTTAATAGTTGTAGACGCGTACTAAGGATTTTTTTTTCGAAATTAATCCCCTAAGGAAGTGAAATGGGGGCCCAAAGTCTTTATGTGGAAACAAGATTAGTTAGAAAATTTTATTCTAAACCTCATAGGAGTACTCATAACGATAAATGAATAAACACGTGTATCGGGTTTTTTGAGGATTCAACCCCTATAGGAGGGAAATGTGGTGACAAAGTCCGAAAATCAACATGGGTATGGTTACTATAGGTTATCGTGTCGATGATTACGAAAACAATAACGATTATAAAATGCAATGTGGCGGATGTGAAATACCGTAACCCCTGTTGGGGTACGACGGGGCTGAAATGTCAATATGGGTATGGGCAGTGATATCTTGGTAGTATGGCCATGGCCGTCTCCGTAGGAGGGAACGCCTCAAACTTTAATGGCACATGCAAGAAACTTTGCGCGATTGTTCAATTTCAGTGATAATGCTTTTATATAATAGACACCACCTGATGCTGTATTCAGTCATGAGTTCTGCTCATAAAAGAACTCCTCAAAAGTTGATATCACAGATACCACATTGTTGCAAACGCAATTGTTTTTATTTTGTTATGTGTGTTACTTTCGAATCTGTACACAAGATTTAAAGGCAATACAGAGGGCATGACGTTAAATTTTTATTTAACCAATTACAGCTTCGCACGCACTTGAATATAAAGATCTGTAACCGTCAATTTTTTTGGCATTTTCCTCTGTAAACCAACTGGTTTGGTAAACCTCTGAAAAATAAGTACTTTCAGTCGAATTTTTATCGAAGTTTTACTCAAGCATTGCCAGAACACCCTCTACTTCATCAGCTTGAGTTTTGATGTTACAGAGAACTTAATGAAAAACTAAAATATACTTAAAAGCTATTACTTAAGCTTGTTCTAAAAAACGAAAATAAACATTAAATACCTACGCCAAATTAATCAATACATTATGTAATATAATGTATCTAAACTTTAGATTCTAAAGTATCATAGAGGTGCCCTTAGGAAGGATGTTTCGAACCATTAGATACCAATACCATTGGATATTGGTTTTTTGGAACCGTCGGATAGGGAAATATGTAAACTTTATATGTTTTTTTTTTAACTTTTGAAACAACTAAGCTAATCAAAAAACAACTATTAGTGAAAGATTTATAAAAATTCAATTCCCAGAATAATAGAAACCTGTTTCAATTCAATCGCCAACAGTGTGGTTTTCTACGGAATTCACTTTTTCCTACACGCTGAAATGTGAATGAAGATGTGAAACAGTGGTTTAAAGTTTGTACAAAATTATAAGTGTTTAGGTTTATTTGTGAATTCAAAATTTTGCAAATATATTCCTCCAAAAAAGCAATTAAAACACGAAAAAAAGAAAATCATTTTTCCGGGACATATTTAATTTTATATTTAATCGAAAAATTTCAATTCTTTTTAGTAGAAAAATTGTATTCAACTGATAGTAATAGGTATCCACTCAACTTTATCTAGCGCCACAATTTTAGAAAGAAAGAAAGACAGAAGACATTTATTAACATTCAGAAAGACACACAAATACAAAAAATAATAACAATAAATAGCAAACACAAATAAAACAATAAATAAATAAAAAGATGAAAATGAAAAAAACACGATTTTGTGTGTCCCCACAAAAGTAAAACGGCCGCTGACTCAGCATTATGCTGAGGCGTCAGAGGCCTGCAGCGCTGATATTCTGTCAGAACCGTCTGTGACTCATGGAATGATACACAAACATACTAAACTTATCCATGTCAATAAAATTAAGAAATAAAAATTGATTCAATTGTAAATCGACAAGAAATAAATAAATTACAATAAAGAATACTTAATTGACATTATTATAAAAAAAAATGTTCCTATTAATGTTATGAATACCATACTATGATACATAATGTGAAACCATACTATGGTAGGTAAACATCGACATAATTCGTTAATATATTCAAAAAAAGTTGAAACTTTCTTGTTTCATTTGTTGCAAAATAACTTCTTCTTCAATCATTATGACAAGTGTAAGAAATAAAACGTTCTTACTGAGTCGTACTAGAAGTAGATACCTACTTCACGATGACTATTTTTTATTTAAATACCTTGTATTAAGAACTGATAATTTCAAATAAACTAACCATAGTTAAAAAACTGGAAATAGTTAGAAAACTGAGTTGCAGTTGTTACGTAATTTTTTGTTTATGTGATGATTAGATTTTAACTACTTCAGTATAATGCATGGCCTTTTTTTGATTCAAACAAAGTTATCAGTAGTTTTATTGTACTTATAAAAAGGAAAATTTATCGCTGGAGTCATTTTCTTCGTATAAATAATTTTGCCAAACTTACTTTAAATGAATTTTGGCTCACTTATTAATTTATGTGTTTGCCTTTTAAGTAGTAATACCATACGTGTGAAAAAGGAACACGTTTAATTGCAGTCATTTTACTTCACCTGGACAGCAACCATACTACATTAAACGAAATTTTCACGTACTTTTATATCTACATGTATGTGTTATCAGTACTTTCAAACTACAAAGAAAGTTTAAGCTGATGGTACTTAAGAAATTTTGACTTACTAAAAAAGAAGTTATTATTACTCAAGCGCCACTTATTTCCTAAAATAATGCACAAAATAATATGGAGCCTAGTGATAAACATAGATAAATCAAATAGGTTTTCATAAAAACTTCTTTTATAAAAATCTGATGATTAGATGAAAAGATATCTTTTTTTTTCGTATAAAAAAAAACTTTAAATGGCTTTTTCTCGAAATGTCATTTTGGCGTTTCAGTAATTTTGCCTTTACAGTGACGATATCTAATTTTGACAAAATTACGCGTCTTCGTGAATGGCACTAGGTATATGAGGTAAAAGAGACTTAATAACTTCAATCGTTTTATAACATAAATCAATTGCAAATCTCTAAACGACTCTAAGTCAACTTAAAAACCATGTATTTTTTACAAGCTTTTATTTAGTTTCACCTGTCCCGTCTGTTTAACTGAAATCAAATCTTGCAAGTTATATTTGACCACCTTCTAGTAGTTGGGTTGACTTGAAATTTGGTATACTTATGTAAATTGCGTGACAATACAATAATCTGGTAGTGAAATCCTGGTAGTCCGGTTAGGATTGTTTCCGCGCAGGACGGAACTCTTCAACGGTTAATTCAAAATTCAAATTTAAATTTAAATCATTTATTCAGTAAATAGGCCGCAATGGGCACTTTTACACGTCATTTTTTTAAACTACCAGCGCTTTCGGAAAGACTATCATTGCCAAGAAGAATGTGCCGCAAAAAACTTGGCAGAAAGTCATTTTTTCATAATAAAATAATTACAAATAAAATACATAATAACTACGGTTACAATTAAAGAGAAAAAAAAATACAAAATAATAATAATACAGGGATGTATGGGGTCCCTTAGTTACAAAACTAAACACGTTCTATATTTACGTTCAGCGGAAGTGTAGAATGCTCCAACTGTCAAAATTAAAAAATAAATAAATAAATCAATTCTGAAATATACGTTTCAAGTCAAGTAACCGTTAAGCTTTTGGATTTCGAAGGCAAGCTCACGTCTGCCGCCCCCAAAGTTAGCTCACACGCACTCATGTCATGCTCTGAAAGCAGAGCGGTACCGAGGGCATGGTACCTATTGCTTCCGTACCCATATTATATCTATGGGATCCTCTTGGGAACTTCGACGTAGCGAGCCTGTGACTAGAAATTAAACTAAAAATATACAAAATATTAAATTATATTGACCGGATTACTCACGTCTTAAATCGAGTTTAGCTCGACATGTTTCGGGTTATTTCGAAACCCTTCATCACTGGAGCTAAACTCGATTTAAGACGTGAGTAATCCGGTCAATATAATTTAATATGAGTGAGTCTCACGGTAGTTTCATGATAAAAATATACAAGTTTAAAATCCATAAGCTTAACAATATACAATATAAATATAGCAAGGGGATGTATAAAGTCCCTGAGTAAATAATAAAATTCCTAATCTAAATAATTCAGAGGTGTATATAGTCTCTAAATGTCAAAGTAAACTCTACATAATTAAAATAATTAAATTATACAATCATTCAAGGTCAAAAATTAATAATAATGGCATCAACTCGAAATTTTGTATGTACAAAATATACTCGTTGTTTGGGTGGTAATGCTGGTAAAATCGACAACTTGATTGTTGCAACCAACGCTACCATTGCAGTCTCAACGAAGAGTTTGCTTTTATTTATACCACAGGCGTTTTTTTGTTTATTATTATTGTTGCAACGTAGTTCAGTAAAAATAATATAGAATAGTTTTCAAGGGATCGGAATGTTTCATTTGTTTAATAATCAAGTCATATTTCGTTCCTTTGAACTACGCATTCGAAAACGAGTTTCTACCAATGACATTTAAGTTTCTACACAATGTCTTCCTTCACATAAAGCTCACGTAAAATCAGGACTTATCCCACACATATATGAATAGATATCAAAAACCCACGACTTTCTGCGACAAACAGAGGTTATCAATTGGCTACGAGTTTTCTTTTTATTTTAAAATTATTTACTTAAAATAAAAAAATAAATCATTTATTATCAGGCGTTTAACGCCTATAGATGTCAAAAGATGATTACAAACTTTGTTAGTAACTTTGTTATAAACTATATTAGCAATTTTTTTTTTTTATCATTTGAAAAATTAAGAATGTCAAAGTAACTTATTAAAATAAAATAAAATTAAAATTAGAATTTTGAATTTTGAATTGAAGATTAATTAAGAATAATTTACATAAATAAAAATTAAAAAATAAAATAGAATGTCAATCACCCAATCAGTATTCCCAGCCATGTTTTCAGGATAGAACAATCCGGTTTATCAGCGAAGACTTTATCGTAGTTATCTAATTCAAATTCTGTAGGTACTGTTATAATTTGACAAAAAAAGTACTTATCTCTCTTCGACTTCCATTGTAATTAATAATTAAAGTTTGTTTGTTCCGCTTCCATACTAAAAGTACCTGAAAGTACAGAACTGATCAAGATAAAATTTGACGTGGAGTTTGCATAGTTTCCAGGCGAGAACATAAGAAGAATTCTTGACAGACCCAGTCGCGTACAACAGCTAGTCTGCAAAATCCAAATCTTCATTGTTTGTAGAGCCTCACGATTAAATTATAGTAATCAAATCCCAAGTAGCATGTTGTGAATCCGTGCGCCGTAATAGTCGAACAAGACATAATGATGTAGGAAATTGGTTGACATTATGTGAGCCATAATAGCCGCGATACTGACATAAGATAATTCCTCAGTTTATGGCATCAAAGAGAGGCCCAGTCGTTACCTCGAAGCAGTAGCCGGTGGGGTTACTGCCACTGATTTTGTAATAAAATTAGTTCCCGTTTGTTACATAGAAGTGTACAATTGCTGCTAACAAATAATTGCACACCAAAAGATGCATTCTTTACTATTTATACCTCTAATTTCTTAAAGAACTTCAAGCAGTATTATTTCAAAGAATCCTTGCTCTGAAAAAGCTTCGGAGTCCAACGTCTACCTGCTTGAAAAGACCAATGACAACACCTGAAAAAGATACTTTTAAGCTAAATTAGCCACTTATTTACTCAGCGCGACAGACCATGCTGAGTGGGGGAGTCAGCATATATGGAAATGTGTTTTTATATTTTTGTAAATTAACTATTTGTATTCATATTCCAACTGGCTATTAAAACCTTGAACTTAAATCATGTCCCAACCTCCGACCCTGGTGATATCGGTGAAGGACACGGAGTCAGTGTCCCTGGGCGCAATGGCCAAGTTCGGAAAGTTTCAATGTTGGCAGTACGCTCTGGCAATGCTGCCGTTGCTGTTTACAGCAATGAGTAACATCAACTACGTGTTCGCTGCAGCCGCTGATGAGGCCAGGTATGCTATGATTTTAGGTACCTATTCGTTTGGGATATTTATTTATTTATTTATTTTCGGAGAACCAACAGCTATAATTTACAGAGTAAACTTATATTGCTGTCTTTATCGCTCGTGACATAAGCGCTCGCAGCCGTCCCTCCCATGCATATCCACTCCCGGTTTTCCGCTTCCCACTAAATGTATATCGAGATAGCTGTAGGCTTTTCAAGATTTGGGCGGTTGAATTTTTGGTTTCGTTATCCTCATTATTATACGAAAATTATAGCACAGAAATTAATGATATTTTACAATCAAGATCTTCATTATATTTTATAAGCCTGTGGTTTTTCGATTTTCATAAAAATGCTTTAATAGTCTGTAATTCTCGTGCCAAGTTGACATCTTTTTTTTGTCGACTTTTGAGCTCCTGTAATTCTGATATTACTCATTTATATAAAAATCTGAAAAACTACAGGCATAGATAATTACCTCTAGTCCATACTTACCAAATCTCATCTACTTCTGTTGCCTAGTTTTCAAAATGAGACCGGGACTACGTTTGTATAGAGAATGGAATGAAGAGACTTCTCTTAACGGATCTTCTCAACGGAGGTTTTTCTAAACCGGTGTTAGTTTTTTTTCCATATTCATAAATGCTAGTTATGGCCTAAATTTAATAAAGATATTTGTTTTTTTTTGACCAGGGGACAACAAAAGACGTATTGATATTTAGTAGTGTATAGACATGATTTTAGCAAGAACTAACTATACATAATTTATAGGTAGCAATTTTAGTCGGGGCGGCGAGATTGCTAGAAACGTTAGGAATTGGTTAAACTTTTAAGCTTTCGTAATTTTTTACCAACCTTTTAACTTTATTTGAGGCCGAACAATCGATCTACCAAGGTCCCAAGGTCTTATCTCTGGAAAACGCGTGTCAAGTTTTAGTCCAAGGAAAACTGCTTACGAAAATGGAAAAAAGTTGTTTGACTTTTTTTAATACAGATCGTTTAAATATAATCTAAAAAATAAGTTTAAAAATAAGATCATATTTAGAATAAAAATAATGCGGACGATTATGTCATCGAGCTACTTGGTCGTAGTTTACTTATCATGGCAAACATGGCTGATGGGGTTATTACGGATAAGTGGAATAAGTGCAGCTTATGACAAATAATATACACGTAATTTACTGTTTCGAGAGTCGTCTATAAAAAATTAAGTTGCAGTAGATACAGCTTAAAAAAACTTTTTATTGCCACCCTAGCTACATTTACAAAAACTTATAAAGTAACTAGCTTTTTCCCGCGGCTCCGCCCGCGTAGAATTCGATTATCGCGCGCTGTTTCCTCGGGAACTGTTGCATTTTCCTGGGATAAAAAGTAGTCTATGTCACTCTCTAGACCATAAACTATCTCTAAGTATGCCAAAAATTACGTCGCTCCGTCGCTCCATTTCGATGTGAAAGACGGACAAACATACACACAAACATACAAACAGACAAATACACACACTTTCGAATTTATAATATGCATACTGGAGACATTTTCCAGCGTTGGTTTTTTCTGTTGTCCGGGTGAGCGGTTAGTTCAAATGGAAAGCCAAAAGTTTCTCGATGAGGGCTACGGCACAATACACACATTTATTGTAGCTACGGCGTAGATGTCGATAGCATCACTGCTTAAGTGGCTAAATAAGAAACAAACAAGCTGAGATATGTGGCGCATAGGGGAAATTCGTGTCTGTACCGTTGTCCAGCAGTAGTGTAGCGGTATAGCACGCCGCACGGAATGCCAAGGACCTAGGTTCGATTCTCAATGCAGGTCTTATTTTTCTGGTTTTTCTGTGCATGTATATTTTACTTGGTATTTTCAATTAACTAGTCTTTTTTTGTACCGAGGTGCCTGGTACCCCAGTGCGAGGGCGCACAGCCGGCGCCGGCGCCGCCGCCGTGGTGGCCGGCGTGCGCGCCGCCCCGCTGCTCCCGCCCCGTTCTCGCTGCCGGAGCAAACTGCAGCGCATACAGTTTCACCAATCTGTCAGAACCTTGCGACGCCTGGACCTACGGTTCCGGGAATTCTATAGTGGCGGAGGTTAGGAGTTAATTCAGACGCCATAATTTCTTTGCGGGGTAAATTCGACATCAGTTAACCGTGTATTTCTGGACCTATTAAAAAATCATAACACTAACGAGTCACATCGATTCAACTTAGTTTTGAAGATGTTTAACTATAAAAAAAACTGAAAAATTTTCTGTACCTCTAACATACCCAATAGCAATGTCGTCTATATACGTCCTACTGCTTGTCACAAACCTCCTTTTTGGCTGAGAGAGTTTTGGCTGTAGTTGTCACGTGGGTCTAGTGCGGATTGGATACTTTACACATAATTTGTTACACTGCTTTGCAGTTGAATTATCTTTGCAAGATTATGATGAGGTTACATTTTACAGTTCGACCTGGCGTGCCAAGAATGGAAGAGGACGCTGGTCGGCACCGTCCATAACATAGGCGTTATGATCTCCATGCCTTTGATGGGTTTTGTTTCAGACAGGTGAGAAAAGTTTTTACTAGAGCTATGCTATTGTCTCTCTGTTCTAAGTTTTTCTTATATATCTTCTAGCCTTAACCAAATTCTGATATTTTACTACATTTTTAACAGACTTCAAAAAAAGGAGGTTATCAATTCGGTTGTATTTCGCAAGCTTTTACTTAGTTTTACCTGTCCCGTTGTCTGTCTGTCTGTCTGTAATCCACCAACCAACCACAAACCGAACAACTTCTAGTAAGTAGTTGGATTAACTTTAAATTTGGTATACTTGTGTAAATTACATGACAATACAATCAACACCAATCAAGTAAAGTTCAAATTACTTTTTTTATATCCTCAAGTGAGGACCGGACGAACCAGGAGGCTAAAATTGGGCACGGCATAAATTTTAAATTTACTGATTAAGACTAGGATTTGACATTATATACATCTTGATACTGAGGGAATATCGGGCTAATAAGTAGCCTAAAGATTAATTTATCTACAAATCATAATTCATTAAAATCAGTTCAGCCGTTCAAGCGTGAAAAAGTACATAGCAAAAACACTCAAATGTTTTTTACTTTATTAGTAGGACTAAACTAGTCGGGTTAAGCGCCAATCCGTTGCTAAATTATTGTTCCAGATGGGGACGTCGCAAGTCCATTATAGCCAGCGGCTTGGGCTTGGCAGTGGGTGCCTTCAAGACCCTCACGGCTGGCCCGGGGTGGACGGGGTACCCCCTCTACATGCTGCTGGAACTTCTAGAAGCAGCACTTGTTACCGGAACGTACACCACATGTTTTGTACTTAGTAAGAATTTGTCTTAATTACTCACTGACTTCTTCGACTTGGTAAATATTAGGAGTTTTGATCACGCGCTTTGCTCTAGTAATAAACTAGAAGTGCGCGTTTGTTGTACAGCTATGTATATTATTTACCTAAAAAATGCTTTTTGTTTACTTTGAGTAATGGGTCTTATTCTTAAGACATCTTGTCGTCAAACTATGTTACAGTGTTGGAGTTGGTTGGCAAAAACAGACGCGTCATAAGCGCCCTGGTCTTGGGCATCATGATCGCTGCGGGCGAGCTACTTCTGGCACTCATCGTGTGGCTGGTGCCATACTGGCGCCACTTCCAACTCTTCCTCTACTGCCCTGCCTTCATATTCTTAACCTACATCTTCCTTTTGGATGAAAGTCTGCGCTGGCTAATCGTGAATGAGAAGAACGATAAAGCTGTGATGCTGGTGCAGAAGATAGCCAAATGGAATGGTATACCGGTGTCAAGGAAGATGATAGACGGTATTCGAAACTCAAAAGTGGCCTTCGATGCTGATGTGGAGGTTGAAAAGGAGAAGTTTCATCCAAAGCTGCTGTTCTCTTCTGGGATGTTGCTTAAAAGGTAAAATATAAAAACACAGACTTAGAAAACCGACCCTCACAGTACAGTCACCAGCATAACACAATATCTGACACAACATAGCGTGCACACATATCTGATACGACTCTATTAGGTACTTGTACCAGGACGTTTCAAATATTTATTGTTGCACGCTTCGCTGTGGCAGATATTAATGCAGGTAGGGGACTGTACACTTTACATGGACCATTCCAAAGTTTAATCGAGACTGGCATATCCTGGGTATATTCTCTCTGATCAAACCACAACTTGAACTAAGGTTCATTCATATACTTTCTTCTCAGATAGGTCCAACGTAACGAACAATTCGGATAAAAATCCTTTAGTATCCGAGGTTTGAGATCGGTTCAGTGCCGAGTTCAATTAAAAGACCCGTTAAGCAGCTCGACCTTACTCCAAAAGGCTTTATAGAAGCCATCAGATACGTAAATACATTTGGGAAAAACTGTAAAAAAACTTGGGTTGTTTTCAGGTTACTGGTGTGTTCGTGGTGGTGGTTTACAGCGGCGTTTGTATACTACGGGCTGCTCATCAACTCGGTGTCTCTACCAGGCAACAAGATCATCAATTTCGCGCTCTCGTCACTAGCGACCCTCATTGCAGAGTTCATCGCCGCTTACCTGCTAAATAAAATTGGCAGAAAATTCACATTACTTGGAGGATTCTTGCTTTGTGGAGTCTGCTGTGTCAGTGAAGCATTCATACCTAAAGGTAGGAAACAATAAAATTAATTAACTACCCTTCAAAAATACGTATATTCCTGGTGGTCCTTCTCTCAAGAAAATAGTCCTCCATATTAGTTTTTGTTACAGCGGCCACGACAGAGCTCATAGTGATCTTCCTACTGGGAAAAATGTGTATTTCCGTGTGTTTCAACGCGATCTACGTGTATACGTCGGAGTTGGTGCCGACAAGCGCGCGTGGCTGCCTGGTGGGCGCGTGCTCGATGCTGGCGCGCGTGGGATCCGTGCTGGCGCCACTGACGCCGCTGCTGGTAAGTGCTGGCGTCATTGACGCTGCTGGTGGGGGCTCGAGTCACTGATGTAACTACTAGCGAGTGCGTGCGACCAACTCGTTGGGTTCTGTATCAACACAGGGTTTATTCACACTTACCTACATCGATCAGCTTAACGCTTGTAGACATTTTGATTATGAAACTACCGTGAGACTCACTCATATTAAATGATATTGTAACGGATAAACTCACGTCTTAAATCGAGTTCAGCTCGACATGTTTCGGACTATTTCGTAACCCTTCTTCTATGGAGCACGCGACTCGGCGGCTGTTAGTTTCGTCGGACAGTCGCGCGAGCAGAGCGGTGGCGCGTAGTGCGCGTGTTGCGGCA
The DNA here is from genome assembly GCA_037349165.1 of Choristoneura rosaceana. Taxonomy (NCBI): domain Eukaryota; kingdom Metazoa; phylum Arthropoda; class Insecta; order Lepidoptera; family Tortricidae; genus Choristoneura; species Choristoneura rosaceana. The sequence continues at coordinate 18,548,250 of JAZBNJ010000028.1, read as the reverse complement.
GCCGCCGAGTCGCGTGCTCTATAGAAGAAGGGTTTCGAAATAGCCCGAAAAATGTCAAGCTAAACTCTATTAAGACGTGAGTTATCCGTTACAATATCATTTACTATCCCAGCCAGCACAAACCTTCTGAGTAAGTTTTTTATAATAGCAGTCACAGAAACGAATTGCTGAATAAGACTACCGTAATTAGCTGATTAAGCGCTTACTCAGACGTTACTCAAGCAATTTGGGCACAAAATTATTCAGCTAATAGCTGAGTAATAGCAATATAACACATGAATAAGTTTTGAATAATTGTACGACAAGCTGAGTATCTTCTGCATAAAAGCATTTTGTTCTTTTATGCAAGTATTACAGCTCTGTTATCCAGAAGATGAATGAATGATGAATGAATGATGAATGAACTATATGCTTAGTCCTTCAAAGCTGAGATATTCAGATGATACACAGCTTTAAGCTTATTTCAGAACATTTATCAAGAATTTATTCGAATCAAATTTGAAGTTGACATAATCGAACACAAAAATAAATTAAAAGTGCACGCGTTGTTTGGTGAGTGACAGCAGCAGAAAATAAATGGCCAAATTTTAATGTCAGATGTGTAGTAGGTAAATAATTTTATACGCTTATTTGTGCTTGAAATAATTAATTGTAGGTGCGCATGCAACTTTACCGTATATTCATATATACATTTCGTGCAAAATTTTTACGCGCTACCTGATAATCCAGGTTTTTGAGAAATAAACAACATTTCGTCGTCGGTTTGTTTTTACGAGTGAAATATTTTTTATGTTCTTATACCATTTGAGGGTTCAAAAGTAACCTTGAAATACTTTTTACAAGAATATTATACCGATTTCGTTATCATAATTGAGTTTTCGAGTATAAAATTTCTCATCATTTAATAGGTTATGTTATTCATTATGGCGACGCTCATTCTGAATAAAGTCTGCTTGCACAGCGGCTCCTCGTCTAATGTCTGCATAACAGACCTTATGTGTCCACTTATTCAGATATTCTCTGGTTAAAAGTGGTCTGCCCACAACATATTTTCGATAACTGTTCTATAATCATACACACTCGTAATATAAATCAAACAATCATGATTCAGTCATAAAATAAATGAAAACCCACAGTATAGACCTATTTGTTATTTGTTTTTTTAGCTCTAATTATATTCAGATTTATTATTAGTTAATACTTATTCAATATAGTAAAGTGTTACGACACTAAAAATTACAACTAACGTAATTAATGTAGTACAGAATAAATAAGTAAGTATAGTAGGTTACTACTAGCCGCATAAATGCTGACAAATATTGCAAAATAGTTCTGCTAGCTTAAAAAATGTCTACTTTTCGTGAATACTCAGCCAACTTCTGCATAAGAATCTGTTACTTTTGCTTTTGCCCCAGTTAGCTGCACTTGACAGTAATTACGTACTTAAAGCGGCTTAAAGTAGTTATAACAGCTACCTTAAATTCTGTTAACTAACTATATGCTTCATAACAGGAACCACACCCTACTTTATGCAGCAGCTGTGTAACTGTCAAGATGTGGTGTGTAATACAGCTAAAAGAGAACAGACCTCAATTATTCAGTACTCTGCTGGATAATAGAATCTTATACCAGTGTTATACAAAAGGTTACACAAACTCTTGAGTAACAGGTCTATTTATGATGACTATTCAGCTTTACGAAATAAAATCGGCAAATTACAGAAGTAACTCAGCTAATAGCATTATCATAACAAAAAAGAACTTTAATACAGAACTTGGCAATACACACAGCTTCTATACATATATAATAAAGCTTAACCTTGCATAAGGTTAAATTGTTGGCCAGTTATATGACTTGTGTGCTGCCTGGGATGCTTGTAGACATACTTGTCTACCCAGGCAGCACACAAGTCATATAACTGGCCAACAATTTAACCTTATGCAAGGTTAAGCTTTATTATATATGTATAGAAGCTGTGTGTATTGCCAAGTTCTGTATTAAAGTTCTTTTTTGTTATGATAATGCTATTAGCTGAGTTACTTCTGTAATTTGCCGATTTTATTTCGTAAAGCTGAATAGTCATCATAAATAGACCTGTTACTCAAGAGTTTGTGTAACCTTTTGTATAACACTGGTATAAGATTCTATTATCCAGCAGAGTACTGAATAATTGAGGTCTGTTCTCTTTTAGCTGTATTACACACCACATCTTGACAGTTACACAGCTGCTGCATAAAGTAGGGTGTGGTTCCTGTTATGAAGCATATAGTTAGTTAACAGAATTTAAGGTAGCTGTTATAACTACTTTATGCCGCTTTAAGTACGTAATTACTGTCAAGTGCAGCTAACTGGGGCAAAAGCAAAAGTAACAGATTCTTATGCAGAAGTTGGCTGAGTATTCACGAAAAGTAGACATTTTTTAAGCTAGCAGAACTATTTTGCAATATTTGTCAGCATTTATGCGGCTAGTAGTAACCTACTATACTTACTTATTTATTCTGTACTACATTAATTACGTTAGTTGTAATTTTTAGTGTCGTAACACTTTACTATATTGAATAAGTATTAACTAATAATAAATCTGAATATAATTAGAGCTAAAAAAACAAATAACAAATAGGTCTATACTGTGGGTTTTCATTTATTTTATGACTGAATCATGATTGTTTGATTTATATTACGAGTGTGTATGATTATAGAACAGTTATCGAAAATATGTTGTGGGCAGACCACTTTTAACCAGAGAATATCTGAATAAAGGCTGTCACAGACTACGCAGATGCGGTAATATTTTATCTGCAGATAAAAACGTAATGATCTGAAGCTATCACACACTACGCAGATGTGATAATATACGAGACGCATACATTCAGTCCCAATCCTTCAAACTGAGTAGACGTGTTTTTTGGTGCGGATTCTTTATACAGGATGTTTTCGTGTTTATCTCTTTTATATTTACTAGACAGCTCGTCAGATGACGATTCTGACTATGAATCGCATCGCATCGCATCGTATCGCATCGTATCGCATCGCATCGTATCGCATCGCATCGCACCGCATCGCATCGCATCGCATCGCATCGTATCGCATCGCATCGTATCGCATCGCATCGCATCGCACCACATCGCATCGTATCGCATCGCATCGCATCGCATGGCATCGCATAGCATCGCATCGTATCGCATCGCATCGAATCGAATCGAATCGCATCGCATCGTATCGCATCGCATCGCATCGCATCGCATCGCATCGCACCGCATCGCACCGCATAGCATAGGATCGTATCGCATCGCACCGCACCGCATCGCATCGCATCGCATTGTATCGCATCGCATCGCATCGTATCGCACCGCATCGCATAGCATTGGATCGCATCGCATCGTATCGTATCGCATCGTATCGCATCGCATCGCATCGCATCGCATCGTATCGCACCGCATCGCATCGTATCGTATAGCATCGTATCGCATCGCACCGCATCGCATCGCATCGCATCGCATTGTATCGCATCGCATCGCATCGTATCGCATCTCACGGCAGGATTAGCGAGCAAGATGGTGGTAGCAATCCGGGCGGACCGTGCACAAGGCACACATTTTTTGATATATCGATTTTTTTTACCCAAGCCTATTTTATCACATCAACCTGTATCTATCTGCAGATAAAATCTGTACCATATTTGTAGCGGCAGATGTTATACGCAGATCAACAGATGATAATCTGTGACATCTGTCGATATATGTCGGTGCCCGCAGATGCTTGACGATAAAATATAAGTTATCTGCGCAGTGTGTTTTGGCTCATTGAATTGTATAGGGAGCGATATGAACAGATATCTGCGCAGATGCAGATATCTTACCGCATCTGCGTAGTCTGTGACGGCCTTAAGTGGACACATAAGGTCTGTTATGCAGACATTAGACGAGGAGCCGCTGTGCAAGCAGACTTTATTCAGAATGAGCGTCGCCATAATGAATAACATAACCTATTAAATGATGAGAAATTTTATACTCGAAAACTCAATTATGATAACGAAATCGGTATAATATTCTTGTAAAAAGTATTTCAAGGTTACTTTTGAACCCTCAAATGGTATAAGAACATAAAAAATATTTCACTCGTAAAAACAAACCGACGACGAAATGTTGTTTATTTCTCAAAAACCTGGATTATCAGGTAGCGCGTAAAAATTTTGCACGAAATGTATATATGAATATACGGTAAAGTTGCATGCGCACCTACAATTAATTATTTCAAGCACAAATAAGCGTATAAAATTATTTACCTACTACACATCTGACATTAAAATTTGGCCATTTATTTTCTGCTGCTGTCACTCACCAAACAACGCGTGCACTTTTAATTTATTTTTGTGTTCGATTATGTCAACTTCAAATTTGATTCGAATAAATTCTTGATAAATGTTCTGAAATAAGCTTAAAGCTGTGTATCATCTGAATATCTCAGCTTTGAAGGACTAAGCATATAGTTCATTCATCATTCATTCATCATTCATTCATCTTCTGGATAACAGAGCTGTAATACTTGCATAAAAGAACAAAATGCTTTTATGCAGAAGATACTCAGCTTGTCGTACAATTATTCAAAACTTATTCATGTGTTATATTGCTATTACTCAGCTATTAGCTGAATAATTTTGTGCCCAAATTGCTTGAGTAACGTCTGAGTAAGCGCTTAATCAGCTAATTACGGTAGTCTTATTCAGCAATTCGTTTCTGTGACTGCTATTATAAAAACCGGCCAAGAGCGTGTCGGACACGCCCAAAATAGGGTTCCGTAGCCATTACGAAAAAATTAAGTAATATTTTTCTAAGGATTTCGTATTTTATACGGAATCTTCCAAGTTTAGGTATATTTTATACCCTACGCTGCTATTTACTCATAAACTACTAATAGTTCTCAAGCAAACTTAGCCGTTATAGTTTTCCTTAGAAGTTTGATATACTGACTACCATTCTGAATCTTTTCAAATTTTTCGACCCACCGGTTTAGATTTTAGAGGGGGGGGGACGCTCGATTTTTATGAAAATTTGAACTTTAAAGTTGAATATTTCGCAAACAAATTACTGAATCGAAAAATCGTTTTTGCAAACCCCTAATGGTTTTACAATACCTATCCAACGATACCCCACACCATGGGGTTGGATGAGAAAAAAAAAATCACCGCCACTTTACGTCTATGGGAGGTACCCTAAAAAAAATTGTTTTCGAATTTTTAATTGTACTGTTTTGTCGGCTTAGTTTACCTTTATATCCGTGCAAAATTACAGCTTTCTAGCATTGATAGTCCCTGAGCAAAGCCGCGGACGGACAGACAGACAGACAGACAGACAGACAGACGGACAGACAGACAGACAGACAGACAGACAGACAGACATGGCGAAACTATAAGGGTTCCGTTTTTGCCATTTTGGCTCCGGAACCCTAAAAAACTTACTCAGAAGGTTTGTGCTGGCTGGGTAGGCACTGATTGTAAATGGTTGTTGTCATAAAAGAGGAAAGTAACTTTTAATGATTTGTGACAGGGTGCGTGGTGGCAGCCGATGCCGACGCTGCTGTTCGGCGGCGCGGCGCTGACGGCGGCGGGGGCGACGCTCACGACGCCCGAGACGCTGCGGCGCGCCCTGCCTGATACCGTCGCCCAAGCCACACAGTAGCAGCAGTGACGGGGGGGAGGGCTATTGACAGTGACAAACGCTTTGTCGCGTATTGCTGATAGCCATACAACAGCAGCAGTGACGCTTTGTCGATACTGTCGCTTAAGGCATAGAACAGCACCAGTGACGCGGGGGGGGGGGGGGGCAGCGACAGACGCTTTATCGCACGTTCCCGATTCTGTCGCCGAAGACATACAACAGCACAAGTGACGGGGGAGAGGGCTAGCGACAGACGCTTTGTCGCACGCTGCTGATTCTGTCGCCCAAGCCATACACTAGCAGCAAAGGGAGGAGGGGAGGACTACTGACAGCGACAGACGCTTTGTCGTGCGCTACCGATACTGTCGACCAAGCTATACACCAGCAGCAGAGAGGGGGGGAGCTACTGGCAGCGACAGACAATTTGTCGCGCGATGCTGATTTTGTCGTCCAAGACATACACCAGCAGCAGAGAGGGGGGGGGGGGGGCTACTGACTTCGCTAAAAAAGATAGAAGAAACCAACTTTAGCGCGCGGCTAATATTTTGTTTCCGTGTTATCGGTTGATTTTTCGGAGGATTATGGTAAATACAGATGTATAGGTACACGTTTTTAGACAGATAGTGCAAATTGTCATATTATTCGAAAATCAACCCAACATGAATAATTCATACGTACAGTGGGGGTAGAAAAACCTTCGTCAGTTATTAAATTGATTCTTTACGAAGTCATAGACTCTTAGTACGTTTTGAAATCAAAGTAAGTACTAAGTAGACAAGTGCATATCAAATTATACTTACTTGGCATGACAACAAGGATCAAAATAGTATACACCTCTGACATAATAAACTAGACATATTATGTCTAGTTTCATATCAATACAAAACCTTTTTAATAAACAACTACGTAAAAGTTTCAATCAAATAATGTTCTATTTAATTGTCAATGTTTGTCAGTGTCAAGGTGTAGTGGTAGGGTTGCTATGGTCACCTGATTATGTTTAGCAGGTTGACAGGTTGACGCAGTATGTCCTACTTAATCGGTAAAGCAGATGAGCGCTCATACTGAGCAAAGGAAAATAGCTCTTAAGGTGACGAATCTTTTTTTACTCCGACTGTACAAACTTTGAACGCCCGCTTATTAGACCTTTCAGGGTCGAAATTTTCGAAAACGTAAAAAAAGTGTAAACTAAACAAACTATCAATTCAAACAAAATAGTCCAAATCAGTTGATAAATTATGAAATTTTGTGGTAACAAACATAAAATAAGGTTTTTTTATTTGTAAATACATTTTGTTTGTTTATATTAGGAGTTGCATAATATTTTTTTTCTCGTATACCTGTCTAATGTAATGTTCAAACAAAATATAAGTATAATAGATTAAATATCTGGCTTAATATCCAATGTTTTTGTACGCCAACTGGCAAAACATAGTGCAAAACGAAAAATTTAACATCTCTGTATATTTATGCAGCCATCACCATGTTTCACAAATAAAACACTTTTCACTTCTTTTTTCACTTTTCAAACAAATAGGCTGTTATGTTTTTGTCCAGTGTACCGCGCCAAATTGAGAATTTGTAAGCTATTGTTTATTTACGTTTAGTTTGCGCCTGCGTCTTTGCCTTCATTGAAAAAAAGCCCGATTTCACAGCAAAATACAAGTAAAATAAGCAGTGGCGTAGCTACCGGAGGGCTAGATGGGGCAGTGCCCCGGGCCCCCAAGATCAGGGACCCCTCGGACTCTACAAAATACACTCACACTATAAATGACAAATCTGGAGTACCTACGTCGAATTCGGAACACGACGAATAACGAAATAAACGATTTTATTGTAAATTTTTATAAATAGTGTAGTTGGGGCCCTAGTTTCTTTTTTGCCCCAGGGCACAAAGTAGATAATATACACATAGTCGTTAAACTGACCATTTGCCTAGGTTACGTATCTGAATATCGAATGTTAAAATACCGAATGTATTAAAATATCGAATGGGTCATAATATCGAAAAGGTATTTTTTCTGTTAAGATTGTATTTTTTTTAGATAGTTATAAATCTAACCTAGCCTAACCTAACCTAAGGGGTTATAATACGATGCCGTTTTAATCAATCCTGAAAAGTTTTAGAAAACAAACCTTTCGATATTATGACCCATTCGATATTTCAATGTATTCGATATTTTAATGCGTACCCTTTGATAGACCTTTGCGTACCTTTGGTAGAAGCGGTTGAGTCATTCTTTGTTTGCAGAAACTTACAACTAGAGATTTTATGGCTGGTTTTACATTGGCTATCGTTATATAACTCTTACTCATAGTGTGTCAGTCTGTCAAAATTTTATATATTAGGATTTTTTCAACCATAACATATTTCTAAATGGCCGTTACAAAGAGATTTGCATATTTTATTATTATCAGTCTTTTTCCTGTGCGTCTCTCTTGTCAGTGTATCGAGCGTGGTGCGGTCAACGACAGTTAAATATTGTAAAAATCTACATCTAGTATCCTTTTCTTTGACGTCACGTGAGACTGGAGAATATTTGTCCCCTTTTGTACGTTTAATTTTCGGCGCGATAAACAACATAAAATATCTGCCTTTTTAACTCATAGATAAATACATAGTAATATCCTGTGTTTTCTTTACTGCTTACTTTTTTTGATGTTCAATAAAGAGTAATTATATTATTTAGTTGATATAAAACTTATTACAAAGAAAAACATACCATGTGTTGGTAGTTTCTAAACGTTTTAATTCATACTCCTATAGCGGATGGTGTGGTCACAGTTCTAACCTAACCTACTTTTCTGGTAGCGATTCGCTTTTTGGTGAGGTCACAGTTCTAACCTAACTTAACCTACTTTTCTGGTAGCGATTCGCTTTCTGGTGTGGTCACAGTTCTAACCTAACCTACTTTTCTGGTAGCGATTCGCTTTTTGGTGAGGTCACAGTTCTAACCTGACCTAACATACTTTCCTGGTAGCGATTTGTTTTCTGGTAAGGTCACAGTTCTAACCTAAACTAACCTACTTTTCTGATAGCGATCCGCTTTCTGGTGAGGTCACAGTTCTAACCTATCCTACTTTTCTGGTAGCGGTAGCGATTCGCTTTCTGGTGGGGTCACTGCTTTAATCCACTCAAATGTAACTCATGTAAAGTCACTATATTAAAATGTGTTAATTTTTATTAAATTATGGACAACAGAACGTCTATTTTTACCTGATTTTTACATTTTCGTTAAAATAAAATATCGTGAATAATCAATAAATAATGATTATATGGTTTTACACTATTGTTAAATAAAAAAAATTCTATTGAATATGTTTTATTAAAGTAAATAGTTATTGAAGCAATAATACATTAAGTAAAAATACAAGGACTGAATATTATATGAAACATTTTCTGCGAAACAAAATCCTGTGAAATTACTGTCTGTGAAAGAAGGGAACACCGTTTTGAAAACATTATGCCGAGGTATGGAAACTTTCATTTACGAATCCGAATTGCATTTGATCGATTTTTAACTACCCACTTAGTGCAAAGCTCTTATCATGAATCAAAATGGTATATATCGCGATCAACAAGAGACCCTGATTAGCTATCGCCAGTTCCGCTAAGCCATACGTAATGTCTGTCAAAACAAAATCGAAAAAACCCATCTTTCCATATCTTGAATACCTACTTACAATGTAGAAATTGCATTTCACTACTTAATGCTTTTTGTGACAATTATACATATTATAGTCCTCTACATGGGCTTCAACGACGGCGATCCTGACTTAAACTATATATAACACTACACACTAAAAAACCGGCCAAGAGCGTGTCGGACACGCCCATTATAGGGTTCCATAGCCATTACAAAGAAAATCAAGTAATATTTTTCCAAGGATTTCATATTGTTTACGAAATCTTCCAAGTTTAGGTATATTACCTTAAGCTGCTATTTACCTACTCTTAAACTACTTATAAGTCTCAAGAAATCTTAGTCGTTACAATTTTCCTTGTAAATTTGATATACTTCTTTCTACCATCCTGAATTTTTTCAAATGTTTTCACCCAACAGTTTAAATTTTAGAAGGGGGAAGGAGATTTCAGTGAAATTTGAAACGAAATGAAGTTGAATATTTCGTAAGCAGATCACTAAATCGAAAAATCGTCTAAGCAAATCCGCAATGGTTTTGAAAGACCTATCCAATGATATCCCACACTAAAGGGTTACCTAGTCGAGAAAAAAAATCACCCCCACCACGTCTATGGAAGGTACGCTAAAAAAAAATTTTTTTGTTGTTTTTTTTTTATACCTTACCACTTCGTCGGCGTGACTAATATGTATATTAATGCTAAATTACAGCTTTTACTACTTTTTATTATTTTTTTACTACTTTTAGTACTAACGGTCTCTGAGCTTAGCCGCGGACAGACAGACAGACGGACAGACATGGCGAAAGTATAAGGGTTCCTAGTTGACTGCGGAACCCTAGAAAAGGTTTAAATTAAAATCAATAAAAATTAAAAACAACTTATGTCAAAGTCTAAGGGCGTCAACACAAAATAATACCTACAGCATTTTAATTTAGGTCTTTTAGAAATATGTAGGTCTAAATTAAAATGGTGTATTGTTTTCAGTTAGTATCATTTTAGATCTAGCTAGGTGGGTGAATCTGGAAAACCATCCAGTGGTTAAAGCTACAGAGAGAACCAAAGAAAGGTACCTACGCTCGAAAAACATAACCCTCCTCCCGGCAGTCGAGTGAAAAATGTAGCTCCATAAATTAATTACTCCCTTATCCGCAATCTCGTCTGGCTTTCTATCAGGCAGCTTACTAAAATATTTCGCAACACATCGGACCTTGAAAAGTGTGTTCCGCAGACATCGGGCCGAAGACAATTTGCAGACACTGATAAACTTTATCAACCCGATGGGTAACTTTCAACAAACAATTAAATTTTAAGGCAGGTGTACATAGCAAGAGGGTCTTTAAACCTACTTATAAAATTTATGTTCCTCATTTGAAAACGTGTAACGTTAATAATAGGTACATAATTTTAAATACGCGTAATCTTATTTCGAAGTCAAAATAATCCCACCAAAAATATTCTGTAAAAAACTAGCCAAGTCTCGATGGAGCTGCTTGTTTATCTCTAAAAACTAATGAAATCTAGACAAAGTCGTGCCAAGTCTAAGGTTCTTTACTGCAATTTCTTTATAGTTAATGTTGTGTGACTTGGCTTTTGACTTGTACCCACTCACGTATAAAAAATGTTGAATCTTAAGTCTTATCCAGTAAATGTTGAGACTCAATACGCGGACAATATAAAGAAATTACAGTAACTAGACTGAGCATTCTTTATACGTTAGTGGGTACGAATTCACGTTAAACATAGTCATTATTTTGCTTTTTAAGTGGTTACCTAGCAGCACAAGCTATGAAAAGAGAATACGCTCATCGCATTTTTATTAATTTCCTATGATTTGTGTAAGATATGCTGTTAATTATATCTTTAAAATATCAAGTTTAGTCCTAGCTACCAACGGGATTTAAAAATTTTGATTAGTCAACGATTGAAGATTTTATGCAGTTTTTTCAATGTCCTGTAAACTTACTCAAAATGGACTTCGAAGGTTAACGATTTAGGCCGACGATAAGATGTTATATTTTCTAATGTTATCTGGGTTTCAAAATGTTGTGATTGCACTACAGCAGACTGTTGCATCATTCTTCACCTATCAAGTAATAAATTGAGGAATTAACGATTATCTTTCGAATAATTCTTGCTCTTCCAGACTCACAATTTAAGATATTATTAACAAAATCTACCACCATCTGTGCTAAAATATTTTGGGTGTATAATTTACTCGTACAAGAGCACAAAAAAAATCAATGATGCGTGTGACGTTTCCAATCCGCACTGGGCCAGCGTGGGAAGTATGGCCCAAGCCCTCTTGTTCTGCGAGGAGGCCTGTGCCCAGCAGTGGGACGTGTATAGGCTGGGATAGGATGAGGAATATGCAAGAGAGAAAATGTACAAGCTTCAAAGGTCTACAATGTAGGCTACTTAAAACTTATTCAATGCATCTACTACTTTATAATTAGCATTAAAAAATTACTTAAGGATTAATATTGAGCTATGACGTATGTTCGGAAATGAGGGTGATTAATTATCAACGACCGCTGGTCGTTATTTAAACGGTGCAGGATCGCAATCACTACCACTTGAGCGGCGCGCGCGACTGCACTGACAACGTCATCTGTTAAGTATTAAATTAGAATCAATAATTTAATCAATAGATTATCCAGACAGTCGTTATGAATGATCCAAAAATCAATGCCAAGAATAATAATGGGAATGCCGAATCAAACGATAGTATTGATTCAGAACAACAAAGTAATAATGCAACTAAAACTGGTCCTATTGATTTGGACCACGTTCTGGTGACAGAGCTAGGACAGTTTGGCCGCTACCAGCTCATCAGTTTGATACTCGTCTCGGTTCCCATGATCTTGTCTGCGTTCATGAGCGAGTTCGTCTTCTCAGCCGCTGCTATTCCACACAGGTATGTTACTTGCGCTTTCTTAAACGAAAATTGCGTTGTATTGTAAAGTCTACTTGATCATCAGTAAGTACAGTTGCTGATATCAAAGCGAAAGATGTTGATTTTTAGTAGCATTTTCGGTTCTCCATCATTTGCCCGAATTTCATATGCCCGAATGTATCGTTTTCTAGAATTTTAATTTTCCATAAAGTAATTTATTGTGCAACTGTAATTTCTTCAGAGTTGATATTAAACTAACCTAAAGGTTTTGCATTCTATATGATGATATTTTAAAAAATCTTGAAAACAGCACGGTTCTATATATTTTATGGCAAGTGAAACTCGGGCAAGTAAAGGTAAACGAGCATTTTCACGTGCAACTTCTGCAACAGTTTTAAATACAAATTATGAAATGCCTGCTCTAACATCCAATCTAACTCTCTTCCAGATGTCGGATCCCCGAATGCGGAGAGAGTGCAACGGGGAACTATGAGTACTCACCGGAGTGGATTCTGAATGCAGTACCGCAAGCCAGCGGTAGTACTGCGGGCCCGGCCTCTTGCGAGCGCTACGTGCCTCTCGGAGGCACCGGCTCATTGACCTACTGTCCTGCCAACATCTTCAACCAGGCAGCCACGCAAGAGTGCGACAGCTTAATCTACGAGAGAAGCAACTCTGTCGTCTATGATGTACGTAGCATGCAGATTTAAGTATTCACGAATTAATTTTACTTGTGAAGCATCTTTACACAAAGAGCTAGCTTTTCTGCGAAGTAGTTCACAGTTAAACCTGCAGCCCCAGCTCAGGCTAAAAGGCAATAATTAGGCTTAACTACGCTTCCCAAAACAATCTTGCTATTGGTTTAAAGCATCTTCTTCTTGCAGTTTGATCTGGGTTGCCAAGAGTGGCTTCGTACCCTGGCCGGCACTCTCAGCAACGTGGGCTCGTTATTCGTGCTGCCCGTCACGGGTTACATCTCGGACAAGTACGGGCGTCGCGTGGCTCTCATCATCAGTATCTTCAATATGGCGCTTTTCGGTTTCGTCCGCGCCTTCTCCGTCAATTACATCATGTTCCTCGCATTCCAAATGATGCAAACAATGCTTGGTGGTGGAATGTATAGTACAGCCTACGTTTACGGTAAATATTGTTAACTAGTCTTCACAATTTATCTTAAGGCAGAAGTGAAAACTATTTTATTTTTCGTAATAATATGTTAATGTTGCAAAATTTTGTTTTCCAGCCACTGAATTAACAGGGCCAAAATACAGAGTGATAACAGCCGCAGTTTGTAGTTCAATGTTTGCCATCGGACAAATGCTACTCGGTGGCGTAGCGTGGCTGGTGCAACCGTGGCGCTACTTCATCATGGCTCTCCACATCCCCTGCTTTATCCTTATTGGCTACTACTGGATCTTACCTGAAGGCGTAAGGTGGCTCCTCGCTACCCAAAAATACGATGAAGCGAGAAAAATACTAGAAAAAGTTGCAAAAGTTAATAAAACCTCAATAAGCGAGAAATCCATGCAAAACCTTATGATACCTCCACCACCGGTCACTGACAAGGTAAATTATTTGACTTTGAAAATTAGGGATGTTGAGCGTTTGTCCATTGCAATACTAATGCTTCACACTTTATACTTAGTCAGGAAAGGAGATTTGTTTGATCCGCACGATCTTCAAGTCGCGCGTACTGCTCCAGCGCGTGCTTACGACACCAGTGTGGTGGATCACCACCACTTTCGTATACTACGGGCTATCCATCAATGCCACGGGTCTAGCCGGCAACATGTACGCCAACTACATCCTCGTCACCGCCATCGAGATCCCTGCCAACTTCTTCGCGTTACTGATTCTGGATAGAGTCGGAAGAAAGGTCACGCTCAGCGGAGGTTTCTTCCTTAGCGCCATTTGCAATATCACTTTTGCCTTTATCAATACTAACGGTAAGTTTTTCTTAAATACTTACAATCTTTTTTTAAGGTTCTTGACTAAAGATTTATTGCATCAGGCATTACTTTGCGAAGGTCCATATCAATAAATCAAAAAAATATTAGGTACTTTGCTCAAGCGCGACTTGCACGCTTATCGTGGTAAGCAGTACTTATAGGTAATTTTTTTTTAGTTCATTCCATGAATGAAGTATTTTATTGGTGGTAAAAAACTGCTAGAAAATCACGGATTTAAAAGATTAACGAATAAGATAGTACATAAGCTGAGGAAAAACTTATGTAATCTGAGCTACTTATGCATGATTATCAACACGATTGGTCACAGATCTATAATTTATGTAAACTAAGTAAATATTTTCATCATTGTTATCATTGTGATATATTTTAATGGAGCTGCGGAGTAAGAATTTGGTGATAGTAATCAATGTCAAATATTACAACCAACATTTTAAAAACTGAATAGGTTTATCTTAGCGGAAAACTGATTGAATCAGTTCCACCGAATTTAAATAGATAATAGCACTCCGAAAGATACGAGTGTCTAATGATGTAATGTCTCTAACAAAAAATAATGGGAAACAAAAATACTAAACGATATTAAAGTCTCAAGAACTCACAAATGCTTATCTTATCTTATAGTTAAGGGTCCTTACGGACACACTTCGACCCGTAGGGATCTTTTGTGTAATTACCCCTTCTTCGCACTTACTCTATTGCCTTTATCACCTTGTCCATAAATTGGATGATTTGACGTAGCGGTAGTGCCTTAAATTCTTGTGCGGGGTATCCGTCACTAAAGAGTCTCATTCTTAATCTGGCGAGAGCGTGACATCCACACATAATTTGTTCCATTGTTTCGTCTCCCTCACCACATATTACACAGTCTTCATTGTCCTGTAGTTCCATCTTTACTACTTTGTGTTTAGTATCGAAGTGACCTGTAAATGCCGATTATATGTCGGAGTTGTTTTCTACTGAGTGTCCAGAGTTTTTTAGTCCAGCTTGCGCTGACATTTTCAATGAATCGTTTTGAATGCTTTATACCTTTCAGTATTTTCCACTCTTGTTGGTGTAGATAGAGAAAAATATATTAGCATGTAGCAGCATACCTGCTACAGAGAGAAAAGCGTTTTAGAAAGAGACAGATACCTACTCGTATGTACAGATTTTTCAAAATATGAATGTAGGTAAATTCAATTTTCAATTTTTCAGGCGATAGTGCGGAATTGCGCAATTGGACTACGTAACTCTTCAATCTGTTTCCAGAGCTCGCGACCCTGGGATTGGTGTTATACCTGGTGGGCAAGTTCGGCATCTCAGTGGGCTTTATGACCTTGTATCTGTACACCTCGGAGCTGTACCCCACGCAGTTCCGTCACACACTGCTGTCCTTCTCCTCCATGATTGGTCGCATCGGCTCCATCACCGCGCCGCTGACCCCAGCTCTGGTAAGACTATTATGGTTTCTGTTGCATTGACCACCTTGGTCACCCATGGACACCTGAAATACTAGAAGAGTCAGAAGTGCGTTGCCGGCTTTTTAGGTAGGAGTACGCTCTTTTATTGAAAGCTTGAAGTTTATATCGGTCGGGGAATACCGCAGGCGAAAGTTCATTCCAGAGCTTTGATGTGCGAGGTAGGAAATTTCTGGAAAAACGCACAGTAGAAGACTGCCAACCATCTATATGGTGAGGGTGGGTAACGTTTGGCAATCTGTTTCATTTCGCAACTTTTTATTTCCCAACTGTTTAATATTTATTCTGAAACTGTAGGTAATTATTTCAGGATTTTTATCAAACTAACCTAACCTAACATAGAGCGTTTTTTTTAATGTAACAATACATACATACATACATAGGTATTAAATTAGAGCTAATAATTTAAGTACGACATTTCGAATTGAAATTAATAAATTTATTATTAATACTTTTATTCGTTTCAGCAAGAACTGACAATTTAAACTATGATTGTAGTTTGCTACACAATTACGAATTATATATTTTTTATTTTCCATCCGGTACCTGATTATGAGAATAGATCAATAACGTTTTATCACTCCCACTAATTAGTCACCTACATAAGTACATAGCGACATTCTTGTCTCCACACAGCTCGAAACATAGGAACGTGTGAATCGTATGATAAATCATTATCAATAAACACAGGATTTTTGGGGATTTTATAACTGATAATTTATTTAAATAATCAGAAGAATCAGTTTTTAGTTGTATGTGGTCATTTGATTAATTTAAATAGATACTGTTATCAATTTGGGAATTAAAACTGTCGTTATAATAAGATAGTAATAATGTCGTTAAACACGGAATTCATCGTTTAAGCATTTAAAATAGCTGTAAAATTTGATGCCAATTTGCTCAATCCTAAACGTTAATTTTGATTCAGTTAATAAATGTATACAATTAATCAATTTGATTAGTGTTTGTGCAGGTTTCCTCACGAAGTTTTCCTTCACCGCAAAGCCCGTGGTAAATTTGAAACGTAATTCCGCACGTGAATTTCGAAAAACTCAGAAATGCGAGCCGGGGTTTGAACCCACGACCCTCTGTTTAAGAGGCGATAGGTCAAACCACTAGGCCACCACGGCTTTTCGTCTTTAACAAGTTTTAAAGCGCTAGGACCCCACGGACCAAGGGTCTCGATATTGTATTTTATTGTATAATTTGTTTTCCCTCAGATGGAGTACTGGGAAGGTATACCGTCAGTGCTGTTCGGCGGTCTGGGGCTCCTGGCGGGGGCGCTGGTGCTGACGCAGCCCGAGACTCTGGGGCAGCCCCTACCCGACACCCTGGTGGAGGCCGAGGCCATCGGGCGGGCCCCAAAAACCGAACCCAGGACATAATAAGATAGAAGCCCCAGTTAGGGTTCACCTGGTTTAGAATAACCAGGAACAGAGCTGATTAAGACTTATTAGTGATATGAGTATGACTTATTAGTGGTATGAGTATAACTTATTAGTGATATGAGTATGACTTGTTAGTGATATGAGTATGACTTGTTAGTGATATGAGTATGACTTGTTAGTGATATGAGTATGACTTGTTAGTGATGTGAGTATGACTTGTTAGTGATATGAGTATGACTTGTTAGTGATATGAGTATGACATGTTAGTGATATGAGTATGACTTGTTAGTGATATGAGTATGACTTGTTAGTGATATGAGTATTAGACAGAGAGCGGACTGGAAAATTTCGTACCTACTTGATACCGCGATGAAATGCACAATGGTTTCCCATAAAACTGATGCTGAGTCCGAATTTGATAGTCTTCCACGGCGGCACTTACCGAAAGTACCAAAAAAATTGTCACTTCCAGTGCGAAAAAATGGGCGTTATTTAACACATCTGATACTGAAATTATAGTCATGGCATCAGTTAGGAATTTACTGGTAGATACAGAAAAGCAAAATATGTCAGTATTTTTTTTTTGCCGGAAGTGCTCGGAAGGCGATCTCAAAGGTGACCACCAGGACCCCTAAATATACCCATCTGATACCAGCACCAGCATGAAACCAATTCCAGTCGGTAGGTATGAACCCTCATTTCCGGAATATATAAGTCTGCCAAGGCTGTTTCAAACACCTTGACATATGAGATTATGTGAAGTTTATATTGACAAACACAAACTACTGGGTGTGTTATGCAACAATGAAATTGTAACTCGCGCCATTGCTGTGATTTAGCTCAAGTCTCTAGTAATTAGGTTCAGAAAACAATTTGCTCCTAAGATTTGTGAATAACATAGGTACGTATTAAATAAAATTAATGTTTTATATAAATTGTATTTATTAATTAAATAAAATATCTCCTAAAAATAAAGACATTTACATTATTATAATCACAATTTGGATTGTTATAAATAAAATCATTTTAGGTCTAAAATCACTATTTAACTATGACCATCATTTAACAATAAAATATATGAAGTAATCATCTTTTTGCCGCTTTTCTACTCTTGATTATAATAAAATTATATTGATGAGATCTTATAAAAAATATAGGTATAGCAGTGCCCTTAGTGTAAGTTTTCTTTTACAAAATATGTTTCGATCGCGTTTGCGTTAAAATCTCAATTTGATTGAAATTTCAAGACTTATTTGACTTGACTTATTTTGACAATTTCGAGACTTATTTTGTAACCTAAAACTTACACTAAAGGTACAAAAGATTGACTTTATCAAACATAGATAACTATTTAATCACAACATAATTTTGCTCATTACAAAAACTAAAACGGATCACAAACATAATTATAATATACAACAGTAATTGAACATATCGATAAAATTTACAACATGGTATATTATTTATATATTTAAGGCACTGTAGATACAGTCAGCGTCAGTCATAAGGTAGCGTCCTAGATGTTCAAATATCTGAACGAGCACATGTGACAATAAAAATATAATTGAGTACCTCGGCGAAAAGTGTTTCACATTTGACGCTGACTGCTTTTTACACTCAATACTTTTTGAAAACATAAAACTAATAATATTTTGTACAATTTGAGCCTTAAATACTTATGTAAGTATTAACTGTTTGCATTGTTTTAGTAAAATAGTGAGGGAATAAAACGCCTGAATGCGGCCAGCGCATTAATGCAAAACAATTACAAAATCTACTATCCTGCACTTTGTTACTTTTTTGGTTTATTGTCACTTCACTAGCAAATATTTGATCAAATGTATTGTTTTACAAATATCTCAACTCACGAATCACTATACTGTATTTCCTGACTCGTATGTATTACATTTTTAGAAGTTATAAGACTAACCTTAACACATGCACACATAATTCGTTCCCCCCCAATGTATTGTAAAAGTAAGTGTTTGTCAAACGTACCACCTAACAATGACAATGGGTCAAAAACGTGCCTGACTCATAAAACCATGCTAAGTCACTCATAACTTTGTTGACTCCAAGACGTTACCTTTGCAAAGTCAGTGGCAAATTATACCACCAACGGGACTTATCACGCTAACACACACGAGTAATATTTATCTCGACGTTTCGGCAACATTGCAGTGGCCGTGGTCTATACGTGGCCACTCGTGGATTCGAAAGTTTAAAAAGTTATATAAGAGAGTAGCCAAGATGCTCAACAATTTTGGAACACACCTCCATTGCCAAGGATGTTTAATATTTGAGCACCTTGACCGCGCCTTTATACTTGAGGTTGAAAGTACACAGGATAAGCTTTTGTTACTTATTTCTGTATGAACCATAAATAAAACAAAACTAACATAATCAATTTGGTAAAACATGACTCCACTTATCGTCAAAAACAATAAAACTTATATAGAATTCATTGAGAAAGTATCGGAGAAAATAAAAATGTCTACTTAATTCTCATGTTTTATAACGGCTTGACTAACAAATTTTATATCTAGTAGAGAGTTAGCTTAATCAAAAGTCGTATTAAAAATATTGGCCCTTATTCATAAACGACAATCAAACCTATTTTAGTTAAAATGCCGCTAAAATTCGTTTGTCCTTATCTGTCACTTCGACATTTGTATTTGTTAGAAAGGGACAAAGCATTTGTTAGTTAACATAGGCTTGTTAAGTTTTATGAATAAGGGGGTTTATCTTTTACTTTTTTAAATTCAACATTTCAAAAATTTGCTGAAGTATTATTCGTAGCTCCTATCTGTCTAGTTTTGCTACTTTGTTACATTTTATTGGTTATGTTTTTGAGCAGGACGGTATTCAGTATCTATAAGTATACAGCGTGTATTTTAATATTACCTAAAACGTAACCAGACGAAGATTTAAGTGATGTGAACCGATATCAAAACAAATTGTTAATTTAAAATTAACTAACAGAGCGTAATTAATTTTTGAAATATTTTCAAGCAGCAATGTAATGCGTACAAGAAGAGAGACGCGTTCTGTGACAGCTGTCACGTCAACAAGTGCGACGTTTTGAATAAAAACAAAGTAGTATCGCGTAACGATACATTGCGTGCTAATTAATTTTGTAAGGAAAATAATAAGCCTAAATTTTTTACTAAAACATAATAAAATGTGATTATTAGGGCCTTCATTAAATGCCCTTAAAGTTTGAGGTAGTATTAAATATACACGCTGTATGTTACACAAAGTTTAAGATTAACACAGTTACGTCCACTTGCAGGCTTTTTAATCTAGGTTTAAGTGGTTTTTAGTCCTGTCAGATCAATACAAGAACTGTCAGTTTAAAGCCTTAAATCGAGATTTAAAAAAGCCTACAAGACGTCCTTAATAATGACACTAACAAGGTTATTTACTAAAGTGTAAAGATATTTTTGACTATGGCTGTGCAGGTGGACCACAAATACGAGTATAAGTCACATCGGTAATCTTCGTCCGCGCAGACCAGACCAGTGTTGACAAATACCGAACGTAACCGAATGTAATCATCAATACAATAAACACCTTATTGCGTTAAGGTAAGTTCACACGCGCGCGTTCAACTCGACATTCAACGTGCACATTCACATTCACGAGCGTGTAAACGGTACGCCCGAGCCCGTGAACGCGCCTGTGAACGTGAATGCCGCGAATCGGGCAAGTGTCGGTTTTTTGGCAAAGTTCAAAGGATGAATGTGCGGGCGCCCGGTGACTGTTTACACGCGCGCGGGCAGTCAGTCTCTCCCGCGCTTTCGCGACGAGTGGATCTTCATTACTTGGTACGATTTTTGTGAACTGTTATCATCCACCACCTTCTTTGCAGTCTTTCTCTTTTTCTCCGTCGTTCATAATTTTGTTTCTTTTTCCAACAAAAATAAGTTAAGCCAAAGGATATGGCAGCAACAACACCGAGATCCTCGCTGCTCGCCATGCTGGCACTGACTGACACGACGGCGTGCGTGTGAACAGCTTGAATGTCCGCCGGCCCGGGACGGGCTGCATGCCGCGCAGCCCGCCAGGCAGCCCGCCGGGTTGCACGGCGCGCGTGTGACCGTAGCATTAGGCGCAAGATAAAAAATCTAATGACAGCGTCGAACAAAATGGCTGTCAACGCAAAAGCGCGCGAACGTTTGACCAATGGCTGCTCAAGGTTTTACCCGCGCAAACGTACGGCCTTATTATTGGCTAAAATGGTTACGCGCCTTCCAAATAAATGCTCACTGCACAGGTACATCGATGTTACTTACATTTAAGGTACTCTACAGGTTGATTCACAAGAGTTGGCCAGCACGAATGGATTGAACGAAAGTAATGTTATTGACATTTTTGTCATTGACATACCGGGTGTGGCCTAGAGTATGAGCAAATAATTAAAACATAGATCATACTCGTCAAACTGAGGAATATTAGTTCAGATAAGTACTTACTTTTAAAAATAGTTAGGTTTATTCGAAGAAGCAATGTAAAGCAAAATGCTTGATATTTTTAGCGTGACAGGCGACTTCAGGTTGAGTTCTAGGATGGCGTGCATTGATACAGTATTTAGGTGTACTGCCGTTTCGCCAAATTATTTTTCGCCAAATTTCACTTCCCAAAAAACTTATCGCAATAGTTTCATTTCCCAAACGAATCTTTTGCATATTTACATTTCGCATTTTATTCATTTGGTCAAATTAACATTTGGCATAATTTTAGTTTGTCAAATTTTACTACGACAAACGTTTGTTAAGCAAACGTTTTATATTGGCAAATATTTGTATCCCAAAAAAAATGTTTGTTCAAAATGACATTTCGCACAAACCAACCACAAAAACCAACTGCTACCAGAAAAGTAGCTTATGTTGGAATGCGTCTTCCACAGAAACGAACTGCTATCAGAAAAGTAGATGAGGTTAGACTGCGTCCCCCACAGAAAACGGACTGCTACCAGAAAAGTACCTAGGTTAGGTTAGGTTAGAACTGCGCCCCTCCACAGAAACGAACTTTTCCCAGAAAAGAAGGTTATTATGTCATGCGATATTTTGGGAAGAGTACATTATGCCAAACGATATATTTTAGCAAATATTACTTGGCAATATGAAACATGACTAAGTAATTATTTGCGAAACAATAATTTTCCAAATAAAAATTTGGTAACTGTAAATTTGCGATAAGATTTTTTGCCAAATGATAATTTGGGTAAAATTTTTTGGGATGTGATACTTTGGGAAAAGTTTTTTGGCCATACATTAGTAATCCCAGTATTTAATTTGTATGAAAAAAGGAAGATTCAAAGACTCCATTATTTTTA
Source organism: Choristoneura rosaceana (assembly GCA_037349165.1). Lineage (NCBI taxonomy): Eukaryota > Metazoa > Arthropoda > Insecta > Lepidoptera > Tortricidae > Choristoneura > Choristoneura rosaceana. The sequence continues at coordinate 18,525,904 of JAZBNJ010000028.1, read as the reverse complement.
AAAGTCGCTGAACTAATGTTGTTCAGTTTGACGAGGCGGATCTATGTTTTAATTTTTTGCTCGCATGACAGGCCATACCCGGTATTTTATATGAAGTGTTTTCGAAAAATATGTAACACACAGGTAAGTACAGTCAAGTGCAAAGATATCGACTCTGCCGAAGTTGCAAAAATATGTATCCACAATCTTAATGTTGAGTGCATAAAGTCGTGCACATTTTTGCAACTTTAGCCGTGTCGATATCTTTGCACTTGACTTTCATTCGATCATTCAATCCATTCGTGCTAGCTCTTGTGAATCTGCATAAAGTTTAGAAAAATACTTTTTATAATTTTGACAATATAATTCGTATGTTAAGGTAGCATCCTGCAGAGAGGGCCCCGCGAGCCGTTCACACTAGTTGCACTTAATCCTGGCACTGGCCCCTCAGGCTAGTCCACGATAATGTCTGTCCGCTTGCGCGTGCGCGGCGCGACCGCCATTGCTTCCGCCTGGAATAAATTAAAAAAAAAAAATTTATTTCCAACATAAGTCTATAATTAAATCATGGATAAAATGAAATCCAAATAGATTAAATTGAAAATAAAAACTGAAACATAGATGCACAGGAAAACCAGAAAAATAAGACCAACACTGGGAATCGAACCCAGGTCCTCGGCATTCCGTGCCACGTGCTATACCGCTACACCACTGCTGGTCAACGGCACAGACACGAATTTCCCTATGCATCACATATCTCAGCTTGTTGACTTTGTCACTTAAGCAGTGATCTAGCGCCATCTATATTGTCTAACTCTCTGGCCGTCCGACACAAAAAAGTTTGTAAAAGAAGTGTCGGACAAGCTCTTCGGCGTCTCAGGAGACCACAGGGCTGGTACCTTCTTTGCCCAGCGCCTAAGTTTGGCGGTGCAAAGGGGCAATGCGGCCTCCGTCCTAGGGACGATGCCCCAAGTGAGCGACCTCCAGGGTATTTGTAATTTTTAGTTTTGTAAAATTTTGGTTTGTTTAGTTACCTACTTGTTTTGATTTGTTATATAAAATAAATGAAATTGAATTGAATTAAATTATTCACGGCTTTTACAACATTTTATATTTGTAATGTTTGTGTTACCTGTTGGATGGTGTCGGGCAGTCGCAAGCGCAGCGTTTCTGGCGTGAGCAGCATGAGCGCGCCGGAGCAGCCCGCCATCACGCCGAACACCAGGTAAGGCAGCGACGCCATGTACGCCATCTAAGCACACAACAAAACATCAACGTCATATACAAACAACGCCTACTGTTTTAAACTTTCGTGATTCTCACTCATAGTCAAAATACCACAACGGGACTTATCACGCTATTTTACACAAGTAATATTTACCTCGACGTGTATTACATACATTACAACATTACATATACAAAATTACAGCAAAAACTTTTCCCGTTTCCATTGATGTAATTTTGCTTCGACATCTACAATTTCTCTATAACAATAGCATAGCATAATGCTCTTGGATTTAACGGATGATATTGATTGCACTACGTAAACTGTGGTCTACTCTCATCATACCTCATCATACATACAAGTAGTATAAATGAACACTCATCGGCTGACTGTATCTCAAATATTAGCTATACCTAAAAAGGTCTACGAAAAGGCTAATCAATCAAGAGACTAATAATCTCCCAAATCTATCGACGAAGAAAACGGCTTAAGCCAATCAAAAACAGCTTACCTTCAAGCAATAAGAGCAAGAGAGATGATAAGTAATAATCGGCCGAGCCAATCATAGTCTGTTTTTGCTGCTTTTAACCAGCTTAAACTGGTTACAAATGGACCACAAATATTTACTCTCTGCGCAGGACCATCAGCCAAATATAAGGTTTACCACCCTAAAGTTGATAATCGTTGCATGTCATAAAATAATAGTGCCAATAGACCTGTCTGTCAACTTGAAAGTTCGACTTTAGCGACATAATATTCTTTTGATAGGGACTTGTTTCAAAATTGATAGATCACTTATGTGGCTGATGGTACAACTTATATTTATAGTACAAATACGCAGCGATAGACGAGGAGAGACTACCATAAGTCTACTAATAGTGCTACTCAGGGTGTCCTGACTGACCAACCACCAAAGGCGTCTGCGGCGCGCTGAGCGAGCCGATACGTCCGATCATGGAGCAGAAGCCGATCAGCGAGCTTCGGCCTTGCGTCGGAAACAGCTCGATCGTGTAGATGTAGATTGACGCGAACGTCATGCTGATGCAAAGCTTACTCATCATCGTCAACGACTTCATGACGGCCACTGTTAGGAACGAGAAGTGGGTTTGGTGGGAGCACGACGTTGAAAGGATCAAGTGTGGTCGTGGCTCAAGGATTTGAGAAGGGAATAGTCGGAATAGTGCGTAAGATTGTGCGAAGTTCATAGGATTCCATTGGAACAACAAAGTATCTTTCTAATTATTAATAGTTATTTATAATCTGGAATATTTCGGCACATCAGGTTTTTTTAAGAGTTGATAAAATAATGCCATAAATTCAAAGGTTGTTCAAAGCATTAGTGTAACGTTAAAAGGGGGACTTCATCCTCATTTTCAAAATTCCGACAAATAGATAGGCATACATGGATGATTAATAAAAGTAACGTAAGCATGTGACAAAATATTCCAGATGATTTTAAGGCACTTTTTCATAAATTTGTGGGTATAGTTTTCGGAGTTTTCAGGGTAGATTAAAGGATATCTATTAATAATACCTCTCCAAAAACATTCACTGAAAGGATTGTAGGAAGGTAAGATACTTAGGATCCACGATGTTACCTGATTGCATTTTGTCAGCTTTTAAAATAAATTAATCTTTAATTCTTAAAATAATTTTAAGTTTACAAACTTGACGATTAACATTGACGTGACACGTAAAAAAACAGTTTTTTTAACCTACTATTACTAAAATATATGATTTTGATGATGATGACAGAATAGATGAATTAAAAACACTTCAGTTGTGAACTGTGAATTTGAATTATATACAGAAGGAAATGACGCATGACGGCGGACAATTGCCAATGTCATTGTTTGAACCATATATGAGTAGCTACTAGACATACTGACCAGAAGAGGAGTCATGGGTGCTAGGATGGAGCCAATCCTGCCAATCATGGAGCAGAAGCCAAGCAAGCTGTGGCGCGCGCTGGTCGGGAACAGCTCCGAGGTGTAGATGTAGATGGAGCTAAACGTCATGCTAATGGCCAGCTTGCCCAGCATCGTCAGGCACGTCTGCAGCCACGCCAGATCTGCAAGTTAGGGCTACTCGCTAATGGCTGCTAGCTACCAACTATGTATATATGCTATTGACTTTTGTATAAATTTATGCTACGACATTTGCACTTACAGTTGATGATTTCTCAAATTTTACTTTATCTAATGCAGTTTGGATTTGTGGTGCAACTAGAATTTTATAATGTTATCTACTTTAATCTAGTGCTAATTCTGTATTTGAAAACCGATTTCAGAAATAACATAGTTTTGTAGAATATAATGTGAGACATCTAAATTCAACAACAACGCCTAACGCATCGTGCAATACCAAATAATTTCTAAGTATCTATCAGTGAAAATCACAACTTACCATTTGGAATGAAGGGCAAAGCGATGAGCGCCGTGCCGCATACGAAGAAAGAGGTCATGATGGCACTCTTTCTGCCGAAGCGGTCCAGCGTCAGGACACTCAGCGCGTAGCCTGGAATCTCTACCAGCGCTGTGAGGATGTAGTTGACGTAGCTATTGCCGGCCAGCGACACAGAGTTGATCGACAGCCCGTAGTAGATGAACGTGACAGTGATCCACCAGAAAGAACAGATTAACAGGCGCGAGATGATAATTCGGGACCGCAGTACTTGTGAGAACAGCGAGCGTTGCGGCGTCTCGTCGATAGGTATACTCGTCGTCACCCCGTTTATGATGCTTATATTTGGCGTTGGTGTTGGGTCTTCTGTCAGTTGTTTTATGGACTCAGGTGATAACTCTTTTCTATTGATCGCGGCGGCTTTGTAGATGATTCTGGCTGCTTCCTTCTTCTTTCCCTTGCTGAGCAGCCATCGAACGCTCTCCTCGACGATGAAGTAGTAGAAGATGAAGAGGAGGGAAGGGGCGTAGAGCACGCGCGTGAGGGTGCGCCAGTAGGGAATGGCCCACGCCACCAGTGCAAGGATCACCTGCCCTATGGCGAAGGCGCTGGAGATCATGTTGCCACCGAGCACGCGTTGGTTCAGGCCCACCATCTCTAATGCTGCAATGAGATAATTGGGATTATTTAGCATTTAGCAACTTCATTCCCAGAATAATAAACGGGAGCTGATTGCAAGTTAGTCATCGAGTACCACACAGGGATAGGGATAGTTAATTACGAGCCTTAGTCGCTGATTCTAATTAAGCAAATGAATATTTTGCAAGAATTGATAAACTGACCAAGGATGAAGCCGGTGCTGTAGACGCCAGAGCCGAGCGTTGCATCCAGGAACTCAAAGACCAGGTACATGGTGTAGCTCGACGAGAAGGAGCGGATCAGGCCCATCACTGACGCTGACACAGCCGTCAGCACGAACGCCGTCCTCCGACCGAATCTGAAAAAAATATTAAGGCAAATTGGGAACTGTTGCAATAACAATTAGGGCCTAAGCTAACTGACGCGGTTTGCACGGTGGGGTTGAGGACGAGCGGATGGCCGCTTGGGGCCGAAAAGTTCTCGAGTGGAGGCCGCGGATCGGCAAGCGCAGCGTAGGACGTCCACCAACGAGATGGACCTGGTTAAAGCCGCGGGTTCACGGTGGATGCAGGCCCAGCAACTGGAGGTCTATGGGGGAGGCCTATGTCCAACAGTGGACGTCCTACGGCTGAGATGATGATGATGATGATGACACAAGGATAAGCGCCTGCTATATTTCAACGATCAATTATCAGCTAACATACATTGCATGCTTTTCATCGCAATAATCACTATCTCGGCATTTCGACGAAGAACTAAAGCCTCAGACAGTTCAAAGAATATTATAAAATGAGGTCGCAGTGGGAGGTATAGGTACAGAGGCTGGAAAAATGAAAATATATGATTACAATAACAAGCAATTTTAAACTTTTTATTAAATAATACAACAGAATAAACAAAAACAAACATAACAAAACTTAAACTATATAGAAAATTTGGCCTAAATCGTCGTCGATGGGCAAGATTCCCAGAAGGCTGACCGTATTTGCTCGATACAGTACAGTATAACTTATTCATACAAGCCATAAATACACACTTTTATACACTTGTTATACAAACACTATTTTAGTAGGACAACGCTTTCGTGCTTATTTCGCTAAGCGTACTGACATGCTCAACATAGGCGTAAATAGGGCAGTATTCTATAGAATCTATAAGATACCTGATATCTTCACACAAAAATCCAGGCCAGGCTCCCCCCTGAAAAATAGCACTAGATGCTTACACCAATGATGCTCAATCACTTCAAACTGAAGCAATTTAAGGTCTATTGGGAAAGTCTGTGTCCAGCAGTGGACGTCTTACAGCTGATATAGTGATGTACTTACGTATCAGAGATGTAGCCGGTGAGAGGCAGCGCGGCGAAGAGTCCGGCGCTATGAATGGTGCCGACCAGAGTTCGCTTCCACTCCTGGCAGGCCAGGTCGAACTGTGGACAGAAGACGTTCTAGCGTTTAGAAAGGTAAGTAAAACCTGCCAACATGGATGATGGATGGCGTGGCTACGAAGCGTAACGTTTCGAGTGCTCCGTCTACCCCATTTGGGAAAACAGACGTGATGGTTCCGGTGTGTGTGCCGAACAGAAGTCATATGTCTGCCGTATTTCCTTCACAAATATTGGCGTATGTCAGTGGTGCTGTTGATAGAACACTTAGGCCAAGGAACGCGGGTTCGAAGGCCGAATTCTATTAAATTTTAGTATTTATCGGTAAACTACATAAACATACGTGCATCAAAAAGAAAGTATGTGCAAAGACGCGGGCTATAGATAATCAGCGTTAATAGCCAACCGAATCCGATATAATATTCCTAAATCTTATAGGTTTTCAATGCTTAAATCTAGATCAGGCATCTACAAAAGTAACTAAGCTCCATATTAAACATTCCCACAGCTTTTATAAAAAATCCAAAATCTAGACAAAACGCCTACCTACTACCAAAAAAACGCAAACCAGTTGTAAACCAGCGCTGGCAGCAGTGGAGTCGCAGCCTGAGATTATGCGAAAAATATCATGCGACTTTCGTTAAATTGTGGAGCCATTCGTTTTGTCTAGCAACAGATATTTGATAATGAACTCATAGGGAGTTCGAAACGCATTTTATATGGTGATTGTGACAGTTGATCTTAGGGATAAAATTAAAATTTTGTTATTTGTCACACAAAGGCTGGTCAGTCAGAAACTGTTTAGAAATGTACAAAAACCTCGTTGTCAGTGTTCGACTCGCCCTTGAACGTTTTTTTCTTCATATTTCAAATTCAGTCACTTTATCTGACCAAAAGCCGTCCACGTCTTCTAGACCTTTACCTCAAGACCTAAAACGGCCCAAGTATCTGTCCGATAAGCCCGACAGCTGCCACTCATGCGGTTGCCACGCATGCGCACTATCAGCGATGCAATCGCGAATTGCCTGGAGATTAAGACAGTGCACTGATGGAAACTTTATGTAATTCAAGGCAACGCACTTGAACTTTGGAATGGGGAATGGATGAAAATTTTGGAAACGCTTGAAACTTTTTTTTTCCAAATTTTATAATAATTCTTTCTAATTTATAATAATTTTATTTTTAATTGTATAACATTTTATTGATGATTCGCATTGATTCAAAAATAATGTAGTGTAAACCATACAGTAATATTTGCACTTTATGGTAATTGGTCACATTGTAGTAATTGCCCACTTGAATTTTTATATAAAACAAAAATAATACAAATTATAATTTAATGATAAAAGCGAGATTATTATAATTAGCACGATATTTCTTATGACTTATCATCACTCTTTTCTTTGTAAATTTTTGATTTAATTCAAGTGGGCAATTACCTTCTATACCGTGGCCAATTACTGTATGGTTTACCCTATAATATATTGTCTTGCTATTGTTTGGACTAATTTGGATTTAGGATTACTAAGTTAATTAATTTCTCGATATTCAATTTGAATTCCTGGAGAGTTATCTCCACAGAAACACACAGAAAACAGGTGCACAGAAAATTAAAATTTACTATGTTTTGCCGTTAGAAAATATAAAAATTATAAAAATAAAAAAATATATATTAAATTTAACAATTTAATTTAAGGTATATTTTATATTATTGTTTTAGATAAGCAAATATTTGTACGCCTAACGGCAAAACATAGAAAATTGTAATTTTATGTGTACCTGTTTTCTGTATCACTTACTATTTCTAGTGTACAATAAAGAGTATTTGTATTGTAATGTATTGTAAATCTTAAATCTCTGTAACCGTGTTGCCACCTCAGATATTTTTTTACCCTAACGCTTCGCTGCATTACCCTAAATTAGGCACTTTTATTTACTTTTACCCTAAAAATTTTGAAATAAAAACAAAGCAAATAAAATAAACTAATAGCAAAACTACTACACTGTTTCAAATCATTCTTAGAATGCATCCATAATAGTCTATGTTAGCTGCAGTATTTTTTTATTGAAATCGTATTGTATTCGAAAACTTTTACCCTTAAAAAATACCCTTAGTAATTTTCTACCCCAAAAAATACCCCTAAACGCGTAAAAATACCCTAAATTTAGGATAAATTACTCAAAGGTGGGGACACTGTCTGTAGCTTACCTATGTTATACAAATAAATCATTCATTCATTCATGAGACGTGGGCGCTAACGATGGGCCTCATAAGGAAGCTCAAAGTCACTCAAAGGGCTATGGAGAGGGCTATGCTCGGGGTATCTCTGCGGGATAGAATCAGAAATGATGATATTCTCAGTAGAACTAAGGTTACTGACATAGCCCGAAGAATTGCGAAACTGAAGTGGTAGTGGGCGGGGCACATTGCACGCAGGACTGATGGCCGATGGGGTCAGAAGGTTCTCGAATGGCGTCCGCGGACCGGAAGACGAGCTGTCGGTAGGCTTCCAACAAGATGGAGCGACGACTTGGCTAAGATCGCGGGATCGCGGTGGATGCGAAAAGCACAAGACCGGTCTGAGTGGAGAGCCTTGGGGGAGGCCTACGTCCAGCAGTGGACGTCTTTCGGCTGACACGATGATTCATGAATATTTAATGCTAAAATATCGGGACCCCACCTCAGCCACAATAGTATCCTGATTCCCGTAGAGCCAGGCATCGCAAGCCTGCGTGAGGTTCTCGTGGAACGTGGCAGGCGCGCAGACCCCGCCGGGCGCCAGGGTCCGCGGGCGCTCGCACCGCCCGGCGCCCAGCGCCCACGAGCCCCACTCACCCGTGTCCCACTCCGGGGGGGACGACTCGCACTCGGGTACCGTGCATCTGGAAAACAACAGTGGCGGATTAGGCACACAGCAAGAGTAGCAAATGCTACGGGCCCCGCGCATCTAGGGGCCCCGCTGACCAATGCTTTCTGATCGTAAAAAAACGTCAATTCAGATAGAAGCATGTTTTTTTTCTAAATTAATGTAAATAGAACAAAACCAACACAAAACACCGCCAAAGAAAGAGATGGTATCAATATGATCGACAAAAAAAAAACGACTTAAATATAATATTTTACTTATACTATAAGCTTGAAGCAAATCAAGGGCCCCATGATAAAATTTGCTACAGGCCCCGCGCTGGCTTAATCCGGCTCTGGAAAACAAAAGGGGTCGAGTGACGACGCTGTCCATAGTTGACAATTTTTTTTAACACCTGTATTACTACAGGAATCGAAAGAGTTTTGCCACCGAAACATGGGAAAATGTTTATTATAATTTATTTCTAATATGAAAAAATACAAACAATTGAAAAGATATATCTGAATTTGCCAAAACTACCACAGAATAGATGTTTCGTTTGCCTTTTTCACCAGAAAAAGGATCTGTCTTAATTTTGACTTTTATGTTTGAATTCAGTTTTTCTTGTTACTAAAATCCATTGATTTTAGATTTTATGACCATGGTTCCTAAGAACAGATTTTCGTATGTCTTATAGTTTCAGACTTACCCATACTGATCGATCAAAATGGGCCAACCTGAAAGACTACTCCGAAACACGAAATTCAAAGTTCGTTTCGTACCGTCCCTTTCACTCTCGTATTAAATAACATAAGCGTAGGCGGGACGGTACGATACGAACTTCGATTTTCGAATTTCGTGGTAGCCTTGCTGTATATGATCACACCACGGCACCCACGTGCGACCCGCTCCGTGTTCGCCCGCCGTTAGTGTGATGTTTTTCAGAGTCACATAAATAAGCCCGCCGCACTCCTGTACCCTCAGTTTAAGTTTTCGGTTACTAAATACCTACATCTCGATTGCATTCGCGTTAAAATCTCAATTTGTATGGAAGCACGAACATCGCAAACGTTCCGCTAGAGGCGCTGTTCGTGTTTCCGTACAAATTGAGATTTTAAAGTATTTTGTGACTCTTAGGGTACTGACCCGACCCGCACCCGTCATGTGTGTGTTTTGCGTTTTATGTGTAAAATAGAGTTTACCCGCGGCTTCGCACGCGTACGATTCGATTTCGCGCTATACGATTTGGTACATTTGAAAATCCGAGATTTTATAAAATTCCCCTGTGAAATTCCAAAATTTATATCGTGATCTTCATTAAGGTTAAATTGTGTTAAGTAAGAACAACTACACAAAATTTCATAACTCACACACACACTTTCACATTTATAATATAAGAAGAATTATATTATGAGACTTCATACCCCTACCCCTAACTTCGTGTCGTGCAGTCCCTCTCGCTCCCGTATTAAATAGTATAAGTGTCAGAGGGACCGCATGACACAAACTTCGAGTTTCGTAGTAGCCCTGCTGTATACACACTTCTAGAGAACGCAATAATCTACAAAACATGCCGCATAGAACGCCAATTATTATCAATGTCACAGTTTTTAGGGTTCCGTAGCAAAAATGGCAAAAACGGAACCCTTATAGTTTTGCAATGTCTGTCTGGCTAATGGTCTGGGTATTGGCTACGGAACCCTATTTCGGGTGTATCCGACACGCTTTTGGCCGGTTTCTAATATTTTCTTTGCATATAACTGACCCGTTTAGCACTAAATAAGAAGCACTCGTGACTAAGTCGACAGCTTACGTGCCTATTTCCTTATCACTTTATCAACTGGTAACCGACGAGCCTACCGGCTATCACTTTTATCGGACGTAATTCATAAAATAAGCATTAAACTGAGTACATTTTTGATACCATGTGTACCCAATTTAAATAGTTTCAAGAGTTTGCCCGTTTCTGATGTAAGGTGTTCAGTAATTTTGTTTATAAGTTATGAAAGATAACAAGTAAGTACTTACCTAGGTACCTATTATTCACGTTCTAGGCAGAGCGCGGTGAAGAACATCTGTTTAAATATCCAACCTAGGTATGTCTTCAAAATATAACAGTAACACAACTGCAAAATATTATGTACGAGACTATACATCAACAATATTTAGTAGTCAATAACCGTAAGTGACAATATGAATGAAAAGGGTTAGAGCATTAGCCACATTCGGCAAGTCGGTAGGACAGAAAAATATTCACTACACTTTCAAGCAGTTTTTAAATGTTGATATAGATACACAATTCCAGTGATTATAATAAATTTTTAGGAGGCCATTTCTATATTGTTTGGTGATTCAGTTTTAGTGACACATCTATTATTTTAGACACCCAATATAATTATTTTCTGATCAATATTATTTCCGAATAATTTTTAAATAATATTTAGGCAACCGTTTTAATATTCTTTGGTGATTCAATTTAGGTGACAGATCTACTATTTTAGGAACAAGTATTATTTATTAGGCCGCCAAAAACGCATTATTAGGTGATCAATAAAATCATACCCTTATTTTTTTTACCCAGCACATTATCCAATGGTAAATACCACCGAAAAGAAGGCACCGGTGGAAGATTTTCCGCTATGCGTGCACTTGGTCTCTCAAACCTGTTGGCATTGGCGTTTTCCATAATAACCGCATAAGGAAGGATCCTTCGACATTGAAGCAATTGGCCAGCCCAGCTGATCTGGGTCGCGGCCGGTGACAATGCCGACTCCTTCTTTCGCAACTAACTCACAATAAAACGCCGTGACGAGCTAAAGAGATACTTCCTTAAGTAATGACCACCGTTAACAGCAATAACAGCTACTCTTAATGCGTATCGTAAAGTATACAGTCGGTCGGTAATGTTCAAATATCACGTATGGTTGCCCTAACATAAGTGCAAGGTCAACCGGGGCTAATGCGTCGCAATACTTTATTATTATTATTTTTTATTCGACTGGATGGCAAACGAGCATGTGGGGTGGGTCTACTGATGGTAAGAGATCACAATCGCCCATAGACACCTGAAACACCAGGGGATTGCAGATGCATTGCTAACCTAGAGGCCTAAGATGGGATACCTCAAGTGCCAGTAATTTCACCGGCTGTCTTACTTTCCACGCCGAAACACAACAGTGCAAGAACTGCTGCTTCACGGCAAGATTAGCGAGCAAGATGGTGGTAGCAATACAAATACTCTTTATTGTACACCAGAAATAGTAAGCGATACAGAAAACAGGTACACAGAGAAAATTACAAGGTAAGCAATCCGGGCGGACCTTGCACAAGGTCTTACCATCTGCCAAACTTTAAACAACATGTTTATCAGATCATAACAAACACATTATGTATCCTTATAAGCTATAACTTATGATACAAGCTAGCATATTTAATGTAATTTCATATTTTAGTGTCATTTTATGGCATTTTTAATCACTTCTACGCGTAAATTACGTTTCTGTAAAAGCTGGGATTTTTAAACGCTATAACCCCAGGGGTGAAAGCGTCTTTTACTGGTATTATGTGATCGGATTGGTCGGAATGAATTTATACGAGACAATTTTATAAAAACACACGTGATAAAGTTAATTATTATGTTGTAATTACGCTAAATTCTAGCCTTAGTTTAGGTTAATTAGTTGGACAAAAATATTCGGGGCTATAGCGTCTAATTAACCTCGTTGACTTGACAGGTTACTTAAAAAAAAAAGAGCTCAGCCACGACATCTAGTGATAATTTTTTGTACTTCTAGTGCCAAAGCCTTTAAAAAAATGGCAGAGCAGTTCTAAAGGATGTTTTTCTTATGATAATTGGAATGGACGCATTAGCCCCGTAAACGACATAGCCCCGTTGACCTTATCCACTTTTCTATGCAACTAATACGAAAAAGTAGATACATAAGTTAGGGAACCGACCGTACGGGATATTTGAACATTCTTGAAAACAGAAGGGCTACTCCGAAACACGAAATTCGAAGTTCGTATCGTACCGTCCCTCTCACTCTCGTATTAAATAACATAAGCGTAGGCGGGACGGTACGATACGAACTTCGATTTTCGAATTTCGTGGTAGCCTTGCCGTTTTCAGCCGCGTAGCGTGTAGGTGTAGCCTGAAGACTACAGTGCCCTTAGTTAAGTTGATGGTTACAAAATACGTGTCGATCGCGTTCGCGTTAAAATCTAAATTTATATGGAAACACGAACAGCGCCTTTAGCGGAACGTTTGCGATGTTCGTGTTTCCATACAAATTGAGATTTTAACGCGAACGCGATCGAGACGTATTTTGTAACCGAAAACTTACACTAAGGGCACAGAGAAGACCACGAATATTGACAAACATATACGCTCGAAAAACGTAACTCCGCTTCGGCGGGTACAAATCGTTACAAGCGCTGAATTTTACTGCCTGCCTACCATGCTGTAAGGGGTGGTGGGGGGATGAGGGTGCAGCTGCGAGCTCTGCTTATTCTCATGCCAATATTCAACAGTCCATAATTATAGGTAGGTAGGCATATTCTTGGTTGCCCTGAAAACCAGCGCCATGACTGAAGAAATTCAGACATCGACATTGCTGAGTGGCATCCATTTTGGTGCTTTGTTAACTACTGTTTCATTTGTATTAAGATTTCATGTACAAACTTTTTAACACCAAATAAATCTATTCTATTCTATTCTATTCTTTAGTTTCAATTCTTTTCTTTAGATGGACAAACCGACACGCGAGTGGCATTTATTTATAAAGAAACAAATAATATGTACACTAATTAACAGAAATAAATAATTAAAAAAAAACTATAACTAACTTACTCTAAACCAAAAAATCCATATTTACAAATATCGCCCAAGTCGCTACTATTGGGGAGGGTGCCCATAAGGCTGGCAGCATTTCCTCGTTGTATGGCAATGCCAATACGTTGACCGAGGAAAGAGCCAGCCCTATGGTCACCAGTGAAACGGGCAAGCTTCTTTTTCAAAATTTTTAATATTTTTTTTGCTTCGGGACCCCACGGACCAAGTGAGTGGCTATAAAAGGGTTCCGTTGCAATTGATGTACAGATCCCTAAAAATAACAACACAAATTGCTCAATTTCTCAATACAAAGAGGACGATTGAACAAGAATTGAGGCCGTATTGCGAAAGAAAGGTCCTTGATGAAAGAAATATACATACATACTTACTCATTATCTTTTAGTAACCTATATGTCGCGACGACTTATCGCATAATTTCGCTGTATCATTATCATTACATCAAGTGTTAATCAAATAACTGGACACCTGGAATTTGTTTGTCTGTTTGTTGGAAACTTGGAAGTAGTTGTTTGTTTGTTTTAATGTAATTTCATTAATTTTATACTGCTTACGAAAATATCAAAATTATGACTTCATCTTTTTCTTTGGTTTTATTAAATGGGATAGTTTTATTGATAAAAAAAACTAAATAATATACATATTAAACATAACTTTCTAACAATAACTTAAAAAACCTTCATCTTATTACTACAATTTCTATCTTTATTAAATTACATCACATTAGTTTTACATTTTATCATTACAAGTTATAACAATTAAATAAAAATTACAAAATTATAATTAAATCAAACTAAGTTAAATCGAACAATGAAACAAAATTAAATCCTTCCTTACTATTAAGGGGATGTAAAGTGGAAAGTGAGTTTGTTTGTTTCTTTTTTAATGGTTTTACCTAGTTGGGTGTTTAATATGTATTAAAGTATGTATCTATCTATATAATTATATTTATCCGTTGCTTAGTACCCATAACATAAGCTATGCTAAGCTTACTTTGGGACTAGGTCAATTGGTGTGAATTGTCCCGTGATATTTATTTTTTTATTTTTATTTGTTACGCTTTCACGCCGTAACGGAGCGACGGATCGTTGTGATTTTTGGCATAGAGATAGTTTATGGTTCTGAGAGTGACATAGGGTACTTTTTATCCCGGAAAAATGCAGTTCCCGAGGGAAAAAGCGCGCGATAACCGAAAACCACGCAGGCGGAGCCGCGGGCAAAAGCTAGTCAAACAATAAAACAAAATAAGAATTAAACTAAGCACTTATTACTTCTTTTATTCATTATTCATCAATTCATCATCATCATTATTATAACGACTTCACAAGAAATGTTTAGAACCCCTTCTTTTGTGACCTTCTATAGTTCAATGTTATCTTGAACGGATTATTTAAATTTACCAAAAGCTATTGACCTCTCGTAGATAACTAATTGTGAGATTATAATAAATACCACCTAATCAATAATCAATCAAGTAGATTTCAGCATCAGCGACCTTGGCCGTTATAATTTATTGCTTTATGCGATTGTAATTTATCCCTTTGGAAATATACTTACTATACACCTTGTTGAGTTTCTTACCGGATTCTTATCAACAGAGGTTTTTCCGAACCGGTGGTAGACTCTTTTTTGTCATTCATAAGTGCTTGTTATAGCCTATTTTTTCCCCCTCTGATATTTTAACGAGGCTTTAGCACACCAAATGTGACTATGTCAGCCTTAGTCTAAATTGAAGAAAGATATTTTGACTTTGACTTTGAAAACCCTCATCTCGACCCACACGCGCCCCCTGTAGGTAGTACTGCAAGGCACCAGCCGTAGTTCCCACGCGGACCAACTGCAGATTGGAAACCTCACACATATCACTAAACTTCACAGGTTTGTGCACTTTTCCTTTACTGTACTGTAATTACTGTAAATCTGATGGTAAATTCCAAATGTGTGTTCTCTTACTCGCTAATCCTGCCGTGAAGCAGCAGTGCTTGCACTGTTGTGTTTCGGCGTGGAGAGTAAGACAGGCGGTGAAATTACTGGCACTTGAGATAACCCATATTAGGCCTCTAGGTTGGCAACGCACCTGCAATACCCCTGGTGTTGCAGATGCTTAAGGGCAGTGGTGATCTCTAACCATGGTGACCCACTTGGTCATTTGCCATCCAGTCAAATAAAAAAAATCGGATGTTCAGTCCACGTAATTCTCTGAATCCGCGTACAGTCAATTGTAAAAATATGAACTGATTCAAAGTATCAAAAATAAGTACCATAGACTTATTCCGACGCAATAAGGCCGTAGTAACATATTTTTTAAATAGTTCGAATAGATACTTATTTTTGCACTTGACTGTACCTAAATACAAATGGTCATTCCATTATTTGTCAATTGAACCACATTACAGATTACATTTATTGAAAATTCCTTGTTCGTATTTCAAACTGGCATTTTTCTGCTCGGACATAATTTCGAGATGTCTATTTTCCTTTTATATTCAATATCAATCTAGTAAATCGTTTTCTAGAGGCTTAACATCTTCGCCGCAATGTACAAGACATTAAACATTAGAACCGGTCTAAATTATAGTAGATACGTGGTCTAATAAAACCTTTATATTTTCCTCGAAGGAAGATGGAATGGTGTTGACCGGAAGGTCAGCAAGGCCAGTGTTCGTGTTCCGCCCACGACCGGCGAGGTGGCAGGAACACGTCGCGAATTACAATACGCTCGCGCCTTAACTGAGTCTTCCTGGACTATTTATTAAATTAGGCCATTAGCTGTAGAGGAAAACTCCTCTCGACAAGTTCAAACGTGATAAACAAAATAGTTAATCTACTCTGCGGCAAAAAGTTTGGCCCACCCTTCATACAAAATTACCGAAACTTACTAAAATGAAAATTTGCATACATTTGAGGGCCAGGTTTTTTGCTGCTCAGTACTTATACTTTTGACATGCGAATCGAATTAACTAAGTAATTGTGTGTTCAAGTCATATCTCCGCTTTACTTTGTTCCTACGACGGGCGAAATAACGGACGTTGACGTTTAGTACCACAGAACAATAAAAAAATGCATTGTTCTGTGTTTAGTGCTGAAATGAAATGAAATAGTTTATTTTGCTTTATACATGGTAAAATGGTTTTATAAAATAGTGCTAATGTGCTATGACATGCCTAGCCAGGTACATTGGCATGCAAACCTTGTCTTATATTCTAAAAAAGATTTACTTATTAAGCTGAATCGAATTAAATATTTACATTGTTTATGTTGAAACCTAGATTAAATACAGTTTGTTTAAAAAATAAATTAAATTTTAGTGTTCATTTGACAGTACTTTTGTTTATATTTTTTATTGTAAGTATTCATTAACTGAATAAAATTCTTTATCCTTAAGCCATTCAAACAATTTAAATCTAAATTTGTTCTGCTTACTACTGTGATCACCAACCTTTTTTGTTGAGATTCAAAAATTATCAATGTGCTTGGGGAGCAATACGTATCGGTTTGTTTCGCTGGTAATATAATACCTTAGGTCATTGTCCGTTTTTTCGCCTCACATAGGAACAAAGTATACCTACTTATTACTACGTCCACTACTACGAACTGGACGCCAGTGCGTAGTAATGTCGCAGCGAGTGTATTTCCTGTTAATTACGTGTGTTGGCAGAGAAACACTGTGCGGTTAAGTGTCAGCCGCGCAATAAACAGTAAAGGCAAAACACACAGAATAGCAGCGGGTCGGGTAAAGAGTGCGGCGGGCCTGCTAATGTCACACGCGGGTGCGGAGCGGGACCCGCACTCCCAACCCGACCCTCTCCCGACCCGCTGCCATTCTGTGTGTTTTGCACTGAATTGCTCGCCCCGCCGCTGCACGCCCCGTGCCCACTGGCATACTGTCCGCGGCCTTAATAAAATAGGATAGGCGTTTGCTTTGGAGATTTGCATTCGATTAGCTCGTAGCCGAGACGCCATGTACAGACAGCATAGCGAAAAGTACGTTTGGAATCCTTTTGGATTCTTTGTCAATCTTCGGGCCTCTAACTATTACAACATAATCAATATCTCATGCCAAAAACGTCACAAAGACAGCTAATTACAATGTAGTAGGCGTCCACCGTTCCGTTTTATAATCGGCTTCACATGTCTCCTATCTGTCGCGATATTGCTATCAGCTGACGTCTTTTATGGCACCACCAATACTTCCAAAACCAGGACAAAAATCTAGACTTCTTTGTAGAATATTATCGGCGTGAAGAATCAAAATCATTCAAGCGAGCAATGTATTGCATGTTACATTGACGAGCCGGAACTTAACAGTTAACGGGTTTCGAAGACGGCCCTATTAAGGTATGGAACCCTAAAAATGGAATAAATATATTTTTAGACGACTCAATGAGCATCAATTTCATGCGCGTGTAAAAGTAACAGACATACACACACTCCTATGAGTTTACCTATGTAAATTTTCGCTTTTATGATTAAAACGAGCAGTTGCCCGCAGCTCCGTCTGCGAAGAATCCGTTTAATGCTAGCTTGCGGGAACTATGCAATTTTCCGGGATAAAATATTCTCAAATTAACTAGCAAAAGTACTAAATCGATTCAGCGGGTTAGACTTGAAGACATAACAGGCAGACAAACGGATAGAGTTACTTTCACAATTTTATAATAATAATAATAAAAAGTTTGTAAAGTTTATAAGTTGAGTTATTATATGTGATGTTGAGTTATGTTATTTTTTATTAAGTAGGTAATTATTTTCTATTTTTATTTTATTCTGCGTTATTACATGTAGTTATAATCATATTTTTAAATTTACATCGAATTGGTGTTCTTTGCTCACCCGCGACCTTAAGATAGCTAAGTCTATGCAAATTATGCGTGTTCATGCAGTTCCTCTACCTCCACACCGTAAGAACACACACAAATTACACAAACCCATCTATCACCACCACCACAACACACTGACGCGTTTCGAACTCAACCAGAGCTCATCTTCAGAGTGACACAACCGTACACCATGCTACCAGTTGTTAGACTTGTTGTTTGTTGTTGTTAGGCTTGTAAATTTGTCTACGTAATTTAATAATATTAGTAGGGATTCGTAAACTTTATATATATCTTGAGTTGCGAAAAGCGCTCATACCGAGGCTTAGACTCGAACCCTAAAATAAGCCAATTTAATTCTCAAATATAGCCGAGTATCCACACCACAACTCTATTATATTACGACATGCAGCCGTAAAAAAGTCTTGGTCGATTTAAAGTTACATAATTTTAAGTCAGTGTTCATCTACACATCCAACTGGAACTTTATTTCTCATAAATCAGTTTGCGCGACACTGCTCGTAAATTCCTTTATATAATTCTTTTATTAATTGCAAAACAATACCTACTAAAACGTGTTTATTGTCTTATGCAAGCACGAGAACATAGTCGTCGTAGTTAAACTACAGTAATATAATAATACATAACTCGCGATAAACTATTCCAATTGCCTCCATATACAGAGTGACGGACTGTCTTCAACCATCTATAATATTCTTACCGCGTTGACTGTACTAACTGTTATTAACAAAATAATTTATCGAATCATGCGTTACTTTGCGGAGGTCCATATCAATGAACTGAAACAATTACTTTGCTCACCCGCGACCTGTCCTCTGGTCTGGTCGCGGGTGAGCTAAGTAATTGTTTCTTTTTATTTTTATTAACTAGTTATCTACTAGCTGTGTGAACTGTAGACCTCACAAGTCTTATAGTTTATCCACCCCATAGCTTTTGGGGGTCAAATGGCACAGTTATGGGGGTGGATAACGTATAAGTCTCGCGAGGTCTACAGTTCATAGAGCTAGTACTTAACTAGTTATAATAACAATGAACTGAAACAATTACTTTGCTCAACCGTGAGCTATCCTAATCACGGGTGGGGTATGTGAATGGACAAAAATAAACCATGCAACTATCGCACCTACTCACAAGATCGAATCGGAGGATCGGTTGAGAAATGCAACTTGGAAAGGAAATTAGCATTTTGCCCGCTGGAACGGAGACGCTTGTTCACTCTTCGCACTCGCTCGGTCAATGACTGATGTAATGATTGCAAACAAACATAAGCTGCTTATTGTCTCTGATATTTATGTAACTACTTAGTATTCTTTGCAAATAAATATATTATGTTTTATATTTTATTCCAAACTCATGTAATAGTTAGAACATGGAACTAATCTCCTACTATTACAAAAAAAAATACAGTCTTCAAGGACCTCATTTCAAATAAATTTTACATAATAATTCGCTAGCTGTTACGCACGACTTCGTCCACGAAAAATTTAGTAGATTCTTAGATAAAAAAATATTCTAATTAATTACTTGGTATGTCTATTAGATTAACATTATCATGCATAAAATATCGGACACGTATTATTTTCTTTCTTTTATCAATTGAAGAAAAAAAAAGGTTAAATAAAAAAAGGTTTATTATTGTAACGCAATGTGAAGAAATCGCCAAATGAATTGTAGTTGTCATTCCACTAATATGATAAATGCGAAAGTTAGTAAGTCTGTTTGTTTGTTTATTCGTTCGTTTGTTTGTTACTTCATCACGTCTAAACCGCTGAACCGATTTAAATGAAATTTGGTATACATATAGTTTGTCTCCCAGGAAAGGACATAGGATAGTTTTTATCCCGGAATATTTCATAGTTCCAGCGGAATAGTGGAAACCGAATTCTAAGCAGACAGAGTCGCGGGTGACGGCTAGTATTAGTATACAGTCAAAACTGTTTATAACGACACCAGTTATAATGATTTATCGGATATAACAACCAAAAAAAAAAATCTCAATCTTATATACCAAAGTAACACTGGTTATAACGAGCAACCGTGTATAAAGACCTAATAATGCTGTCCCTTCAATGACGTTATAAATTTCCATTCAATGATGCAGTTTATGCACTTTTAGACTGAACTTTGCGATTGTCATTTCGCATGATCTAATTCACCAAATACATAATGACAGTATTAATAATCTAAATTCAAATAAAATTTCAAAACCGGAACCTCAGTCGTATCGTTGTGCCATCGCTGATGCAATAGCTTATTTAAAAAACTTGGTCTGATTTGCGCCAAATTTTGAATTTGTATCATAGAATCGTCTGGACCGTTTAATATTATGACATAAATCACGTTACTTTAAGCCTGCAATACGGTATTTGACTATTTATCTTATAAATTAAAGCGTGACAATGCGTGTTTTCAAAAAGAAAAGCAATTTTAAGTTACCTACCATTACATAATATAGGTTACTGAGCACGAAGTAACACTAATTTTGTATCACGTCCACCCTGTATAATTATAGTATATTATACTAGCTTTTGCCAGCGTGCAAATCGAGCGTCTCCCCCCCCCCCTCTAAAAACTAAACCGGTGGGTGGAAAAATTTGAAAAAATTCAGGATGGTAGTCAGTATATCAAACTTACAAGAAAAACTATAACGTTTAAGTTTTCTTGACAATTATTAGTAGTTTAAGAGTAAATAGCAGCCTAAGGTATAAAATATACCTAAACTTGGAATATTCCGTACAAAATACGAAATCCTTACGAAAATATTGCTTAATTTTTTCGTAATGGCTACGGAACCCTACTTTGGGCGTGTCCGACATGCTCTTTGCCGCTTTTATTATTTTGTTGATATGCCGTTTAAGATTTCTATGTTGAACGATACAGAAAAACGGGGGTCTCATACGAGCACAAGAACTGTATTGTTTACGGCAGTAAGTTTTGAACTCAGAGAGGCACCTAGACCGAGTCAGTTTTTTTTTACAAATAATTGAGACAAAATTTTACAATAGTAATTAAAAACTAATATCTCTAAAAAAGGCCCCTGTGATTAGATTTTAGAGGGGGGAGGGGGGATGATCGATTTTAATGAAAATTTGCACTTTATTTGTAAATGTATTATTTGTTCCTCAATAAAGTTTTTTTTAGAGGTAGATTTTTTTTAGGGCCCCATCAAAAGAATTTGCCACGGGCTCCCGGATGGTATAGTTACTAAGTCCTTACCTGAAGGGGACTTTGCCAGCGTTGAATATGAACTGCGACTTCCACTGGGCACAGCTGATGATCGGCAGCAGAATGACACAGTAGTTCTTGATCTGATACCTCCCGAACGAGCCTATTTCACCCAGGATCTTATCCAAGTCCAATGATTTACGCGCACGAGCGAGCATCTCCGATATCATCACTAACACATAGCGTAAACTAAAGATCAGAAAGGGATGGTTCATGTGTTACCAAGGTACCCCCGTTTTATTTTGAAGCAGCGCTCATGGTAACTTCTTATTTGAAAGGCGCTTGTCCATTTTTGCAAAAGTAAATAGGAATTAAAGTGCGGATGTATTTGTCGTCTGCCAGTTTGACTGTTGTCTGTCATTGTTTTCTTAAATTGTCTAGTTTTCTGACAGTTTTCTACTCTGTTTAGAATCTATGGAATATTAAATTAAGGGATTTACTGTCATTCGGTGTAAATAGAAAATCGTCCACTTGACTTGAATGGACCATTTTGAATTTGGACCAAAAGGAATATCAACCAAAGTGAGTTTTTAACCTTCCGACGCAAAAAGAGAGGTGTTGTAAATTTGACAGCTATTGTGTGTATGTGTATCTCTTTGTGTGTGTGTCTATCTATCTGTCTGTGGCACCGTAGCTCTGTAGCTCTTAAACGTGTGGACCGATTTGAGTGTGTTTTTTTTTAATTGGTAGCAGGTTTTTGCAGCGGCAGCGATGTTTCTTAGACATGTTTTATTAAAATCGGTTCAGCCATTTTTGGGATGTTGAGCTTTGAAGTGACAAAGTCGGGGTTTCAACTTTTTGTTGGTTCGCTTTTTTACTCTTGCTCAGTAAATTTTTTAATTTCTATTTAATATCCGCATGGGTATTACCGCAAGGAAACTTGCTTTCACGTTAAAAAACCGTAACGAAATCGGTTTATCAGTTTGAAAGCAACGATACCACAGACAGACAGACAGATATTGGCGTCAAACTTATAAGTTACACGAACAAACAACAGTACCCTTAGTGTAAGTTTTCGGTTACAAAACACGTCTCGATCGCGTTCGCGTTAAAATCTCTTGTATGGAAAAACGAACAGCGCCTCTAGCGGAACGATTGCGATGTTCGTGTTTCCATACAAATTGAGATTTTAACGCGAACGCGATTGAGACGTATATTGAAGCCGAAAACATACACTAAGGGCACAGTTTTGCCTGTGTGTGTGTGTGTGTGTGTGTGTGTGTGTGTGTGTGTGTGTGTGTGTGTGTGTGTGTCGACACGCACACGCACGCACGCATGCACACACACACGTGTGCATGCGTGCGTGCGTGTGCGTGCGTGTGTGTGTGTGTGTGATTTGAACTGACTATGATAATCCAATTGAATAGGTATGGGTAAAGCCCGTGTACTTTGGTGCATGTTAATGCCAATTGCGATGTTAATTCTAATCCTACTTTTGTTTATCAGTGATAATCTCAAAGATATATTAGTTGCCCTGATATTATAATTTACTTACGCAATCGATGAAATATGACGAAGATAATATCGACTTGAGACACTCCTACTTACTTAGGAGCCAGGTCATTCTATAGTTTTTTTTTTGGAAATAATCCCTACTAATATCACAGAATAAGTAATATGCTAATATATTTTAAATAAATGCGAAAGTAACTCTGTCTGTCTGTCTGTCTGTCTGTTACGCTTTCACGTCGAAACCACTGAACCGATTTTGATGAAATTTGGTATATAGTTAGTTTGAGCCCCAAGGATCAACATAGGATACCTTTTATTCTGGTAGAGGGCGCCACCGCGCGATAACCTAGATCCGCGCAGACGAAGTCGCGGGCATAAGCTAGTTTGATATAAGGCTAATTTTTGGTATCCGGCTTTTATGTGTAATTTTAAGAACCTATATTTTCGAATCCACAAAAATTTTGGTTCCGGAAGATGGTAAAAAAATTGTACCCTGAGATACATTATTCATTTTTTAGCACAAATATTAGCAGTAGATTTACTGTCAAAATATATTTTAGTAATTAAATTTTTAGACCCGCAAGCTGAATCCATTGATCCAGTGATTATTTCGTCATCATCATCAGCCTATGTTCGTCCACTGCTGGACATAGGCCTCTCCCATGGCACGCCACTGAGCACGATCCTCGGCCACTCTCATCCAGCCCTTACCAGCCGCCCTGCGAAGATCATCGCACCACCGAGTCTGAGGGCGTCCTACGCTACGTTTGCCGATTCGTGGTCTCCACTCAAGAACTCGTCTACCCCAACGGCACAGTAATACTGTGCCAACGGTTATCGGTTCTTCGGGTTATATGATTATTTCGCAATACCATACGTCTAATTTATATTACGAAAAAATAAAATAAGATTTCTTAAGTCACATATTATCAAGAAACTGGATTTTGAATAATTATTATTTAAAATCCAAAAATAAATATGATTGGAAATTACGTTTTTTTTTAAACCGATATAACATTAGCAGCAAAAATAAGTACAAAAAGTCTCAAGGCACGTTAAAAAGACATACCTAAACTATACCTATACTAACCTTTTATGCCACTATCGTAATTAATTTTTACTTCTGAAAATATGAAACCTTTTTTCAAATTCCTTTATCCAAATATTTTGTACTCACGAATATTTCAAGTACCTACCTTTAAACAATAAAAGATAAACATGTGTCTTTTGTTTTCATTCTTTTGACACCGTAAAATGTATTGTGAAACAAGTTTCAAACATTATTTTTAACATTCTTAATGAAAAAATGTTTTGAATAATGTAAAATTTGATGTAGATCAAATATTTTGTAAACAGACGCAGAATATTCAGTAGAGTAGGTGATTATCACACAAAGATGAACTTCGCATGTCCTATAAGTATCTATGCGAAAGTGTGTGTTTGTATGTTTGCGTGTATGTTTGTCCGTCTTTCACGGCGAAACGGAGCGACAGATCGACGTGATTTTTGGCATAGAGACAGTTTATGGGCAAGAGATTGACATAGGCTACTTTTTATCCCGAAAAATGCACAGTTCCCGAGGGAACAGCGCGCGATAACCGAATTCCAATGCGGTCAAAGCCGCGGGCAAAAGCTAGTCTACTTATATTTCAAATTGATCAAACTCTTAATGCTATTAAGTACCTACTATAAACTTTAGTTTTTAGGATTCCGTAGCCAAAATGGCAAAAACGGAACCCTTATAATTTCGTCATGTCTGTCTGCCTGTCCGTCCGTCCGCGTCTTTTCTCAGAGAAAATGAAAAAAATAATAAATAAATGCTAGGAAGCTGAAATAGTGCACAGATACGAGATACGAATATAACTTAGGTATAGCCATTATGTCGATAATATGGTAAAAAAAAATGTTTTCGTTTCTTATGCTCGTAAAGATCATGTACAGCATAATTTACGATCCAATCTAGGCGACATAAAATGACTTTTTATGCTCTAGTGCATAAAGTTAAATCTTTGTCTAAGGTTTAAGACCAAGGTAATCAGGTGTCAACAGCCACAAAGAAAAAAGTTTCTGTTTCTACATAGTTTTTTTTTATCACTTTAAATAAATATCGAACCTGACCTAACCTACTTTCGATATTTTGTCCGTCGACTTTTTAACATTAGATAATATCTGAGTACATAATATATACAGCCTATTATATTAATTTTGGAATACAGAAACTATTAGATGTAAACGGGGTTACATCTCATAGTTTTGTCAAGGAAATCGTAGTGAAAACGCAGTAAATTTGTGCGACTGTACAACATAATAAGTGGGCAATTGTTTCCACTGTTATTTCCTCGCAATCGAAGTGAAAATCAGAGTGTAAAACTCGAGCATTAAACCCATTTTCCCCTCGACGTGTCTATCCACCCTCGGCGTACCTTCTCGGTTGGATTTATGAACGCCTTGGGTAAAATGGCTCGTTTTATGCTCTTGTTGTACAATCTACTATTTTAGGGAAAAGCCTCCCATAACCATAAAGTTTAGTATCTCAAGAACGGCTGAATCGATTTTGATGAAACATGTCTAAGAACCATCGCTAGAAAATCTGCTATCAAATAAAAAAAAACCGCATTCAAATCGGTCCACCCGTTTACGAGCTACGGAGCTCACACACACACACACAGACAGACACACATAGCGGTCAAACATATAAGAAACTTATGAGAAAGAGGGGTGCTTTTTGCGCCAGGTGTTAATTGAAAATGGGCCTGAATCTCGCTTGATGGAAGGCGAGGATGAGGCCTAAGATGGTACACGTTTGCCTAGAAGGAGTTTGTTCACAGCTTGTCACTATTCAATACTCAACGTCGATGGCATAAAGTACCTACTTGCAATCAGATTATAACATCTTCTAAATACCACAAACCTTCAATTGAGACAAAAATTGGCTTAGGTAAGTGCGGTAAAAAATTGCCGTCAACTAGGCTTATCTCAAGCCTAGTTTTTACTCGACTACGGCAAACTCAAAGTCAAAATATCTTTATTATTATTAAAATATCTTTATTATGGAATTATTTAACTGGTTCACGGCTAAACAACTATCCAGCTTATCTTAATAAAAACGTTATGTTTTCATCACAAGGTGTCGTGTCTATGACATTGGTTTGTTTTTCTTTTACTTGTCATTCTGATTGATTTTCTAATTAAAATATGTTACGATATAAATATCTTTATTCAATTTAGGCTATAACAAGCACATAAACGTCAAAAAAATCTATAGGTTCGGACAAAACCTCTGTTGAGAAGAATCCGGCAAGAAACCCAACGAGGTATTTTTTTAAGGAAGCCAAAGGAAGAGTAGAATAAGAGTTTTAATGATTTATACCCGAACGCCTGTTCACAAAAACAAAATCCAATAATGAGTTGATGCTTGAATGCCCACAGATTGATCTGCACAGTTTAGATCATTCACGCGTTAATTGACAGACAAATTGGCGTCGGCCGGGCGTGAAATGTACTTCGTTTACTTATCGTTAAGCCCCTTTTTACCCTCGAACTCGTGTAACTTTTGTAAATATAGGAAAAATATCTTTCTTGTCACGTTTTGGTATACGTATTTATTTCTTTGTCTTGGTTGGTTGGTTATAATATTGTTCTCTCTTCTCCTATTTATGTTTTTACTGTTTTTGCTGTGATGTAGTGTGTTTTTGTTGTCAAGAAATATTGTGAGTTTGTTTGTTTGTTTGTTAATACTTATTCAAACAGGAAGTATCAAAACTAAGTATATCTTAGAAATTATGCAAATGCCACAATAGGGATGACGACTGGGTTAAAAATATATCATTCTATTTAGTCCGACAGTGAGATTATGGAAAAATATTGGACACGTACTTTTTTATTGGTTTAAGTATCTATTTATTAAAAATCGACAAAGTTATAGATCATCAAACTTCCGGAGTGGGGGCTTGTGACGTCACTATAAGGTAAAAATCCTACCATATAGTGACGTCCCTCGAAACTTCTAAGCACTGTATCCTCGTCATTTTTTGTTTGTCAAACAAAAGAAAAAATATGTGCACAATATTTTTTAATTATCTACTTGACGGACTAAACAGTTTTTTTTAGTCGTCTAGCCTACCTATTGCAATGCAACCCTTGAGTTATAAAGTATCTTCCCACGAAGTCTTTAGGTATACCTATCCCTCATCATGTCAGCCGAGAGACGTCCACTGCTAGACATGGGCCTTGGGGGAAAATGCCTTAGTCGCCACGCTTGGGGCGGGTTGGCGACCGTAGTTACCAAATAGTTCGCGGAGGACGCTGCTGCCCATCCTTCGGTTTATCCCTTAGATGGGAAGAAATGGAGTATATCTCTATTAAAACTAATTGTAGTGATTATGAAAATATTTTCGTAACCATTTTAATTTACTTCTTTCATATATTTCCTTTGTTTTTCTTCAATGAAATGAAATGAAATGAAATGAAATGAAATGAAATGAAATGAAATGAAATGAAATGAAATGAAATGAAATGAAATGAAATGAAATGAAATGAATTTATTTGCTAAGAATACAGTATTCAAATGGATGTTATTATTGTTTGTCCAGTACTCAGTCATGTATTCAGCCCACATACAGGCGTGCAAATATTTAGATTAAAATTGAAAATTACACAAAATATAAATTAACCAGTCAAAAATAATTAAAATAATATAAAATTTTACAAATTATCTAATTTTACATGTCTCGAGAAAATATTTCACGCTATAAAAACATTCGTCAAGAAGCCAGCTATTTAATTTGCTTTTAAATAAATTCCCCTGAAGAGATCGTATCTCTTCGGGTACTCTGTTATATAAATCTATGCACATATTAAAGATATTGCGCTTATAAATTACTTTGCAACATCGCGGTTTTAGTAGAAGGTTCCTCCCTTTCAGTCTCGTCTCTCTTTGCGTAGCTTTCCCTCGCTTTCGGAAATGATACAAATGAGTGTGCACAAAAACGCACACCTCCCTTATGTATAAGCATGGCAAAGGAAGAATTCGTAATTTCTTGAATAAGGGAACACAACTATCATCTAGTCTCGCGTTGCAAATAACTCTGATGCATTTTTTCTGAATTTTAAAAACTCTATCGATGTCTACTGAGTTTCCCCATAGAATCAACCCATATATAAAAAGCGTGAAAAAAAAATTTTATAACAAAAAATAGAACCGACTACAAAAAACCATGAAAATAATTTTCTACCAGTCTGAAGTCGGTGCCTCAGCACGAGCCAGCAGGAGTGATTGAAGCCATTTACTCGTATAGTTGTAGGTGAGGTAGACGATTATAGGTCCACTCCTGCTGGCTCGTGCTGAGGCACCGACTTCAGACTGGTAGAAAATTATTTTCATGGTTTTTTGTAGTCGGTTCTATTTTTTGTTATAAAATTTTTTTTTCACGCTTTTTAGTGTTAATAATCTAAGATACAATAGCTTAATGTCAACTGCTTGACACCTTTTACGAAAGATTGCTTTTTCTGATGCAGAGACGTTCATTATTGAGGAGTCCTGGTGCTTCACCACCCATTCCATTTCACCATATCCGTTCCGAGGAGCATAAATTGCTTAGCAACTGTGTTAAAGTAATTGAAATTCAACCCATGAAATACTTGTTATTGAGTAGTAACTCCGATGGTCAACTGTGGTCTTCATCATCAGTTCCAGTTTACCAAATGATGATTTTCAAAAGCAAATGCACGAGCTACTACTAAATATATCAAAATTACCATAGGTGTCCCTACAACATTTGAAGAGTTCCCTCGATTTCCTTAGGATCCAAGCATCAGATCCTAATTTGGTGCTTATGGGACCTAATTGAAAGCATTCCTAGACGAACGCAAAAAAAATTTTTCAAATCGGTTCATAAATGACGGAGTTCTGAGGTAACAAACATAAAAAAAAATAAAAAAAAAAAAAAAAAAAAAAAAAAAAACATACAACCGAATTGATAACCTCCTCCTTTTTTTGAAGTCGGTTAAAAAGTACGGACGACACATAGCCATGATAGGCTGTAAGCGCGGCTTCCGTTGAGACAGTATCTCGTAACCGTTTTAAGGCAAAGATAAACCGATTTAGTTTTTTACAGACGTGTTCTATATGATCCTTCCAATTTAGGTGTTTGTCCATATAAATACCGAGAAATTTAAAAACGTTAACCATGTCAATATTTTCATTATTAAAATTTATATTAATTGGAATGTCAAATGATTCAATGAATTGTAATATGATTTTGTTAAGAAAAACACTTTCTGTCAAGTGCATTGCGGTGCATTCTTCACGGCATGATAGTCTTTCCGAAAACGGCAGTATAGTATGGGATCTCATTGGAAGTTTGCCAGCGTCATCCAGTACAGTCAGCATCAGAAGTCGCTATACGCTTCAGGCGCTCAAAGAGAGGTAAACGTTTAAATTGTCAAAAAGTTGTTGACTGTCATTGTAGTATTTACTTGTGAGCGCTCAATGTGTCAAAAATACCTAAACAGTCGATATTCATTAATTTCTACACTCCTAACATGTCATTGATACCTTAGCTGTCAAAAAATCACTGATATCTAAGCAGTCAACATATCAAATATATCTGAACAACATGGAAAAATAGACGTTAAAAGCATATAGCTATATGGTCGAATTTTGATATAAAATAGCTATGCTCATTTCAGGTAAGCGATTATGACAATCATCGAAAACAGTACAGACTTGTCATCACATACATCTGTCTCATGTTTTTCTCTTCAATCAAATTTGACAGAATATGCCTCTAACTCTTATTTTACTTTTCAGCAGAATCAAAGTCAAACCATCTGACACATAGCAAAAACTAAATGAAGGCGAATTTCGAACTCATAGTCAAGGCACGTCGTGGCACCATTTCCATTCCTATGCATTTCAAAGCATAGATCCCCGGGTTCAAATCTCACTCGACACATAATTAATTCGACTTGGTCTTTTTTTTGGTTTTATTATTGTTTTATGGCTTTTTATTTCTTTTAGTTTGGATCGCATTCGTTTTTACGATTTTTCTGAATTTTAACATAATTATAGCACTTGCTTTTTAAGAAATTAGTTATTTTTTATCAACAAATTAGTTTTTATTTTATACCTTTTTTCCCACCCTTGGGGTAATTTTTTTTCCAAATTAATACCAATTTCAAGGTATCATCATCATTATCATCATCATCATCATCATCATCAGCCTATGTTAGTCCACTGCTGGACGTAGGCCTCTCCCATGGCACGCCACTGAGCACGATCCTCGGCCACTCTTATCCAGCTCTTGCCAGCCACCCTGCGAAGATCATCGCACCACCGAGTCTGAGGGCATCCCACGCTACGTTTGCCGATCCGTGGTCTCCACTCAAGAACACGTCTACCCCAACGGTTATCGGTTTTTCGGGTTATATGACCGGCCCATTGCCACTTCAGCGTGCTAATGCGGTGGGCTATGTCGATTATAACCTATCCAATAAAAAAAGAAC
Organism: Choristoneura rosaceana; assembly: GCA_037349165.1. Taxonomy (NCBI): domain Eukaryota; kingdom Metazoa; phylum Arthropoda; class Insecta; order Lepidoptera; family Tortricidae; genus Choristoneura; species Choristoneura rosaceana. Next base: position 18,495,558 of record JAZBNJ010000028.1, on the reverse strand, counting down.
TCAGAACTCCGTCATTTGTGAACCAATTGAATTTTTTTTTTTGCGTTCGTCTAGGAATTGTTTCAATTAAGTCCCATTTATAAGCACCAAATCAGGATCTGATTGGATCCTAAGGAAATCGAGGGAACTCTTCAAATTTTGTAGGGACACCTATGGTAATTTTGATATATTTTGTAGTAACTCGTGCATTTTCTTGTGAAAATCATCATTTGGTGAAGTGAAACTGATGATGAAGACCATAGGAGTTACTACTCGATAACAAGTATTTCATGGGTTGAATTTCAATTACTTTAACATAGTGGCTAAGCAATTTATGCTCCTCGTAATGCATATGGTGAAATGGAGTGGGTGGTGAAGCACCAGGACTCCTAATTAAGAAACGTCTCTGCATCGGAAAGAGCAATTTTTCGTAAAAGGTGGCGGGCAGTTGAAATTAAACTATTGTATCTTAGATCTTTTACACTAAAAAGCGTGAAAAAAAAATTATAACTAAAAATTGAACTAACTACAAAAAACCTAAAAAAAAATTTAATTATGGGGGGGGGGGGACGCTCGATTTTAATGAAAATTTGCACTTTAAAGTTGAATATTTTACAAACAAATCACTGAATCGAAAAATCGTTTTAGAAACCCCCTAATGGTTTTAAAAGACCTATCCAACGGTACCACACTACAAGATTGGATGAAAAAAACGGAAAAACGGACAGACAGACATGGCGAAAAAAAAGGGTTCCGTTTTTGCTATTTTGGCTACGGAACCCTAAAAATATATACGCCTCAACTTGAGAACCTCCCCCGTTTTTTTCCTCAGTTGAAAATGTACATGTAAATGTATAAAAACTTTTAAACAAAAAAATTAAAACGCCCAACAAACTGACAGCAAAAAATAGATTTCAAGCAAAAATAGAATTTAATAGGGCGACGCTCGACGCTCGATATTAATAAAAAATTGCACTTTAAAGTTGAATATTTTGAAAACAGATCACTGAATAGAAAAATCTTCTAGGCAACCCCCAACAGTTTTAAAAGACCTATCCAACGATACCCCACACTATGGGGTTAGTCGAGAAAAAAAATCAGACTACGTTTATGTGGAAGGTACGCTTACTTTTTTTTGTTTTTTTTTTTATTTGCCACTTTGTTGGCGTGATTGAAGTTACATTCATGCCAAATTACAGCTTTCTACTACCAATCATCGGTCTCTGATCTTAGCCGCGGACGGACAGACAGACGGACAGACCATGGCGAAACTATAAGGGTTCCTAGTTGACTACGAAACCCTAAAAATAGACAAGTTCCAGCTTATACTGCATATGCTATAAAATTAAAAATTAAATACTTGTTTATTTTATAAGGGGTTTTTGGGTTTCTTAGTTAAAAATCGCGTGTAACCCCCTTCAGCATTGAGCACGTTTTGTAAACGCTCTCTTCGAATTTACTAAATTTTCACAAAGAGTTTTACCTCGGAAAGATATATATAAACACATGATTACTTAAAAACAATATTTATTATCCATTATTGATGTTTAAATAAAATGTTGATATGCTTAGTTACCATTGAAATAGTAACTGCTTAGCAACTAGTGGCATCTTGGGTGTTGACATGTTTGTGGTTGCTGGTACGTGTAGATATTAATAACAGCTTGACTGCTTAGTTACCACTGATTTTCTAGTTGTTATTGTCATTATGAAAAACTAGATGTGTAAGTATTAATGAAAATTTAAAATGTTGAGATGTTTTTGACGTATTGAACGCTCACGTGAAAATGGTGACTTAGGTGTCAATAACTTTGTGACGATTGAAACGTATATGTCTTTGTGAACACTCGGCCAGTGTAGATATATCTGATGCTGACTGTACAACATAGGGACAAATTAAAGAGCTTTAACCACCCCAAAATATATAAAAAAACAAGTCTGCTTTTTACTACTGCTAACCGTGTTTTATGGACAATGTCTGAAGTATAATATTTGAATTTGAATTTTACTTATGTTGGTCGAGTTGATAGGTATAAGTTATCCGGTTTTTTTTTTGCGGTCTAAATTACTTTATGGTCTAATATGGTCTAACATGGTGTGTTCTATTATGGGACAATATGACATAAATAATTGTGTTGAAATGCCACTTTTAACGATGTCTGCGGAGCACTTCTGGCACGGTTGAGTGGCAGACTGGATTTGCTTTGATTTTATTTCATCAGTGGTCGACTGCTGATACTCTTACTATAATTTTATATATAGTTTTACATTAATTTTGATTATAAAAAAACACACCTAGCCAATGAATCTAAATCAGATTTGTTTTTTATGCGTATCGTTGGAGTGGTTAAGTTCCTATTTAAAATTGCCCTCATATAGTATAATGGTCTTGCAGTCAGATCCCGTACTAGTAGTAATAAAAAAATTACTACCCACTTTACTTGCAGAAAATGCATGTTTTTTAATCAATCTTAATTTTGTAACTTTTCGTAAAGTTATTATTAAAAATCTAAAACTTAGAGGTAAGTAGGTAGGCTTAGAATTTTAGGACACCAAATTGCTTCCACCCAAATAAAATTAAACTAACTTACCTAAAATCAACTGCTCCCGCACTGAACACATACTGTGCGTTATACACTGCACTGAACATAATCGGCACAAGGATCAGGCAATAGTTTATGATCTGGTATCTTCCAAACCCCCCCAGGTCCTTTAGGATTATGTCAAAATTCGGCTCTTTGCTCGCCATTTCTTTCACTAACTATACTTCACTAGTTTTTATAAAAATTAGCAAGGGAATACTCCGAGAATACTCCGAAGATACGTTTTAGTACGACGACGGAGTCACGACTGTGTTAGGTTGTAAACATTTGTAAAGCACGCGAGCGTCTGCAGCGACGACCGGCGTTCGTCTGTGATAACTGTGGCTGTGCGGAAGTGCTACTAGTACTATCACGGCTGGCGAGGTAGCGAAACCTCGGAGGCTTGCATATGCAATCTGTTATATATACTAGGGCTAAATTTAATTTGATTGCTTAATGCTGGGGCCACACTAACGAGAAATGCCATTAATTATCGCGATAATGGACGTTAATCGTAAGTGTAGCCACGACTTAACGCGATAATTTGACAACGGCATTAACATCGCCGTTTGGCGTTAAGCGATAGCTCAAGTGGCGGTACATGGGCATTCACGTTGAACTTTTAAGTGTAGCCACCCACTTAAGCGCGTTAAAAATTATCGCAATAATTATCGCGCCAATGGGCATTGACGTTAGCCGCTAGTGTGGCCCCAGCATAATAACGATATCTCAAGTGATATTATTTAGAAAATTAAATTTGATTGCTTAATAACGATATCTCTTGTCCGGGTTAGCGGTTAGTTCCAATGGTGTGCCGAAAGTTTCTCGAAGAGGGCTACGGCATGGATGTCGCTACTGTCGCTGCTTAAGTGGCTAAATAAGAAACAAACAAGCTGAAATATGTGGTACATAGGGGAAATTCGTGTCTGTACCGTTGTCCAGCAGTGGTGTAGCGGTATAGCATGCGGCACGGAATGCCGAGGACTTGGGTTCGATTCCCAGCGCTGGTCTTATTTTTTTGGTTTTTCTGTGCATGTATATTTCAGTTTGTATTTGCAAAAAAAATATATTTTGTTTTTCATTTATTTTATTTTTGTTTTTCATTTGTTTTCCATTTCTGTGTGCTAATCTGTTCATATCTTCGTATTATCTGTGGAAACCTTTAATTGGCTTTATTGTTACAAACATGTTTTGTAATCCACCTGTATTAGTTAATTTAAGCTGTTGGTTTTCCGAATAAAATAAAAATAAAATAAAATAAATTACCTATATCGATCAATCAATCAAAAATTATAGCAATCTTTTTTTTTTTACTCGACTGGATGGCAAACGAGCAAGTGGGTCCCCTGATGGTAAGAGATCACCACCACTCATAAACATCTGCAACACCAGGGGTATTACAGATGCGTTGCCAACCTAGAGGCCTAAGATGGGATACGTCAAGTGCCAGTAATTTCACCGGCTATCTTACTCTCTTGTCTTGCTGATAGCAATCCGGGCGGACCTTGCACAATGTCCTACCACCTGCTTCAATCATCATCATTCTAGCCTATATACGTCCCACTCCTGGGCACAGGCCTCCTCTTGGGCCAAAGTTTCCACACGGGCCCATTGCGGATTGGGAACTTCACACACACCATTGAATTGCTTCACAGGTGTGTACCATCAAGCAAGTACGTGGTTTACCACTCTAAAGTTTGATAATCGTTTGCATGTCACAAAAAAATAATGCCAATATATATATACGTGTCTGTCAACTTGAAAGTTTGACTTTTAGCGATATATTCATTTGATAGGAACTAGACACAGACATAGACATCATTTATTCAGTAAACAATACATGATTGTATTTGAATGCTTTACAGCTAACAATAAAACAAAATAAAATACATCAAATATCGATCGAATCAGAAATGAGGAGATACGTAGAAGAACAAGGGTCACCGACATAGCCAAGAGAATTAGCTCGTTGAAGTGGCAATGAACGGGCCATATAGCACGGAGAGCAGATGGCCGTTGGGGCCGAAAAGTTCTCGAGTGGAGGCCGCGGATCGGCAAGCGCAGCGTGGGACGTCCACCAACGAGATGGACGGATGACCGAGTTAAAGCCTCGGGTTCACGGTGGATGCAGGCCGCTGCCAACCGAAGCAACTGGAGGTCTATGGGGGAGGCCTATGTTCAACAGTGGACGTCCTACGGCTGAGATGATGATGATGACATCAAATATATCCAACAGTTATACTCTATCTATACATTTCATCAAATATTTCGTCAATACTGTTAAAACACCCTCTCAAAAATTGTTTTAACTTATCTTCGAAAATATTATATGGTAAGATACCCTTTAGCTCAACAGGAAGTTAATTAAACAACCTAACAGTGTGGTTCTTAGTACATTGTTTCTCTATTTTAGACCTCGGGTGAAACTTGATTTTCATATTTCTGGTGCGCGTGAGTACACGAATTTCTTGTTCTTCATACTCATACGTTTCAAACTTAATTTTATTTTTAACAAATTCAGTGAGCAGCATAAGAACGTATAGACTAGGCACCGTCGAAATCCCCAAGGCCTGAAAATATTCTCTACAAGACACCCACTGCGGGATTCGAAACATTATTCTTATTTCGCCTTTGTGCGATAAGAGCTCTGTTTATATTATATTTAAAACTATTACCCCAAAACATAATGCTATAACGCAGCTTGGACTCAATTAAGGCATACACCACTTTTAATTGTTCCAAACCAATTTCGTCCCAAGACTTCTTAAACCATAACGTGCTGAGTTGACCGAGTTCTCAATAGCGTCTAGCTCATGAATCCAATTTGGTTTGGAATGTAGATGGATACCAAGGAATTTTACATTATTGACTGTTTCTATGGAACTACCACTCATAACTACTCGGAGACAATCTGTTTTCTTAGTGTTTTGTTTAAACAGTATTATTTGAGTTTTGTCCTCATTTAGACTTAGATTATTAAAAGTAAACCGTTCGCAAAGAGACGAGAGTGCTGCATCAACCACCCGATTAAGCTCTACCATACTATCGGCATGAACTATATATAGCATTAGTGTCGTCAGATAGTACTGGGCCTAAAATAGACCCCTGCGGCATGCCACATCCTACATTGACCAGACTAGACTTTATCGATCTGTTACGACCTAAGTTATTATCTTTAATCTCTACATATTGTTTGCGGTTTTAGAGGTAATTACGCAAGAGACCTAATTTCATAGAATTCAAGTTTTTGGAGGAGGATATCATGGTCCACGGTATCAAATGCAGAACTAAGATCGAGAAATAAACCCGCAACTCTCTTTTTAGAATGAACTTTTGATATAATATCATGAACCAGACAGCTAATTGCATCAACAGTACCAATATTCTTCTGAAAACCAAATTTTCTTAGGCTGATTATTGCATTATATTTAAGATGATCTAGAAGACGGGTTTTTATGACTTTCTCGAAAAATGTTGATAGTACTGAAGGAAGAGATATTGGTCGGTAATCTCTCGGATCAGTTTTAACTCCTTTTTTGAACACAAGAACTACTTTAGCCAATTTCAACTGATCAGGGAAAATACTTTGGTCGTAACATCGGTTGAAAAGATAAGCTAACCATTTCGAAAGCAAATCCATAGACTGTTTAAATACTAATATTGGCATCCCATCGTGTCCACAGAATTTTTTATTTTCAATTGCCTGCACGGTCTTTACTACTTCAGTTGGAGTAAGTGGCCACCAAATCATGTCACTGTAATTAACATTGTTATTTTGCTCCAGACAACGAAAGCTGATAGTAGATCACCTCCACCGGGACTGTTACTGTGATCAAAACGATCAGCCAACAGTTCGACAGCATCTAGAGGATCATGGATAATTCCACTCTTTGTTTTCAGTACGTACTAGTTTGTTGTGGTCAAATTTCTGGTTTTTATTTTTACTTGATCCCCCAGTTTTACTAATTTCTTCTTGAGTTGCTAGCCTCTTTGCTTGTCTTGTTTAAAAACTGATAGATTACTTATTTGGCTAATGGTACAGGTTTCCTCGCGATGGTTTCCTCCACCGCAAAGCTCGTGGTAAATTTTAAAATGTAATTTCGCACATGAATTTTGAAAAACTCAGAGGTGGGGTTTGAGCCCACGATCCTCTGTTTGATAGGCCTTTGGTAAAACCACTAGGCCACCCACGGGTTAATACTCGTTAATATCATATTAGAAAAAAATTAAGACGCCGAAGAACAAGGAAACCAAGGTCACAAAACAAATAAAAGGGAAAGAAGCCTTAGTAGCATTAATCTGTTCATGTATATTAACTAGCTTTTACCCGCGGCTTCGCGCCGTTTCCTCGGGAGCAGTGCATTTTTTTAGGGTGAAAAGTAGCCTATGTCACTCTCTGGCCCATAAACTAAATCTATGCCAAAAATCACGTCGATCCGTCGCTCCGTTATGGCGTGAAAGATGAACAAACACACACACAACAACACAAATACTTTCGCATTTATAATATTAGTATGGATTTCTGACGATATCGTGAGAGTTGCGGGAAACCGGTGGATGCAAGTGGCGAGTTGTCGTTCATTATGGCGTTCTAAGGGGGAGGCCTTTGTCCAGCAGTGGACGTCTTCCGGCTGATGATGATGATGATGATGATGATGGATTTCTCAGAAATTAGTTGTCTGGAAGAGATCGTTTTTTAGCGATAAGATCGCCTATTGCCCAACTGTTTTTTTTTTTATTGTAATGGCATTGTACTGCTTTTGGTGATCAATAAAGAATATTTGCATTGTATTGTATTGTAGCCATCGTGTCCTACAAAGAAGTCATGAAGTTCATCATCATCATCATATCAGCCATAGGACGTCCACTGTTGGCTCGGTTGGAAGCGGCTTGCATCCACCGTGAACCCGCGACTTTAACCATTTCATCCGTCCATCTCGTTGATGGACGTCCTACGCTGCGCTTGAAAATCCGCGGTCTCCAATCGAGAACCTTTCGGTCCCAACAACCATCTGTTCGCCACTTCAACGAGCTAATTCACCATCATAATCAAGTCATGAAGCGTCATGATGCGTGATGTGGTGTCATGTTCTTGGTGAATAAAGAATTTGTTTGTTTGTTTGAACTTAGCGCAGCGAAAAATGAAGATAAGTTAATTGGCTAAAAAGACCTGTCTTACATCACAAGAAGAATAAAATAAAGGGTCTAAGGACCACAAACAGATACACCAGTTGACTCATGGCTTTTTATTTATCAATAGAACACATCAGCACCCAGCAGACGGGTCGGCCGGCACCGGCGCGGGCGCCTCCGTGGGCTCCACCGCAACCACCGGCGGCGGCGCACTCTTCACTGTATGCACCAAGCTCTGCGTCTGCACATCCTTTTCCTTCTTCTTCACTTTTTCCTTCTGTTTCTCTGTATGCGTGTCTGATACCACGTTCCCGTATTTATCAGTCACTATTCTCTCCTTGTCAGTTTTTTTGATCACGTCGGTCTCTTTGACCTCGTGTTGGTGATCTGTGGTTAGACTGCTGCTATCCTCGACGCCGCCTTCCGTGAGTGTGTGGTTGGTCTGGTTGTAATCGTCAGTCATAGAGTCCGACTTGATCTTCGTCTTGGATTTCTCCTTGATGATGGTGACGGTCGAGCCGTCTTTTCTGTGCTTCGTGATCACTTTCACATTGTCCTTGGTGCTGGTTTGAGCTGAGGATGAAACAGGTGAGATTATGGCATTCTAGTTGAAGTTAAAAAATAGTAGATTGTACAACAAAAGCATAAACCGAACCATTTTACCCGAGGCGTTCATATAGCCACCCGAGCCGGCACGGCGAGGGTGGATAGACACGTCGAGGGGAAAATGGGTTTAATGCTCAAGTTTTACACTCTGCTTTTCACTTCGATGGCGAGGAAATGAAATAGTAACAGTGGAAACAATAATTCACTTTCTATGTCACTTTTATTTTTTATGCATTATTGTTATAATTCCATTGTTTAAATTTTACTGATTTATTATGATTGATTTTTAGTTTTAAGTACATAAATTAAAAATTATTTAAAAAATATAAAAAAACTTTTTTGTTTGTGGCTGTTGACACCTGATTACCTTGGTCTTGAGTTGGTAATAGACGTAGATTTTATTTTATGCACTAGAGCATAAAAAGTTATTTTATGTCGCCTAGATACTGCATAAACATGAACATTACGAGCATGAGAAGTGAAAAAAGCTTTTTTTTTATTCGACTGGATGGCAAACGAGCAAGTGGGGCTCCAAAGAGAGAGAGAGAGTAAGAGATCACCACCGCTCATAAACAAACATGTGCAACACCAGGGGTATTGCAGATGCGTTGCCAACCTAGAGGCCTAAGATGGGATTCCTCGAGTGCCAGTAATTTCACCGGCTGTCTTACTCTCCACGCCGAAACACAACAGTGCAAGCACTGCTGCTTCACGGCAGGATTAGCAAACAAGATGGTGGTAGCAATCCGGGCGGACCTTGCACAAGGTCCCACCACCTGCAAACACCTGTAGGGTTTTCTAATACTTATACTCACAGTTAGCCACTGCTGTATGGTTCGATACTGAAATAGAAAAACAACATAATACTTAAAAGGTTAATAAATGAACGATATAAAAAGTACACAGTATTCAGAGACTGAAACATGAACATGAAACTTGAAAACTCTGTTTTTTTATTTTATTTCAGACTACTACAGACAAATGGCAAAAAACGGAACCCTTATGGATTCGTCATGTCTGTTAAACTATAAGAACTATACTGTTAAAACTTGGTTAGTAGATGTATTCTGTTAACCGCATTAAGATTATCACACAAAAATAGAAAAAAAAAACAATAAATTTTGGGGGTTCCCCATACTTAAACCTGAAACTCAATTTGTTTTTCATCAAACCCATACGTGTGTGGTATATATGGATAGGTCTTCAAAAATGATATTGAGGTTTTTAATGTAATTTTTTTCTAAACTGAATAGTTTGCGCGAGAGACACTTCCAAAGTGCTAAAATGTGTGTCCCCCCCCCTGTAACTTCTAAAATAAGAGAATGGTAAAACTAATAAAATAAATAAAGAAAGAAAAGAAAGAAAGAAAGAAATCATTTATTCGTGACAAAGTAGCATAGCATAACAAAAAAAAAAAGATATTGAAAAGTGTGAAATTGTCATGTCACGATGTGTTCCCAAATCAGCAAAAATTACCAAATAAATGCAAAATATGATGTAGGTACATTACCATGCAAACTTCCACCGAAAATTTGCTTGAACGAAATCTAGTAAGTAGTTTTTTTTAATACGTCAGAAATCGTAGACCGCAATTTACATTTCATTCCGTCAACTCATATATAAACACCTATTACAACGAACTACAAGAAATGTACTGAATAGTCTTTCAGCATGTTACTTAGAGGATTTTCTAATTATATTATAAGATATTTACCGGTATCCGTAGTCTCCTTTCGATAGCCAGCTGTAAAGAAACAGGTTTTTATTATTTTGCAAAATGGGATATATTTTCAATACGTCAGTAAATTATTTACGTCTGCTTGATTGATCAGTACCTAGCAGGCCATTTCCATTTTCTATGATCCCGAGCTGGAAAAACAGAGTCTCCAGATGTGTTCCCAAAATATTGTGTGAATGTGTTTGTATTTATACGAAATTTTTTAAGAACAAATCGTAACGGACATAATCCATAAAATTTTTTGGAGACACATGCTGGGCACCTTGTTTTTACAGCTCAGAATCATAGACTGAATCTACTACCAAATTTTGTTGAAATCGGAAAGATAAACTCAGGGTACAACGGTAGATAGAAATGCCCACCAAACAAATGCATTTGTCATGTTGGCCTGTTATTGAATTAAAGACTGGTTTCATTGTTTAAAATAATTTATTTATTATATTTAATTTATTTAATGAAATAATAACACAGCATTACAGACAAGCCAAAGCACTGTGAAATTCACAAAATATTAACAAGCACAACACATGACACATGGCACAAAAGATAACAGAAATAACATTTACAAACAATTTAATGAAGACGGACGGTCACGGTCAATCCTTCGCCTCACAGAACCTGATACACTCGCTACATGAAGTCTTCCAGTACCCTTAGTGTAAGTTTTCGATTACAGAATACGTCTCGATCGCGTTCGCGTTAAAATCTCAATTTGTTAAACACGAACATCACAAACGTTCCGCTAGAGGCGCTGTTCGTGTTTCCATGCAAATTGAGATTTTAACGTGAAAGCGATCGAGACGTACTTATTTTGTAACCGATAAACTTACACTAAGGGCACAGCTACTAGCAAAGATATCAAATCTGGCGCCGATGCGAGAAGCGCATTAAGATTTAATAAAGCTCGAATAAGAGGTGAGTATGTAATTTACCACAGGCTTTGCGGTGAAAGAAAACGTAGTAAGTTTCCAATACGCACTGGGCCCGTGGAGGGAACTATGGCCCAAGCCCTTTTGTTCTGAGAGGAGGACTGTGCCCAGCTGTGGGAGGTATATAGGGGGGACAAAATCTTAGTCCGCCGCTGCAGTCATGGGTCCTAGAGCAGTTATCACTGGCGAATAAATGCCCTGGTAACACACACGGAGGACTTTTCTCTCCCAACGTTTATAATTTTAATAATAAATACCTGGTACAATTTGGGCTGGTGTTGAGTCTGGGACGGCCGCCGGGCTGTCGACCGGTGCTTTTGCCGGCGCGGATACCGGCACCGCTACGGCTTCTGTTGGGACCTGGTTACAAATTGACAATAAGAACGAGTCTAGTCTAGTCTAAATTGACGGTAAAAGTGACAAATCACATTATTAAAATGTGTTTTAAATGGGAGATATTTGGCCGTTTTCGGAGCTGATTATGTAGGATAGTTATTATCGGGAATAAGGTCAAATTTTATCGAAATCTTGGTTCTCAAAAGTGTTTTATCAAAATCGGTTCAGCCGTTTTTAACCCCTGACGCAAAAAGAGGGGTGTTAGAGGGGTGTAAGTATGACCGCTATGTGTGTTTGTCTGACTGTCTGTGTCTGTCTGTGGCTCCGTAAATCAGGTTTCCTAGCGATGATTCTTAGAAATATTTTATCAAAATCTGTTCAGCTGTTTTTGAGATATTGAACTTTGAAGTAACATTATTGCAGATGCGTTGCTAACCTTGAGGCCTAAGATGGAATACCTCAAGTGCCAGTAATTTCACCGGCTGTCTTCTCCACGCCGAAAAACAACAGTGCAAGCACTGCTGCTTCACGGCAGGATTAGCGAGCAAGATGGTGGTAGCAATCCGGGCGGACCTTGCACAAGGTCCTACCACCTGCACCTTTTATTCTTGCTCGTCAATTTAGATACATATTTTTTGCACTTGACTTTACCTACTAACAAGGTAAGCAAGGCACTTACACTCCGTGAGATCTTAAAAAAACCTTCGGATTTTAGAAGCATGCTTCGGGTATAGACGATGACACGCGATCCTGATATGCGGTTCTGTTCTGTTATCAACTTGCAAAACTTTTCAAAGTTACCGTAAAAAGTTATGTAAAGAATAACCATCAGCACAAAATAAACCTTATTGTAATAACAATACGCTTCTTTATCTTTTTCTAATTTTAATACAATATGACTTTTTGTCATGAATCAAATAAAACAAAATCAGCATTTTCGAATTCTTCCATCGTCAATTTAAATTGAGAACACCCCGCCTCAACACACTACTTTTGTTTGGAAGTATATAGAGCTGTTGTTATTCTGTATCTACTTCTCTTGTGTATGTCAAATGATTTTTTTTGGTCTGCTTTCCTTTAATATTTTTTTAAATGTACTTTTCGAAATCCCCGTTGCTTCTATAACTCGATCTTGTACCTTATTAAAATATTTATGACCAACTTATTTCTTAAAAATTTCAACTTACATATAAAATATATATAAATAAACAATTTCCAGTGATTGACTATTTACAGAAATACCCTGCTTAAGTTGACTCGCCATGGAAATCAATTTCCGAAAAATAACAAACTATCTAAATAAATATATGTAAGTGGTGGTTTTAACTGCTCTATATGAATCATTGAAAACACAACGAGTGCACTCTACGCGTGATGGATTGCTACTAAGTCAAAAAGACAATTGTCATTTTTTACTAACGAATCCTTCCGATTTCCCCCGAAACCCGAAGGGTTTTCTAAAAGCTCACGGATTGTACTGGGACAGCGCCGCCGTCAGCCGGCGCAGCAAACCCGCCGGTAACCTGAAAAAGACGCAATTAGAATGAGACAAAATATAGCACACCTGCACACCATCGTAATTTGCGTGTTTACACTCACCAATGTTTATGCAAGAAATGTTCATGCGGTTCCTCCACCTACACACTGTAAGAACACACACAAATCACACAAACCCATCTATCACTACCGCCACACTACACTGACGCATTTCGAACTCAACCAGAGCTCATCTTCAGAGCAAGACAACCGTTCATCATGCTACAGATGTCAGACGGACGTCAGACTGACGTATAGATGAGTTTGTGTAATAATGAGTGTTTTCTTATAGTACGGCCGTGGAGGAACTGCATGAACACACATTTGTTGCAGAAAAGTAGCTATTATAAGGTCGTGGGTGAGCAAAGTATAATTGTTTCAGTTCAATCATTCACGTTCATTGATAAGTAGTCAAGGGCAGAAATATGTATACACTTTAGTACCTTGTCTATTTCCGTCATATTTGAACTGCCATATATATGAACTGTCACAGTGGTTAAAGTGACAGGGTACTAACGTTCATATATCGCACCTTCGGTGAGACAAGGGCATTACTACACTTTTTACGATTTTACAGGAGAGCCATTTTAAAGATTTTTTTGTGTTCAATGTTGTATTGTTTTGCTCGTATAGCTTTGAAGTAATTTATCTTCGCATGGAACAAGCCTTATAGTTTTATGGATCGCGAAATATTGCTTATAGGAATCAGGAACCCTTCATTCATTTATTATTAATTTTTTTTTAGGCGAAGGTGTACATATATGCCTTTGTTCCACCAAAATTTAATTCAATTTGTAATTATGACTGAGTTCAAACTAAAACTACGACTAATTATTTGTTAAAAAAACTCGTTTATTTTCATAAAATATTTATTTTTCATTACTTACATTAAGTCTAGGAACTTTGTGTTTACTTTAGTCAAGGGATCAATAGAAATAGTCTTTGGAATCAACTCAACATCTTGTCTACTATAATAAAGCAACGCTGCTTAGTAGATTTTACATTTTTTATTACAATAAAGTTATTTAAAAACAAATAATATATTATAATTAAAAACAAAAAATATATATTTTTCACAAACAATAAAATTACTGTTATAAAGTTTTTCTGTCATTTTCATAGAAAAAAATCTTAATACACTCGCCGGCAAAAAATATGGCCCACAGTCCTTTCATACAAACGAGGTCACTTTGATGTCTTGGTTCTTCACTAGGTGGTGCTTTGACTGTGGTCTGATGATGGCTACTCCGAGCATTGATAAAGGACATTCAGAGTTCCTAAGATACCCACCTGATTGAATCTCCGTATAACACGGAGATTATACACATTTAGAAAAACAGCTGAAATGGCAATAAAATGAATGAAAATCTCAGTGCTGTACAAATTCTCTCGCTGTGGTGTAAACTGGTTGTTGAATCAGTTGTGTGTGTTAAGCAGGCCACTGACGAACCTTCCAAACGGATACCATTACAATGGATTTATCCAAATGGACGGCATCCAATTATTTAGTACATTGACGATGATAAACATCGTGATCTGCCATCCACCTGATAGAAACATAGCTGTATGTTAGAATGAGATACTTAGTTAGAGTTACTTTCGCGTTTGTATTATTATAATATTAGTAGGGAAGTAGGGATTATGACTGCTCAAATAAAAATATAATTGGAACTAAAATGTCATTAATAGTCATTATTTATTTTATTGCAAGCAAATATTTGAATAATAAGGTCATAATTGTTTACACGACGTTGTTTTTTTTTTTAATAGAATGGAATGACAAGGCCGCATTTGAATTTAAGACTATAAAGTTTTAAGGGTATTGGAGGTACAAAGTCAAAATTGCTTTGAGCGACTTTGTATCTCCAAATGCGTGACCATTTTATAGGCAAAAGTACATCAAATGTGACTTTGTTCTTCCAAAAATTTAAATAGCAAAAGGCATATTTACCTTTACGCCCTCGTTGCTCCAGCAAACATTCTCTTCACTCGCGGGCTGTCGGCTAATTGGCCAATAAGACTTTGTCGTGCCAACATACACCAAAAAACGCACCAATGCGACAAAGTCACTGTCGCCCTCTGGCGATTTAACGCGGAATTTAATGGATGTCTTTGTTCCTCCATGTAAAGACATAGTTTTTAGAACTTTCTGTATACTTAACTCGTTTTTGGGTTTTTCGACAATTGTGCCCTTGTGTCACCGAAGGTGCGATATATTTTTGCCCTTGACTGTGCGTAACGTCTGATTCAATAAATTATTTACACACACCGTTTCCTCGCAGGTTGTATGTATAGTCGGGGTAAGAAAATGTAACTTTTGGACCTTAACGTAATTGAAATAGAGTTGAAAAGTGACGAACCTTTTCTTACCCCGACTATACAAAGTTCCCCACGATGTTTCCCTTCATCCTAAAACCAGTCATATCGTGTATCGAAAAACTTAAAAGTGCCCTGATTTGAGCCCACGGTTCTCTGCTTGAGAGGCTATAGGTCAAGTCAGGCTACCCCGGCCGAGGGACGGTAGGGTTTACTAATGTTTCGGCGAATAATGTTTGGCAACCTGTTTCATTTCGCAGCTTTTCATTTCCCAACTATTTTATATTTCTGAAACTGTAAATATTTCAAGATTTTTATAAAACTATCCTAACCTAACCTAAAGGGTTCTATCTACACGATGGCCCTGGAATAAATCCTGAAATATTTACAACTAGCTTTTGCCCGCGGCTCCGCCCGCGTGGTATTCGGATATCGCGCGCTGTTCCCTCGGGATCTGTGCATTTTTCCGGGATAAAAAGTAGCCTATATCACTCTCGGGCCCATAAACTATCTCCATGCCAAAAATCACGTCGATCCGTCGCTCCGTTACGGCGTGAAAGACGGACAAACATACAAACATACAAACAAACTTTGACATTTATAATATTAGTATGGATATGGATAGTATATTAAATGCCTAAATGCCAAGTTTCATAGTTTTATCTTCGACAGCGACGAACTTCCACCATATAAACTTTCACCCCCTATTTTAACCCCTTAAAGCCTCTTTTTCGCGATAAAAGATAGCCTATGTCCTTTCCCAAGGTCTATTCTATCTCTGTACCAAATTTCATCCAAATCGGTTCAGCGGTTTTGGCGTGAAAGCGTAACAGACAGACAGACAGACAGACAGATAGAGTTACTTTCGCATTTATAATATTAGTATGGATTTTAGAATTTGCGAAATGAAAAGTTGCGAAATGAAACAGTTTGCCAAACGTTACGTTGTGAAGAGGCAGTACCTACTCGGTAAGTAAGATATACTTACTTACTTACTTGGTCTGTATCGTCTTCGTCTGTATCGTCATGGTGTCGATGGTGTCGAGGTCTGCCCGAGTGACACAAGCCTCCGCCACACCACTGCCCGAAAAATAAACGGCTAAAATAAATGGAATATCTGTCTAGCTCCTCCGCAAACATGGACCCCCGCAAAGTAACGCCTGAATCTATACAGTAAATAAACGGCTGTTTAGTCAGAGACAGCGGCGACTTTAGCCCATGTGCGCCCGCGCAATAGGGATGTTGATGCCATTATCCTAGTTCAGGCACAAGTGTTACATAGATTTTAAGTAAAATATTGCATTTTATGTTATTTTGTACCGAAATTCATTGAATAAATATATTATTATTATTATTTATTATTCAAAAATAATTCGAAGGCACGACTCCACTAAATAACCTAACCAACAAAAAGTTGGAAACCCCCGACTTTGTCACTTCAAAGTTCAATATCTCAAAAACGGCTGAACCGATTTTGATAAAAGATGTCTAAGAACCATTGGTAGAAAACCTGCTATCCAATGAAAAAAACCGCATTCAAATGGGTCCACCCGTTTAATAGCTATGGTGCCACAGACAGACAGACACACACAGACACACATAGCGGTCAAACTTATAACACCGCTCTTTTTGCTTCGGGGGGTTAAAAAATGCTTTATTTTATGGTCTGTCCCATAATTCGAGATAATAAAATGACGTTTCATGTGTTACCTGTTTTTTGCGTCTCATAAATAGTGATGTGCCGCAACCGGTAATCACCGAAAGATTTTGTAGGTACCTGTGTACCAATATATGTATGTCGGAGGAAGCTATGAGTCAAGTTGATTGTTGTTTGCATACGTAAAACATAATATTGCTTTTTTTTACATTCTAATTACTTTTAAAATTCTTAATTTAATTTCAATTGATTTGTTACATTTTTTTTAGAACGTCAGATCCTAATAATTTATTAAAAGTTATGATTTGATTGTAATACGTAACGACCAATCAGAGCAGAGCTCGTGCCTCGAGCGGGGTCGAGGCGCCATCTTGGTTTGGTGAAGTCAGTGAGTTTTTCAGTTTTTCAGTTTTTCTTGAGACTTTTGGAGTGTGAGCTAGCGATCGAGTTGGATCGTTGTTAAGAGATTAAAATATGAAGTAAGATCGGTGCCCTGAACCCGCTGCTCGGTTTTAATTGTTAATTCTCGTTTAACTCTGTGCCTCCTGTGATAAGTGATACAAGTGCAAAATCGTCATTTTACAGGAGAGCGAAAACAAGATTAAAAAAATTCTAGTTTGTGAGCCAAGGGGGCTAGGCATTTATCGAAGCACTTTTTTTACTCATAAAAATATGTTCTATAAACGTGCATTTAGTGTTTTTCGGTAAATATTGTAAGTTCGAAGAAAATCGGGAAAAACCTGTGAGTTGTACCTATTGAAAAGTCTAATATGAGTAAATAATATGTGTTAGATGATACAAGTTCAGTTATATCATGGTGCACCTCTGCAGCACCCATAATATCTCTTGGTGTAAACTGATATGATATACGTGAACTTGTAAAATCCTATAACTCAGCGTTGTATGTTCCCAGCTCATTTATTGTGACTTCACAAATAAAATTTACCTAACTTGTATCACAAAAAAATGTATCAAATTTCTCCCGCATTGGTGTACATGTTGAGTTGTACCCTGGTCTGGTTTTAGAAAAGTTGGTCAAAAGTGGTATAACTGTAGATATATCAATTTTTTCGAAAAAAATAACGAAAAATTAAATGTGAAAATTAATTCAATTCCACTTAAACCACAAACCACGAAAATAGTCTTTAGAGCAATAACATTATGGGGTTATAACTTGATATATATCAATGTGCACGATTTTTTTCTGCTAGTTGTATCACTTTTCACAAAATTATCTCCGAAAATATAGCACCTAACAGTATGTGAAATAGACCCAAAAATTCGTTATTTTTTTCTGATTATTTCTAAATAAAAACACAGAAAAGGGTATAAGTCGAGTTATATCACTGATCACAGGAGGCACAGACTAATCAGAACTATTGTGTTATTTTGAAATAAACTGCTGTGAACTTGTGATCATTGTGTTTTGTGCTCGCATTTTACCCTGATGACGCCCACAAAGCCCGCAACCACTAATGATGATGTCGGCGGGGATAGTGTTTCTCCGACATCAGAAGTGGGATCGGTGCAGGCACAAAACGTGAGCGAACAGACAGCGGCAAATGAAGGATGGCGTGCGTTATTCGAAGCGCAGCAAACCAGCATGAGGTTACTAGTGGAGGCGCTAAACAACCCACCGAATATCGAGGATAAGGGCATCACGCTGCCCAAATTTCAACCGGAAGATGCTGACACGGATGCCCGGGCCTGGCTAGCAACAGCGGATATCTGCTTATCGGATCGTGATATACAGGGAAGTAAATTAATCCTCATACTTAGTAAGGCTATGAAGGGTTCGGCTGCCACATGGTTTTCTCAGATAGCTTTTCCCAACATGAAATGGGTAGAATTTAAAGAAATTTTTCTCTCTCGCTTTGATACATTGGAAACATGTGCGGCGACGGTATTAAAGATGATTACTGGCAAACCGCAAGAAGGTGAATCTCTTGCCGCTTATGCAAGCCGTTTATTCACTTTACTAATGTCACGATGGGGTAGTCTGGGCAAGGAAGAAATGGCGGTATCTTTAATACTCGCACACATGGGGCAAATCGAGCCACGGTTGCAACGCAATATTTTTTCTGAAGAGATAACTACCCGCAGTAAAATGCAACGTGAACTAATGGCGTTCTCTTATCGCAAGCGCAGTTACCAAGAAATTACAAAGGCCGTTGCAAGTACTACGCAAGACAATAAACGTCCTAGGTTAAGTTCTATCTCAACAAAATGTTACGCTTGTGGAAAGTTAGGTCATAAATCTTTTGAATGTTTCAGCCGATTGCATGACAAGCAGCAACCAACTCTGAGCTCTGAGCGCCCCAATACGGCCGTTACTACGCGGCCCCTTCTGACTTGCTACAAATGTGGTTCTGAGGGTCACGTGGCATCGCGGTGCTCAAAAACATGGCCAGTTGCAAGCGGCAGCACACAACCCGCTGCCGCTGCACCCAGCGTTGTAAAGCGAGTGGACGTATGCGGCCTGAGACCTGTCACCGGAACCATTACGCAGTTTGGTGAGCAGTTTCAATTTTGTTTTGATTCCGGTGCTGATTGTTCCTTGATAAAAGAGAGCGTCTCTCGTAGGCTTGTTGGTACATTGCAGCGTGCAATTGTTACTTTGACTGGGGTAGGAAAGTCTAGTGTATTATGCGACTCACAAATTTTATCTAGGGTCTTTCTTAGTGGTCATGACGTAGAAATCTTATTTCACATTATACCTGATGATTACTTAAAAAACGACATTCTGATTGGACGCGATTTGTTGGCCCTAGGGTTGTCAGTACACATATCGAGTGATCAACTTGCTATAGTCGAGAAGCCCTCTACAGTTAATATTTGCGATGTTGACAACGCGATGACCGACTTTCAGGACGTGGATACCGATATACCCGATGACCTTAAACCACAACTGATAGAACTCCTTAGCTGTTTTAAGAACTCATTTGTTGAAGGCACACCTACTAGTAGAGTAAAGACAGGTGAATTAGAAATTAATCTAGTAGATCCTAGCAAAATCGTACAACGGCGACCATATCACTTGAGCCCCGAAGAGCGGGAAATAGTACGGAATAAGTGTAGTGAACTTTTGTCCGCCGGGGTTATTAGACCAAGCAAATCGCCCTTTTCCAGCCCTATACTATTGGTAAAGAAGCGTGATGGCACGGACCGAATGTGCATAGATTACCGAGAGTTAAACTCTAATACAGTTCCTGACCGGTACCCCTTACCTCTAATTGGTGATCAGATTCAGAGGTTATCAGGCGCACGATTTTACTCGTGTCTTGACATGGCTAGTGGATTTTATCAAGTTCCTGTAAATGTAGAGTCGAACTCGATAGAGAAAACCGCTTTTGTTACTCCGGACGCTCATTATGAGTTTACTGCCATGCCTTTTGGCCTACGAAATGCCCCCTCCGTGTATCAGAGAGCTATTAATACGGCTCTAGGTGACTTAGCGCACTCTTACGCGATTGTCTACATGGATGATCTCATCATACCTGCGAATACTGTAGAACAAGGGCTGGAACGGTTAGGCGTTGTACTTAAAACTCTTAGCGATGCTGGGTTTTCGTTCAATATGAAAAAATGTGCCTTTCTAAAGAAGCAAGTCCAGTTTTTGGGGTATGAAGTATCAGAGGGTGAGATCAGGCCTAACCCCCGTAAAATAACCGCATTGACTAATTCCCAACCACCACAGACCGTTACTCAGCTCAGACAATTTTTGGGGTTAGCGTCCTACTTTAGGCAGTTTATCAATAACTTCTCGCTTAAAATGGCACCACTCTACCGTCTGTTAGCTAACAACAATTCTAAAATAACTTGGACCGCTGAACATGAAGCAATTAGACAAGACATAATATCGCTATTGACTTCATCTCCGGTTTTGATGCTTTTCGACCCAAAATTACCCATAGAGTTACATACAGACGCCAGTAGCGAAGGTTACGGCGCAATTCTCTTCCAAAGAGCTGGTTCAAAATTACATCCAGTTGAGTACTACAGTAAACGTACCACACCCGCGGAGTCTCGATACCACTCTTACGAGTTGGAGACACTAGCAGTTGTTAACTCAGTTAAGCATTTTCGCCATTATTTGTATGGTAGGACTTTCACAGTCGTTACTGACTGCAATTCGTTAAAAGCCTCAAGAACTAAAGTTGACCTGACACCTAGAGTGCACCTTTCTCCAGGCTTTCGACTTTGATATCCAGTACAGGGAGGGTAAGAAAATGGCCCACGTTGATTTTTTCTCGAGAAACCATTTGGCCGAAGGGAGCAACACTGCCGTTAGCGATACCCGTAGTTTAGGTAGAGAAAATTACGTGGCAGAAAAACGCGTTAATATAGCTGAGTTATCTTCGAATTGGTTACAAGCGGAACAACGACGAGACCCCGAATTAAATGAAATTATTACTAAACTTGAAACCGATGACCTTGACTTAGAGAGTTATAGAATCTACGAATTGCGATCTAATGTGCTCTACAGAAAAATTCAAAGAAACAATCGCAACATTTGGCTGCCGATTGTACCAAGAGCTTTTCGTTGGTCGGTTATAAACCATATTCACGAGTCAATTCTCCATTTGGGATGGGATAAAACTTTAGAAAAAGCATATCAACATTATTGGTTTCCTAATATGCCAAAATACGTCAGAAAATTCGTTGAAAATTGTATAACATGTAGAGTAGCTAAGTCGCGAAGTGGTAAACAACAGATAGAGTTACACCCCATACCGAAAACAAATATTCCTTGGCATACAATCCACATCGACGCTACAGGCAAGCTCAGTGGCAAAAATGATCAAAAGGAATACGTTTTTGTGCTGGTAGACGCTTTTACCAAGTATGTGTTACTAAGGCATTCCACAAGAATTAACACTGACAGTGCTATCAACGCCCTCAAAGCATCTATATCTCTTTTCGGTACCCCAGTGCGTATTATTGCAGATCAGGGTAGATGTTTCGCGAACAAAGATTTTAAAGATTTTTGTTCCAATCACAATATCGAGTTACATTTAATAGCGACCGGCTCTTGTCGTGCTAATGGCCAAGTAGAGCGCATAATGAGTACACTCAAAAACATGTTAACTGTCGTGGAAATAAGTCCTAATAGGTCCTGGCAAGATGCGTTAGATGACGTCCAACTCTCCATAAATAGTACGATCCATAGAGTTACTAAAGCAAGCCCCCTAGAATTGTTAATAGGTAGAGTAGCTAGACCGTTAAATTTATTAACCGTTGACGACCACGAGGTTGAGGTAAATGTAGAAGAAATTAGAGAACAGGCTGATAGATTAATGAAAAATAATGCATGCCTTGATAAAGCACGGTTTGATAAGAGTAAGGCAAAAGTCACTGCGTTTTCTGTAGGAGATTACGTTTTGATCGAAAATCACGAAAGAAATCAAACAAAATTGGACCCTAAATACAAAGGACCATTTGAGGTCATTGAAATATTAGACGGTGACAGGTATCGTCTCAAGAGTTTGACATGTAACTGTGTATACAAGTATGCGAGAGAACGCCTACGTCCACTCCCTCAATCTTATGTCCCAACTGAGCTGGATCCGTGCCTGTCAGATGAGAGTGATGATGATACGCGGCCCTCAGCATCACACGAGGACGTGTAATACGTCAGGACGGCCGTGTCGGAGGAAGCTATGAGTCAAGTTGATTGTTGTTTGCATACGTAAAACATAATATTGCTTTTTTTTACATTCTAATTACTTTTAAAATTCTTAATTTAATTTCAATTGATTTGTTACATTTTTTTTAGAACGTCAGATCCTAATAATTTATTAAAAGTTATGATTTGATTGTAATACGTAACGACCAATCAGAGCAGAGCTCGTGCCTCGAGCGGGGTCGAGGCGCCATCTTGGTTTGGTGAAGTCAGTGAGTTTTTCAGTTTTTCAGTTTTTCTTGAGACTTTTGGAGTGTGAGCTAGCGATCGAGTTGGATCGTTGTTAAGAGATTAAAATATGAAGTAAGATCGGTGCCCTGAACCCGCTGCTCGGTTTTAATTGTTAATTCTCGTTTAACTAATCAGAACTAATGTGTTATTTTGAAATAAACTGCTGTGAACTTGTGATCATTGTGTTTTGTGCTCGCATTTTACCCTGATGACGCCCACAAAGCCCGCAACCACTAATGATGATGTCGGCGGGGATAGTGTTTCTCCGACATGTATGTCATAAAATATTAAGATATGAACGGATCCGTGATGTACTAACGTGTAGGACACTTAGGACATTCTAGAAAAGGCAAAATACCTAGGTCTAATAAAAATGCGACAGTTTTGGAGATATTTCGACTTTTTATAGATGTTGATGTTTAAGTTTCAATTAAATTCTAAGTAAGATCATTGCCATATGAAGCTGAAAATACACTTAATAGGTGTTCCCTTCTTTCACAGACCGAATTTTCGTAGAATTTCGTTTCGCAGAAAATATTTCATATAATATTTGCTCTTCGTATGTTTACTTGGAATATTATTGTTTTAACGACTATTAACTTGAATGGAACATATTTAATAGAAAAACTATTCAATGAATTTTATAATCTCATTTAATTTTTTATCAAACTTATCAAATTGTAGAATTATTTCCATTTCATTCATTCATATCCATTTATTCGTGTCATGCGGTCCCTCTCGCTCTCGTATGAAATAGTATAAGTGTGAGAGACCGCACGACACGAACTTTGAGTTCCGTAGTAGACCTGCAGCGACCCCCTCCAAAACGACTCGTTAGGTACTAGAAATGTAGAAGTTGTTGACGACTATGTATAAGTACCTAGGACAGACGGTCCAGTTAGGTAGGTCCAACTTCGAGAAAGAGATCACTCGTCGAATCCGACTCGGCTGGGCAGCGTTCGGGAAGCTTCGCAGTGTCTTTTCATCCAAATTACCGCAGTGTTTGAAGTCAAAAGTCTTTGACCAGTGTGTGTTGCCAGTGATGACATACGGATCTGAGACGTGGGCGCTAACGATGGGCCTCATGAGGAAGCTCAAAGTCACTCAAAGGGCTATGGAGAGGGCTATGCTCGGGGTTTCTCTGCGGGATAGAATCAGAAATGATGATATCCGCAGTAGAACTAAGGTTACAAGTAGCGGCACGAGAGTCTAGCGCTGACCGTTATTGCGCAGAAGTCAAAAGTAAGGTATCACAGGGGGCTACAGGGACGAAGGGCGGGCGTGCGTAGCGCCGATTAGCTTTCCAGTCGCATTACGTCCCCCGCGCCCATGCACCCATGCGCAGCTATCCCTTCCACGGTTCACTCAGCGCTAGACTCTCGTGCCACTACTTGTACTGACATAGCCCGAAGAATTGCGAAACTGAAGTGGCAGTGGGTGGGGCACATTGCACGCAGGACTGATGGCCGATGGGGTCAGAAGGTTCTCGAATGGCGTCCGCGGACCGGGAGACGAGCTGTCGGTAGGCCTCCAACTTCGAACTTCGTATGTTGCCGTCCCGATGACGCTTTTCTCATTCAATACTCGAGTAAAAGGGACGCTACCATACGGACTTCGTTTTTCTAGTTTTGTAGTAGCCCCTCTGTATTATATTTTTTTACGTTGGCACTAAGTGATGAACACTGTATTTTACCTGTTTTGTACCTGTGCTTAGATTTTATCACTTTGTCGTAAAAGTGTATTTATATTTTTAAAATAGGATACTTCCTATTTTAAAAATATAATATATTGAATACTTTAATGTTATTTTTGCTATCGTAAAATATACATTTTTATCGGTTATTTACGAAACCGGAATCATGGAGCCGCACTGTTCGTTTTATGCTGGCCACATTATTTTTACGTTTGACATTTCAGACTGTCATTTTATTATCTCGAATTATGGGACAGACCATAGCTCTGAAAACCAGATTAATCTTCGATTTACTGTAAAATTAGATTTTTTGTTGCTTTAAAACAAATAAATAGTTAGTTGATTGAGTTGGCGAACAAATAGCGAATTTTCACGTCATAAGTCGCTATTGCCATTGAAGCTCTATGGGAGAATTGTGTTTTGACAGCTCATAAAAAGAACGTCAGTTGATTGGTGGTGTCAACATCCCTATTATTGCATTAGCGGCTTCTAGGAAGCGCACGATCAAAATGGAATAGTACAAAGTAAAGTCAACGACATAGATAAGTGATCACTTTTGTGACCTTATCACTTTAACGTCATGTTTGAAAAGCCATACGAAATTGTGTAACGACTGAAAGCGATAAAGTACAGAAATGATCACTTACTTGGGCCAGTCAACTTTTTTACCGACACTTGTGGCACTTTTTTAGCGACATTTTTCATACAATTGCAGATTTTTGTCAGTAAACATGTTGTTCTGCAATTCAATAGATGGTCTACATGAATACATGCCATCCTACGTAAGTTCAACCTATTAAACCGTGAAATATCTTGTTGGAAGTACGATTTTTGGTAACGCCAGAGACAATTTTGGTAACGCGGGAGACGCAGTGTCGGTAAAATAGTTGATTGGCCCATTTAAAAGGTGACGAAATACTTTGGTAGTAAATAGAATAGGGTTCCGCGCCCAAAGGGTTTTGCAGGTGGTAGGACCTCGTGCAAGGTCCGCCCGGATTGCTACCACCATCTTGCTCGCTAATCCTGCCGTGAAGCAGCAGTGCTTGCACTGTTGTGTTTCGGCGTGGAGAGTAAGACAGCAGGTGAAATTACTGGCACTTGAGGTATCCCATCTTAGGCCTCTAGGTTGGCAACGCATCTGCAATTCCCCTGGTGGAGACCCACTTGCTCGTTTGCCATCCAGTCGAATAAAAAATAAATAAACGACAGAACTACTAAATATCAAGAAACAAACGACTACACATAGGTATTTATAGGTACGAGTACATTTGAAAAACAACTTTTAACTAAAAGCTAGTAAGTACTTACCTAAACTAGGTTAGGTAGGTGAGTGATATATGATATTCGATTAAATATTATGTTTGTTGGTGATTCAATGATAATGAAATGGTGTCGGTGAAACAGGCACTTTAAGTCATGGTTAATGGTGATTTTCCACCGGCGAGGCAAGACGAGAAAAGACGAAGCGAGACGAGAAATGAAATTTGTGTGCATTTTCCGCGGCGGGCGCCTCTCGTCTCGTCTTGCCTCGCCGGTGGAAAATCACCTTAACACTTTCAGCGCCCGGCAGCACATTTTGTCAGTGGCGGCGCTAGGCGTCAGCGACGTCGGCCACCGCCGACGGCCTCGCGCCTGAGGGGGCCTCGCAAAACTTCGCCAATCATCCTGGCTTCGATAGCCGACCCGGGGTCTTTTTTTTACTGCGAAGTAAAAGGGGCCTCGCGAGCTTGATGTCGCCGACGTCCACATGTGGTCTAGCGCCACCACTGCATTTTGCGACCGTGATGCTGTCACAAAGTTTATGGTTAAGTTAGTAACACTATGGACCATGTGTGTTAAGTGAAGTAAATCGAGTTAGCTTAAGCGGAAACGGAGATTACACTGAAGCTTAGTCAAAACCTATTCAGCGTAGGACTCGCGGTGATGCCTTGCCAACTGTTTTGTTTTGCTCTGTAGTTGATTTACCATTAATGCTCATTTCGCTCGCACCTTTTGTTTTTTTTTCTCTGTTCTTGAAAAGTATGGTGCTGGTATATACAGAAATATACTAGCAACAATGCAGCCTTAACCGGCTCTAGAGTTAAATTTTACACTGTGGGACGGGCGCAGGCTGAAAATCAGCGCTGCAAGTTTCTTTCGCTCGCAGCTTATGCTGAGCCTGAGCCCATTGCCACCTGATTACGTGAAATTGTTTCTTTTACTATGTAGTCTTATTTTCTGTGGCAATAAATGATTTTATTATTATTATTACCTTTCATCATCATCATCATCATCATGTCAGCCGAAAGACGTCCACTGCTGGACATAGGCCTCCCCCAAGGCTCTCCACTCAGACCGGATTATTACCTTTATTTCTTTTTATTCTTAGGATTAGGTTGTTATAATAGTATAAAAAGTAAAATACAGAAAAGTGTACTATATGTAAACAAAATAAAAAAATTATAAAAAACTAACCTAGTTTGCCGCCGGTAACGGAGCAGGGCCCAAGCTATTATTATTATTATTAAATTAGACTCACCGAGATGAAGAGGATCGACCCTAAGAGGAAAACTACCCGCATGTTACCGCCGATCTGGTGTGAGCCAGACTTGCCCGCCGCCCCCCTCGAACGCTCTTTATACCCCCCCTAATATATGCACGCAAATATTATCGCGCATAACAGCACAATAGATTCGCGTTTTATTACTTTTTAATTCAACAGTTGAACAAACTGACGCCGATGAATGACTGAAAGATGATACGTTAATTAATAATGACGCATTTTATTTCTTTCTTTAATCTTGTTCAGGTATGTCGCGTTGTTTGGATTGTTTTAAACCGTATCTTCTTGCTCTCTTAAACATTACGTGATTCACGAGTGGGCAGATGTAATCGTAATTTGCGTACATAAAAGTACCTAACTAACTATAGCTAGAGGCTACGCGGGATTGCTTTAATTTTTCACGTAAGATTAAATTATTATAAATTTCACTTACCGGTGAAAACTTATTCATAAACTTTGTTGTTCAAACTGCGCCGTCGAGACATCTCCCTTTCCTTTCTAACAATATAAAGAAAGAAAGAAAGACATTTACTTATTCATATTCACAGAGATACACAAATACAGCAAAAAAACAATAGACAGCAAACACAAACAAAACAAAAAAAAGAAATACGAAAATAAAAATACACGATTGTGAGAAATTGCGGCATCGCAAATGCCAAGTTTTATAGTTACTGGTTGTGGCCTGTAATACGAGCAAAAAATTAAAACATAGAACGTACCTGCTCGTCAAACTGAACAAAATTAGTTCAGTGACTTTTAA
The DNA here is from genome assembly GCA_037349165.1 of Choristoneura rosaceana. Taxonomy (NCBI): domain Eukaryota; kingdom Metazoa; phylum Arthropoda; class Insecta; order Lepidoptera; family Tortricidae; genus Choristoneura; species Choristoneura rosaceana. Next base: position 18,467,834 of record JAZBNJ010000028.1, on the reverse strand, counting down.
GAATAATGGAGTCTTTGAATTTTCCTTTTTTCGTACTAATCAATCATCATCAAGAGCCTCCGAACCCCAGGGCCCCCAATAAACACTAATTATTTTTAAAAGTCGCTGAACTTATATACTTCAGTATGAGGAGAATGATCTATGTTTTAATTATTTGCTCACATTATAGACCACATCCGTTATTACTTTAACTCTGTAGTAACGTACTCGTATGAATACAAGCTAGGCTAGGCTAGGCTATACGTACAATAATAACTTTAATTACCGTAGCAGTCCAAGCAATCTCATCTCCTCTCCTTGGAACGCAACAATGAGCGACCATTAGCCACTTTCTTCTACCCGTACCCCTAGTGTATTTTTTCAGTTACAAAATACGTCTCGATCGCGTTCGCGTTAAAATCTCAATTTGTATGGAAACACGAACAGCGCCTCCTAGCGGAACGTTTGCGATGTTCGTGTTTCCATACAAATTGAGATATTAACGCGAACGCGATCGAGACGTATTTTGTAACCGAAAACTTACACTAAGGGCACCGCAAGTCTCGCGATGTCGAGCGATCCTCCATCGAGTCCATCAAGCGAGATTGAGGCCAAATGTAAGCCTATTTTTAATTAAAAAAAAAATGTCGTCTTCCACCTAGTGGGAGGTCTGCCAACACTTTGACTTCCGGTTCCGGTCCGCCACTCGAGGACCTTTCTCCCCCAATTATTATCTGTTGGTAACGTAACGTGGCTCGCCCATTGACTCTTCAACTTCTGTATTTATATTCTTCGAGTTTTATAGCGCGTCGAATATTTGTCAGTAAAGATAGACCTAAATAAAGGTAAGTAGGCCTGGCCTATGGATACGTTGAATTATATTTGAATTTTATAGTTTTTTTTTAATGTAAAATAAAGTATTTTGATTGATTGATTGATTGACCTCCGCAAAGTAACGCCCAAATCTGACAATTATGTATGGTCGAAGGAGCGTTTGGTAATTTTTTTCACGTGCTATTTAAAAATCTTAGGTAGGTACAAGTAACGTCATAATTAAGTAATCACTTTTGCAACCTATCATTTTAACGTCATGTTTGAAAAGCCACACGAAGTTGCGTACCGACTGAAAGCGACAAGGTACCAAAAGTGCTCACTTATTTATGATATTGACTGTACATACGTTAGACTAGATTTATTTTATATTTTTCCTGCAAAATTGATGGATCCAGTGCAATTTCAATTATACGAAACAAACATTCGATGAAACAATACAAAATCCAAGAAAATATTCGACCAACCGATAAATTTACCCGGAAATTTCCCAAACCATTGATAAAGTCATGCGTAGATCAAGCTTACAGATCAAGGTAATGATAAGGAAAGCAACACGCAGTCCAATGAGTCGGTCAAGAGGTGACCTAATAAGCGAGTGGTCTCAAGGAGTCCTCATTTGTTTGATAGCATGCCCTACATGCATTGCGAGTAACATGGTAATCTTATCCGATTAGGTATGAAAAACAGTAGGTACCTATCTGTTTGATGAATGATTGGCAATCATTGGTTGCGTAGCTTTTACCTTCCAAAGACTGCGTAAAATTTCCATGCGTAAATAAATAAATAAATATCATGGGACAATTCACACCAATTGACCTAGTCCCAAAGTAAGCTTAGCAAAGCTTGTGTTATGGGTACTAAGCAACGGATAAATATAATTATACAGATAGATACATAGTTAAATACATATTAAATACCCAAGAGCCGAGAACATTCGTATTTTTCATACAAATATCTGCCCCGACACGGGAATCGAACCCGGGACCTCAAGCTTCGTGGTTAGGTTCTCTAACCACTAGACCATCTGATCGTTAAAAAATACAAAATCCGTACTAATCCATACTTAGTATTATAAATGCGAAAGTGTGTGTTTGTGTGTATGTTTGTCCGTCTTTCACGTCCAAACGGAGCGACTGATCGACGTGATTTGTGGCATAGAAATAGTTTGTGGGCCAGAGAGTGACATAGGCTACTTTGTATCCCGGAAAAATGCACAGTTCCCGAGGGAACAGCGCGCGATAACCGAATACCACGCGGGCGGAGCCGCGGGCAAAAGCTAGTTAGTCTTATAATTTTCGAAAGTCATAATGTAACGTTTGTCATAAATAAGCTTACTTTGGGACTAGGTCAATTGGTGTGAATTGTCCCGTGATAATTATAAAAAAAAACATACTATTTAAACCTTTTTTTTCACGGACCATAAATGTACTGAACTGTAGCAAGCGTACAGTAGGCCGCAACATAGATAGATTATTATTCCTACTAATATTATAAATGCGAAAGTAACTCTGTCTGTTACGCTTTCACGTCGAAACCACTGAACCGATTTTTGAACCTCAAGGATCAACATAGGTTACCTTTTATTCCGGTAGAGGGCGCTACCGCGCGATAACCTAGATCCAAGCAGACGAAGTCGCGGGCATAAGCTAGTTAAATTATAACAGGGAAATATTGAAACAAAGTTTATGTAACAATTAATATTTTTTAATATCCTTAACCGTCTTATGTACATTAACATCAAATGCGAGAACAACATCTACATACTTCGTACAGTTATAATATATAGCGGTACGCAACAGGTACATAAATGTCTGTTTGGTACAAATAGTAAGATATATAGGTTACATTATATGTAGGTTTACAAAACACCTGTATCGATATACTATGTCGGCGCATTCAGTTCATTTGAGTAGTAAGTATAATAAATAACCTCTCTTTTGAAGTTTTAAAACTTTACAGGAATCACCATAGGCGATGAGATGCTCGACATTTGCCATCCCTTTCCGGTAGACTTAATGTCAATAGGTATGAGTGAGATGGATGGATATACAAGGTGTTAATGAAATAATAGAAAACCTGACCGCAGTTCAGAATCGAGAGAATTGATTAGGTACAATAAGGGGCTGTTTCATCATGCAATGGTGTTAACTGACAGTTAAATGTGATGCCGTCTCTATTTGTTTTGTTCGAATAGACGGAGACGGCATCACATTTAACCGTCAGTTAACACTAATCAATGGATGGTGAAACAGCCCCTAAATCATTAATTCTTGATGTCCATCCTCCCTTTAAAGGGCGAGTCATGGAACCACTAAGACATTCTTGTTCACATCAACAGTGTATCGCGTAAAGGAATACGTAAAAAGTCTAGACAAGTTAAAAAAAACCGTTAAAATAAAGTAAAATTTGCTAGCGGCCATTTTCCTGCCCAAACCAACTGAATGCAACCGCGTTAGCAAAAAACTAGGATACCTAATATCCCACGGTCCGAAATGTGCGTTAAAAGGTCTTTACATATCGCGTTTTTTAAATAGCGCCATCGATTCACCATTTTGTCGATTCAAACGCGAGCCTTGAAGCCTTGGCAGTATAAGAGCCCTTCCCTTGGGTTAGGTCCTATTAAATAGCTTCACTCGATTATTTTACGAATATTTAACCATCATTGCGCAAAAAAAATCTATTAGTCAAGAACATAAATGGGCCAATCAACTATTTTACCGACACTTTGGGTGTCTCCTGCGTTACCCAAATTGTCTCCGGCGTTACCAAAAAATCGTAGTTCCAACAAGATATTTCACGGTTTAATAGGTTGAACTTACGTAGGACGGCATGTATTCATGTACACCATCTATTAAATTACAGAAAAACATGTTTACTTACAAAAATCTGCAATTGTTTGAAAAATGTCGCGGACAGATTAGTGTCGGTAAAAAAGGTGATTGGCCCAAATATTGCCTGTCGGGTACTGCCTTTTCGCAACGTAACATTTGGCAACCTGTTTCAGTTCGCAACTTTTCATTTCGCAAACTGTGAAACTGTAAATATTTCAGGATTTATTTCAGGGCCATTGTGTAGAAGCCTTTAGGTTAGGTTAGTTCTAAAAAAATCCTGAAATGTTTACAGTTTCAGAAATACGTACCTATTAAACAGTTGGGAAATGAAAAGTTGCGAAATGAAACAGGGCTAGACGTTATTCGCCGAAACAGTAGTAAACCATTGTCTGTACTTCCCAAGCTAACATTTCTGAAAATGTATGAAATAATATGGTTAAATAGACATCAACTTTATCTGGGGGCACGCCAGTGCCCCCGCCAAGTCGAGCAAAAAAATTATTTTAACCTGTACTCGAATTAGTTACCTAAAGAATATTGTTTGTTTGTTTATACTCTTTATTGTACAAAAGGAAAAACAAAAAGGTTACATAAAATAGGTTAAGGTTTTGACATTTTCTAAAATAAGAGTGAGAGCAGTTTCTCTCACTCTTATTTGCATGCGCACCGGACCGCGGGTGGGTATATCGTGACACTATATTATTAGTCTAAGGGGCTGTTTCATCATCCATTGATTAGTGTTAACTGACAGTTAAATGTGATGCCGTCTCTATTTTTCTGTTCGAATAGACGGAGACGGCATCATATTTAACCGTCAGTTAACACTAACCAATGGATAGTGAAACAGACCCTAAATCGTAATCTCGACTAGAGCGCGGTAATTATGTGACACTTCTTAACGCTACTGACATCATTTATACAAAGAATTAAAGAGTCAATTTGAAAGAAAAATGTATACATCCAATATTCAAAATGTAAATAGGACCTGTTCCACTCGTCTACAAGCTTCGGACTGCATACAATTTACATCGTCACTACTTTGAAAAAATCTCGTATCAAAAATCAATATGTCAACAAAATTGAACCTTGATAATAATGTTCATAAAGTTCACTCAGAAAATTATCTATTTTGAAGTAGGAGTTTTTTTTTTTATAGTGACGATATATGTTAGGTAATGTCTCAAAGAGGTGAAACAGATCATAAATGTAATAATTTAAATTTCAAATGGAAGTTGACATTTACATGAGACTTCATATTAAATATATTTTTATTTGGTATGATATAACGATTTTAGTCGTACTTTATTGCACATGATATACAGCGTGTATTTTTTATACAAACACAAACAATTAACTAACAGACCTGAATCAGGTAATTTTTGTTTTTTTTTCCGAACAGCAATGTAGAAACTTATTGTGTAGGTACAGTCAAGTGCAAATATAAGTATCTATTCGAACCACTCAAAAATATATTACTATGACCTTATTGCGTCGGAATAAGAATCTGTAATACATATTTTTGAAACTTTGAATAAGTTAATATTTTTACATTTGACTATACAATAATTTTACATTAGAGAAAACCGGACCGTTGTCAGCTACCACGTGAGTAAGTGCGTCGTTTGGACGATAAGAAAGGAATGATCATTTTAGCGTTACATTGCTTGCTAATTTAATTCACAAGGAAGAACCGTAATTTTTGAATTAAACCTATGAAAGTATGTTTAGTAGGGCCTTTACTAAACTACCTATTCTTAAAGTTTGTAGGGGATGACACTCTTTCCCGGCTCGGATAATACCGACATGGAAATACCGACCGTTTTTCGTGTAAACGCCCATAGAAGCACCTGTCAGTTTCTATGGGCGTGTACACAAAAAACAGGGCCGGTATTTCCATGTCGGTGTTATCCGGGCCGGGAAAGAGTGTCACTTATTTGTAGGTTATAACAAAATACATGCTGTAGATATACTAAGGAGCTGTTTCACCATCAATTGATAAGTGTTAACTGACAGTTAAATGTGATGCCGTCTCTATTTATTTTGTCCGAATAGACGGAGACGGCATCACATTTAACCGTTAACACTAATCAATAGATGGTGAAACAGCCCCTAAGTGTTTACATTTACTTAATGCAGAGCAGAAAGATTATAGACTTGAAGTTTTGTTTTTTACAATAGCGGCCAATGACGCCCCTTGTTCCTTACAGATAACCATGGCCAGATAACTGGTAATCTGTGAAGAAGTTTTTTCTTCCAGTATAACTAGTTATCTCCAAAGATTTTATTTTCCCCACAGATAACTGTTTTTTTTTTAACGGTTATCTGCAAGGAAAATCCATTCCTTCCAGGTAACTAGCTATCTCCGGGGATTTTTTTTTCCCCACAGATAACTGTTTTTTTTTTAACGGTTGACTCTAAGGACTCTTTATTTGTCCTATTTCATTACTGTACAATAAAAGTCAATTATACTAACTAATAAACGCATTTCTTACTAATATTATAAACGTGAAAGTCCTTAGAGTCAACCGTTAAAAAAAAACAGTTATCTGTGGGGAAAAGAAAATCCCCGGAGATAGCTAGTTACCTGGAAGGAATGGATTTTCCTTACAGATAACCGTTAAAAAAAACAGTTATCTGTGGGGAAAATAAATTCTTTGGAGATAACTAGTTATACGGGAAGAAAAAAATTCTTCGCAGATTACCAGTTATCTGGCCATGGTTATCTGTAAGGAACAAGGGAATGACGCAACGTCAGTCCAATAAAGTACGAGAAAACCAAATAACAATTGAAAGTAGAATATATTAGAACGAATATACAAATACAATGTGTTATCGAATATTAAACGTATTATTATGTATACAAATCGATGGAATTGGTCGATGATTTACAAGATATCATGATACACTATACGAACAACAGTGGGTATATATACGTTCCGAACAACTTCATAAAACACGTTTTTTTGTCTTTTTTAATTACATGGTAACTAGTGAACACTAAGAACGTCTCTATACATTTATAGGCATTTAGGTATTTTATATTTTAGATATATTTATGTAATATACATATGTTACAGAGAAATTAATTTAAGACGTGTGATACTTTGTATGGCATATTTAACTTTAGTCTACATGGTTGTCAGCTCAGGAGTCAAAAGGAAATATATTTAAAGGGTAACACTTTCGAGTTGAGCCAATATGACCAATTTTGACTAACAACCATAATTATATATCATAAATTTTAACAATGCACACAAAGTAATTAGTGTTACATCAGCTGTAATTAACAAATGCAATTATTTATTATAATTCAATTTCAAGTTATCTAATAGAAGCCAATGTTCCATGTGAACGGTAAATTGGCACGTTTGATCCAATTTATATTGATACCAGCTGCCGCGTTGCTCCGAAGGTTCCGTCAACTGCTCTAACACATTCCCTATACTACGAACTATAAAATTCGCACTTCGTATCTAGCCGTCCCGTTTACGCTTATATTATTTGATACGAGAGTGAGAGGGAACGGTACGATATGAACTTCGATTTTTAAATTTCGTAGTAGCCCCATATTGCCATCAGGGCGTGTTATTTCTAAGCTATCCAAAACATAAGGGCCAGCGCAAACCGGTGGACGGGATAGAAGAGTATTTACGTCTTGTGCACTCTGATGAAAACGATGCCTTACGATCCCAACAAAAGGATGATATGGGGATGCCGACATACTACCGGTAACACCACACATACCTATGGATTTTGGGGCACGTTAGCTCGTGATGCCACCGTATTATCCATGGAAAAATTCACAGAGAGTCCGAGGTCAGTCTGTGAGTATAGAAATTTACATTTATTATCTAACCAATCGCAATAATTTCCACCATTTCTTTCTGTCAAAATGGTGTAGGATAAAGGTAGAAAGAGATGGCAAATGCCACGAACGCCATAGAATTAAACGAGATGGCTAAGTCACGAGTCATGGAATAACAGCCAGATACATATTTTTAAGAAATTTATATTCATTATATTGAATCTTACGATCATTGACTGTGAATCCAAATTTGATTGACAGTTCGGAGCAACGCGACTGGCCAATCGCACGATACAATGTCACTATCGCCTACACGTACTGTCGCTGTTCAAATTACAACCTTGTTCACGATACGCTAACACTCATTATCGACTGGCACACGCCAGCGATATCCACGACACATATTATTGCATTTCGAACAATAAAATAACTTTAAAAAATGCTACCACATTACGATATAGTCATTATTTTGCACGACACTTAAATTCCTTAGTAACGTATTATATGGAACACTTTTATTTACATGATAATATTTTTATAAATATGATATAACAAGGGTCGCGGGCACACACAAATCTTGTTATGCCATAATTTTATTTGTCATAAAAATGTTTGCCATAAAATATGTTTTCAGAAATAACTTTATGACAAATTAAAATTATAGCAAAACACATTATTGCATATGAAATTAGAGTAAATTATAGAGAACCTTATTTCACCATTTATAAACCAAGTGTTATTGCCGTAGAACCTTTAGAACCAATGTAACCCGACCCATTTTGCTTTTGGCTTCCAAGAGATGATAATGTCCCTCCTACCTCCTACCCCCATTAAGGATATACAATAAGTACAACTCGAGATTGACAAGTATGAGGATTAAACGATTCGAAAGTTGCCGTGCGAAGGTATATCAACCAGGGATGTAGAAGCGACTTAGCGGAATCGAATCAGAACGGGAATTTCAATTTTGGTTTCACGGAACCGAAACCGGAGACAGCAGCACAAAAAAATATAAATCATGGAGGTTATGATACGCATTACGAGCGTAAACTTATTATTATTTATTCGCTATCGTCAACTTCGCTAAATTCGCTATCGCTAACAAACACATCCTCGCACATCTCTGGTGGAAACGCAGCCAGCCCTTGACCCACCGACGTTGAGGAAGCGATCAGATATCGTCATTTTGTTGCTCAAATAACGAAAAATAGATGAGAAATCCTGTGTCAGTAAAATCGTTGATCTCTCTCTTTATTTCCACTAGTTTGTGGTACCGACAAAAGCTATCCGTACTAATATTATAAATGCGAAAGTACGTGTGTTTGTTTGTTTTACCGCCATGTCATGTCGAAACAGAGCAACGGATGGAAGTGATTTTTGGCATAGATAGTTTATGGGCCAGAGAGTGTCATAGTCTACTTTTTATCCCGGAAAATGCAGTCCCCGATGTAACAGCTAGATAAAGATAAAAATTGCAGTTAGAACTCATGCTGAGAGAACAAACAGCGGTTATTTTAATCTAGAGTGCGAGTAATCGGTCTTTGGAAAAAGACTCGGCTAATTTCGGCTTCGTAGAGCGTTGTCACACACTACTTATGTGACGTTTGTCAGTCGTTGTACAGGTGCAATAGAGTACGGACGCATTTAGATGAAAATATATAATAAAGAGTTGTTAAAACCCCCTAAAACTTTAAATTATACGATGGCATCTTTAGAAAAAGGGGGAACTAAGAAACTCGGTTATTTGTGCCTCGGCAAGCGTTTTCTTTCGTATTATTAGGGAACATTAAGTTTTTGACACGTCATATACACCCTTTGCAAAAAAAACGGGCACCTATGGTTTTTGTGTTTTATGTACATGAAAGCTTACTTTCTAAGCTTTAATGCCTAAAAATCTGAAAAACCATAGGTGCCCGTTTTTTTGCAAGGGGGTTTATTTCATATACTATATGAGATTTAATCACAAAACTATCGAAATGCGTAAGACAAATAAAGTGACCTTTACAAGGTCTTACTCATTACTACAAGTTCAGTATTTCAAGTTATTAATTGGAACGCATTTATAAATTATGTTACACATTCAAATACGAGGAAAGGCTAATATTTCTTGTTACCATGAACAAAATTGTACGATTTTCTCACACTTAGAAATACAAAATTCCCGAAATTGGCGTGACATGATTCATAAATGTTTATTAGTTATCATTTTGTATCTAATTTCAAAACAACCACTTTATTCAAGGTTTGCTGCACGGTTTGTCAGTGATAACACCATAGCTTGTTGAGAACCAACGTATCAACAGTACCAGGTTAACATGAGTGATGAGTATGAATGGACGGGGCTCGTTCGTCGAGCAACTAACTCTATGAATTGTACAAGCTCCCACTCTGAGAGGCAAAAACTCTCGACAGGACCTTTCTACCGATACACTAACACTACCGCTACTTACACTTCGATATTGTCAAGATATCTACTCCCAAAATAACAGGAAGTAGATTTTATGATAGACAGACAGGATGACAATATAAAAACCTGCGCGACATTTCGTCACTACTTTAAAAAAATCTCGTATCTAAAATAATAAGTCAATATAATTGAACCTTAACATAATGTTCACAAAGTTCACTCAGAAAATTATCTATTTTGAGATACGAGTATTTTTAAAAGTACCTAGTGACGATTTATAGTTTTAGAATGTAATGGTAATCGAAGTTTTTCGGATTAATATTGTTGCTATAATGCATTACATCGTCATTTATTGGTCTGCAGAGACTTGACCCTTATACTATAAACCGTCGATGATACTACAACACCGCGTATCTAGCAGTAGTAATATAGTATTTTATATATATTTTCCATAAAGTCTAATTTTTAGAACAGTACACTGTTAGTACAGTGGAAATAACACCTTATGGAAAAAGCTAGTTACGTGGTATTGCAGTATCACCGACGAAATATTACATTATATTGTATTGTATTACAAGTGCTACAATTCTACATAGTCGTCACTTTTTTGTATGAGAAAATGAAGAATTATATCGATTTGGAGCATTTGTAATTTTTGTGTTACAGGGGCTAGAAGAGCAATACATACAAGATCGTGTATCCTTGCATAGACTCATTGCTATATTTGCTATGTCAATGTTTGCAAAGAATAATATTTGTTGTTTATAAGAAGTTGAATGGTATTCTGTTCTGCTGTTTGGTACTTTCTAGTATTAGAAATTGTTACTTAGCAACCGTAAAACACATGGAAAATTTCAAACATTTACCATGTTTTGGTTCAAAGTATACAGCTTTGTTAGAGATGAACAGGTACGGAAGGATATTTAATAGGATACATTTCAATGGGTTTACCTTTAAGCTTTCAAAAATGTTTAAATTTTACAAGCATGCCTTTATGTCAAGGGAATATTTTTATTTTCTTTATTTTTACTTTCGTCTTTGACTTATATCGTCAAAATATGAATAATTTTGAAAAGAGTGTTGTAAATAGCACATAATTTTGTCTAATTTAATAATAAACAATTAATTTCCTAAAGAAATACCACCATAGATTAAAAAAATAAGATGATTTAAAAACGATGAAACCAACGACTAGACAAAAGAAAGGAAATTATCTATGGTTTTAGATACAACCCCTTAAATACAAAAGGAAGTTTTTTGACAATTCCACTGAGTGCAGTACTTATACTAAGTACGTCGATCAGTCAGAGTAGGTATAATTAAGAAGAATACACAAACTCAAGGCAAGGGTAGTAAACAAAGTAGATCGAGTCGTTTATATTTTAAAGGTAGAAAATATCAAATTATAAGTTTAAACGGTTCAACTCCCGACTTAAGTCAGGAATGGATCGTTTTCCGTGCTGCAACTGATATTCTAATAGCACCGACACAGTAGGTACCCGCTGTGAGGCAGTGCGGGTGACACCACGTCGTGAACGCAATCTTCAAGGGTGATGAAGATCTTCCGACAAGATCGAAACTTGTCGGACTATACTTGACTTATATTCGTGGGTTGAAGGAACCTTTTCATTTGTGTAATTTTCTAAACATGTCTCAAATATAATATCATAGAATGTATAATACAAGATATATATTTTTTTTATTACAAATCCATCCGGAGATACATCTACGGATTTTCAGAAACAATTTTAGATTCACTGAGGCGCGTTTAGGTCTAATTTTCTTATTTAATTTTCCCAATCCAGTGATCGAGTAAGTAATGTCAGCTTGACATTGTCAAGTTCTGTTTTCTGGTCGTATTTTACAAAAATAATAAAAAAGTGCTTCCGGAAGTAGACGTTCACACATTCAATTTAAAATATAGACTATTTTGATAATTTCATATGAGAAAACCAAACAAACTTAAGAAAGTAGTAAAATTACAATAATGAAAAGTCATACATATTCCTTCAAGAAACTGGATACTATTATGCTTCGTTCCGGTATGATTTTTTCCGTATTTACCATATTAAATTCAAATAAAACTGCACAGGATACTTCGTAACTATCCTTGGCCTCGGATCGTCCTTCATAAATTTCTTACAAAACAAAAGTTCAACAAATACGATCGACCAACAACCAAATAGTTCAACACCGAAGTTCAGTTTCCCTTCACCTTCATTCTTAATACTTAATTAATTTCCAAGAGCTCGTACAATTGCCGCTTCTTCTTGATCCCACTGCGATACTTAAAAAAAAAAATTCTCCCTCAGCACCTCTTTTAAGCGGTCAAGTGGAAGCATACGTTAAGACAGTGAAATGTCCCTCTTTTTGGTTAGAACTCGAAAATCGTCTACAAACCGCACCGAGCGATATTCTTCCATTTTCTTTGTCACACGCGTATACAGTTTACCTTCTTATATCCCTGTCTCTGTCGCACTTGTTCAGAGCGGCAGGTGTGCGAGTGGATGCAACGCAAGCGCGGCGGCTGCGGTGTCAGCGGCGGCGGCTGGATCGCCTGCTCGAAACAATACTTATTATTCAATGTGTGATTTCCATTCGTTCTTTGATAACCTACTCATGAATACTTTACAGACATTGTGACTAAATTTGTTGAACTAAAATGAACTAAAAGAATTTCTTTGCTCACCCGCGACCTTATGACAGTTAAGTTTAAACAAAATTTGGTGTTGAAATAAAAAATGCAAAAAGATTCCAAATATCAATCTTAGATTTAAATATATAGAGCCACCAGGCATCGCAAGGGATGATGGCAAGAGACCAGACGGAAAGACGGAAAGACGGAAGACGACCAGATGGCCTAGTGGTTAGAGACCCTGACTACGAAGCTTGAGGTCCCGGGTTCGATTCCCGTGCCGGGGCAGATGTTTGTATGAACAATACGAATGTTTGTTCTCGGGTCTTGGGTGTTTAATATGTATTTAAGTATATCTATCTATATAATTATGTTTATCCGTTGCTTAGTACCCATAATACAAGCTTTGCTAAGCTTACTTTGGGACTAGGTCAATTGGTGTGAATTGTTCCGTGAAAAAAAAAAAAAAAAGTCATTGATTCCTTGGAAATTGGGTCGTGTGCTGGTGTGGAACGCTACTTGCGCAGACACACTTGCTCCGTCCCACATCCGCGGAACAGCTAATCAAGCTGGTGCAGCAGCAGAGGCGGCGGAGAAACTTAAAGTAAACAAATACAAAGGTCTCGGCCCTGAATACAATTTTGTTCCATTCGGGGTTGAGACCTTAGGTCCGTGGGGGCCCGGAGCAAAAAAATTTTTTATAGAATTGTTTAAACGACTTATTGATACCAAAGGGGACAGAAGAGCTGGCAGTTTCCTCGCACGTTTTAGCATAGCTATACAGCGAGGAAATGCTGCTAGCATCTTTGGGTCCATGCCGCGGGGGGTTCCATTTACTATTTTTTTCTAGGTTATAATTACTTTTATTTTACTTTTACATATAATTTTAACTTAGTTAAGTATTTTAACTTACTTAACATGTATAGTCTAAATTGAATAACGATATTATAATTTAGGTAAGATTAAAGATTACATTTATTTGCACTATCTAAATAAACTCTAAAAAGAAAGCAAGGTCGGATCAGGAGTACTCTAAGCCGACATGCATGCATGAAAAGATTGATGAATGTAGAGGAAGCGTGAGTTGTATGCCAGAATCGTAGCAAGTGGAAGGATGTAGTCTCTGCCTACCCCGTTGGGACAGAGGCGTGATTGTATGTATGTATGTATGTATGTAAATAAACTATTTTTACGAACAATAGTAGTTTCATAAACCCACCCCGTAACAGTTCCAACATACCTAAAGCGGCGAGCACGAGCGCGAGCCGGCGCCAAGTGTCGGCGCGCGCGGGCTCGAGCGCGGCCGCCTCGCGCAGCGTCTTCTCGGCCAGCCGCAGCCAGCCCAGGTTGTAGTACGCGGCGCCTGCGCAACCAGCGGTTATAACACGGGGCTGGTTCACCAACCATTGACTAATGTGATGATAATGGTGGTGGTGGTGATGATGATGATGATGATGATGATGGTGGTGGTGGTGGTGATAATGGTGGTGGTGGTGGGGGTGATGATGGTGGTAGTGGTGGTGGTGATGGTGATGATGGTGGTGGTGGTGGTGGTGGTAGTGACGGTGATGATAATGATAGTGATAATTATGGTGGTGGTGACGGTGATGATGATGTTGGTGGTGGGGGTATTGATGTTGATGGTGGTGGTGGTGTTGTTGGTGGTGGTGTTGGTGATGATGATGATGGTGGTCGGGGTGATGATGATGATGGTGGTGGTGGTGGTGTTGGTAGTGGTGGTGGTGACGGTGATGATGATGAGTGGTGATGATGATGGTGGTGGTGGTGTTGGTGGTGGTGGTGGTGTTGGTGGTGGTGGTGGTGATGATGATGATAGTGATGATGATGGTGGTGGTGCTGGTTATGATGATGATAGTGATGATGATGATAATGATGGCGGAGGTGGTGATGATGATGATGATGGCGGTGGATGGACTGACCCAGATGCACGATGGAGTCGAGGTGCGTGGGGTGCAGCGCCAGCGCGTTCTGGTAGCACTGGCGCGCCTCCTCCCACTCGCCGCTCGTCTCGTGCACCATGCCGCGCTGACAACAATCCATACTAATATTATAGCGAAAGTGTGTTTGTCCGTCTTTCACGCCGTAACGGAGCGACGGATCGACGTGATTTTCGGCATATAGTTTATGGGCCCCAGAGTGACATAGGCTACTTTTTATACCGGAAAAATGCACAGTTCCCGAGGGAACAGCGCGCGATAACCGAATATCACGCGGGCGGAGCCGCGGGCATAAGCTAGTATTTATTTATTAATTCCAACAAAAAATTACAGCATTATAGTTAAAAACTAATGCGCTGTAAAATTCAAATTGTATAATTTGGGAAAAAATGCGAATGGAAATTTTGCTTCTAGAAAATAACGATTCTGGTAAATTGATCAAACAAGCCCGTACAGATAAGTCGACTTTCCATATTGGAATAATAGCCCCGTATCAATTGTGCCTTAAAGTACAATTCAATAGAATCTAACAATTTTCTACACATTTAACACACCCTGACGTGGGCACGCTTGATTATATATGTCCCTGTTGTTGCAATTATCATCTAAAAGGAATGAAAAAAGAATAATAGTCACATCACAAAGCCTTAGGCAGCCCGGTGTTCATATTAGAAGGCTGGAAGTGTCTACAGGATTGTTAGATTCTATTGAATTGGAGTATACTACATACAACAGTCATCTAAAGTTGTTTATCTATACCGCCGATGATCGATGATAATATATATCCTTACTAATATTATAAATGCGAAAGTAAAACTGCCTGTCTGACAGTCTGTCCATCTGTCTGTCTGTTACGTTTCGACGTCGAAACCGCTGAACCGATTTTGATGAAATTTGGTATAGATAGTTTAAGCCCCAAGGATCAACAAAGGATACTTTTTATTCCGGTAGAGGGCGCCCCCGCGCGATAACCTAGGTCCGCGCAGACGAAGTCGCGGGCATAAGCTAGTTTTTATATAAATATACAGCCGCTTATGCTGGGGCCACACTAACGGCTAACGTCAATGCCTATTAGCGCGATAATTATTGCGATATTTTTAACGCGCTAAAGTCTGGGTGGCTACACTCGAACGTTCAACGTGAATGCCCTCGTACCGCCACTTGAGCTATCGCCTAACGCCAAACGGCAATGTTAATGCCGTTGTCAAATTATCGCGTTAAGTCGTGGCTACACTTACGATTGAAGAAAGAAGAAAGAAAGAAAAATATTTAATTGCCAACAGTACAAACAATACCAGACAACAATATAAACAATACAAGATAAACTAGTACAATTCAGCACAGAAGTACGTATGTAGGTAAGTAAATAGGTAGTCTGTCCTGCGACAAAAGGAGCAGACTCAGCTAATGCTGCGCTTACGCGAAAGCTGACAGCGCTGGTTTTCAGTCTGCCCCTGTTGACACATGCTAGAATATCGTCTATAGCGGGCTGGATGGCGGACAAAAGACGAAAACAGTAATACCAGCAAAACAATATTATATATATATTGACGTCCATTATCGCGATAATTAATGGCTTTTCTCGTTAGTGTGGCCCCAGCATTAGAAGTTGTCTCACCGTGTAGAGCACAAGATGGCTGTGCGGCGTGAGCGCGGCCGCTTCCGCGACGCAGCCCGCCGCCGCCGCCACGCGGCCTAACCTGGAACACAAATAAGGTTTTGCTAAAAAAACATTTTTAATACAAGCCTTTTCTGCCGACTGTACTTTTTGTTGACTGTTCTTGCATTGCCATCCAAACTACATTTGCATAGCAAATTTCAAGTCGATGCCATTAACCATTGAAGAGTTCCGGAGACGATCCTGGCCGGTCTACCAGGATGTCACTACCAGATTATTGTATTGTCACGCAATTTATACCAAATTTCAAGTCAATCCAACTACAGGAAGTCGGCTGAATTTAATCTGCAAGATTTTGTAATACAAACGTTATGCTCTGTGTAGTAATTTTTAGTAGATAACACACATGGTTGATTAGCTCGTCGACTTTGTATGAAAACGGCAAGCAGTGACATCAGTTCACTCGTTTACAGGGGTTAGTATATATAGTATAACTTCGTCTAAAAAGGAGCTGGTCTAAGTAGTAATTAATCTAAAAATGGTCTCAACCTGTTCGTGTCGGAAACTTGAAAAAACATATGTTAGGTTAGAGTTGCGTCAAGGCTCAGTCAGGCGGAATAGGAGCACCGCGAAGCGGAGCTCGTCGACTTTAGGTCATATAATTAACTATTCCCAACGCGCAAGCCATCATGCGGAATTCCGAATCGGAAAAAAGTTCAAATTCAAATTCAAATTCAAATTCAAAAACATTTATTTGTAAGAATACAGTAAAATGATCTTAAAATAGGTTTAGCACATGTATTCAGCATGCAAGCAAGCGTACAAATATTTAGTTCTAGGTCACTAAAAATCTAGGTTGTAATTTTCGTCAATATTATTTTATCTATCTACATTTTATTAATTCATAGGACATTTAATTATAAATTTGCTAGATTATTATTACATAATGTCATTTAATTAGTATTTGAAAATTTAAAAATTCTTTTTATTTAAATAATCCTTAACACTATAAAAACATTCCTCCATTAGCCATTTTGTTAATTTACATTTAAACGTGTTTCCCGACAGAGTTTTTAAATGTTGTGGTAAATTATTAAAAATGATTATACTCATATTATATATATTTCTCTTATACATATCTTTGTGACAAGGAGGCTTGCACAAAAGAGACATAACATGTGCCCGTGTCCTCCTCGGTATGACGTCGCTGCGTTTTTTAAAATATTCAGGGTGTGAGTTAACAAAAAGACATACATCCCTAATGTACAAACATGGCAGTGGTAAAATTTTTAAGTTTTTAAACAATGGTACACAACTGTCCCTCATCCGCGCGTTACATAACACCCTTATGCACTTTTTTTGGATTTTAAATACTCTGTCAATCTCTACAGAGTTTCCCCACAATATTAAGCCATAACTGAGCACTGAGGAGACATAGCCATGGTACGCCATCAACGCAGCCTCTGCAGAAACATTTACTCTCACTCTTTTAAGGGCAAACACAAAACGATTCAGTCTGTTACAAACATAATCAATTTGGGCTTTCCAGTTAAGGTTCTTATCAATCATTATACCTAAAAATTTAACTGTGTCTTCCTCGTTAACTTTCTCGTTTTCAAACTCAATTTTTAAAGGTACAGAATTTGAATTGTAGGAAGTAAATTGTATAAATTTAGTTTTTTTTATATTAATATGTAAATTATTTAGTTTCATCCATTCAATAATGTCAGTTAATCCTTTATTAATATTAAATTCAAACATGTCCAACCTATTACAACCCACCACAAATGTCGTGTCATCAGCAAACAATATACTTTTATTTGACGTTGCTTTGGGTAAGTCATTGATATAGAGGAGGAAAAGCAAAGGTCCAAGAATGCTTCCTTGGGGAACTCCTGTATTATTTGCCCTATATTCTGATCTATATGTTTGTTTTAATATAGTCCGACTTGAGTTATTGGTTGACATTGCCTTAATTTCAACAGATTGCATTCTGTCGGCCAAATAACTTCTCACCCAATCGAGGACTTTCCCCCTGATCCCATACACTTCGAGTTTGTGCATTAGTTTGGAATGGTTAACAAAATCGAAAGCCTTTGACATATCCAAAAACACCGACACTACCGGAGTCTTTTTGTTTATACTCTCTGTTATGGATCGAACAAGGTCAAAACAAGCAAGCGTGGTCGAGCAGCCCCTGCGAAAACCGTATTGTTCTGGACAAAGTATATTATGTTTAACTAAGAAGTCATTTAGTCTTATATGTACTGCTTTTTCCAAAACCTTAGATAAAACCGGGACCAAAGTGATGGGTCTATGATTATCCATAAGTAGTTTATCTCCTTTTTTGAACAAAGGTGTAACTATGCAATTTATGTGGAAAGATTCCATCAGAGAAAGATAGATTAATAATATGAGCAAGCGGTATGCATATATACTGAGCACAAAGTTTAAGAATTTTGGTTATGATACCATCGTACCCACTTGATTTACTATTCCTCAGCGACATGATAATATTGTAGGTCTCATTCTCGCCAACTGGTTTCAGAAACATTGAATACGGATTATAATCTGGTAAATTAGACTTATAAGATAAATTGTCCACAAGATCATTTTGCTGACATGTCAAATCTATAAAATAATTATTAAAACTATTGCAAATATCAATTGGATTACTTAAAATGTCATCATTGTATTTAATTTTATTAATAACACTTTCATGCAAATTATTCATAATCGTCGAAGAAATAATCTTCCACGTGGCTTCACATTTATTTTTACTATTTCTTATATATCTACAGTTTTTAATTTTTTTAGCACCGTGTAAGCATTTTTTTAAAACGTTATTGTATATTTTGAATCTAGTTTTATTTACGCATTTATTATAGCTAGAGTATCTATATTTTAGGTAAAGAGCACGTTTAATTTTACACGATTTTTTTAAACCTTTAGAGAGCCAATGGTTTTTTCTAGGTTTGTTATTTATTTTAACTTTGATTAAAGGGAAGCATAAGTCATAAAACAGACATACCAGATCGTAAAAGTAATTGAATGCATCCGTTACATTTGTCGAAAGCATGACCTCCGAAAAAGAAAGAGCAGCTAGGCACTCACAAAATTTTTGAATATTATCATAACCATAATCCCGTCTGTACTCAAACCAAGTTCTGTAAGCATTCAGTTTTTTTACCGGTAGAGTTATTGATTGGGCAGTTTCATGGTCAGAAAGTCCCAAGTAGTGTACACCTGATTCGACTGATTTTATATTACTTGCAATTTGATCAATACAGGCATTTTGTCTTGTTGGGACTAATATATGCGGAACGAAGTTATAATTCTGAAGTAGACTCGAGAGATTTGTAGTGGCTGAATTTTTTTTCAGTAAATCTATATTCCAATCACCGCAGATGATAATTTTTTTATTCTTGTATTTTGATGTCAAATAATGTAGAAGATCTTCAAGTTTATTTAGGAAAACACCAACATGAGATTTGGTCTGTTCTGGAATTCTGTAGATATTCACAATTATTATTCCCACGCCCATAACCTCAATACCACAGGATTCAAAATAAAATTTAGTAGCAAGTTTGGCGACATAGGGTAAGGGCTTAGTCTCATAAACATTTTTAATCAAAATGGCCGTTCCACCTCTACCCTTATCACGACAATATGCTGAAGCAAGCTTGAAGTTCTCTATGCGAACATTACCCTCAGAGCCCTCACGAACAAACGTCTCGCTGAGGCATATTACATCAACTTCCCTACCACACTCACCTAAATCCTGCAATGCAATCTCCAAAAACTCTAACTTTCCGCATAACCCCCCTATATTTTGGTTTAGTATCGTCATAGTATCGGTAGAAGAAGGAAATGCCAAAGGCTCCCACACAGGGGCATTATTGGTAGTCTGAGGGACGAAATAAGTTATCTGGCTCATGTGGAGTGTCCACATTAAAAGAAAGTTTTTCCACAAAGTAATTTTCCAATAGGTCAATCTCTTCGTTAAGCTTAAAATTCATCCAATTGCGTAAAAATGACAGAGACATTTTTTTGTTCCTATATAAATTAATTATTCTACAGTTTTTATATTTTTTCTCAAATAATTGCAGCTCATGGTGTATTATTTTACTATATGGATTATTGCTGTTGTATACACTTAAAACATAAATATTATTTTTATTAAAATTAGCCAAGGTTTTATGTAAATTTGATAATAACAAATAAGGATCCCTATCACCATTCCCAATAGACAAAACAATGACGTCATTCCTAGTTACGGTTTTCGACATAGTATAAAGATTCTTGAGGATTTCCAAGCCAGGCGCATTAGGCTTGACTGTAGCTGTTATTCTATATTCTTTTGCCCTGCCAGACCTGGAGTGAATCAGTCTTGTTGCCAATCCTCGTACCTGTTCATCTCCGAAGATATGTATGCACGGCTTTGTCATGTTATTTTTTGAAGCTGTAGATAGAACAGGTGTGCTTTCAAGTAAGGGTTTGTTCACAGGTGACATATGCAGGCTTCGATCATGGGGACTCATTGTAGGAAAATCATTGTAGCTACATTGGGTATTTAATTCTATGAAGCTTTGATTTAAGCTCTTCGGGTTCGTGATTTTTCTTGTATTGTTTTTTTGCTTATTTGACCCCTTTTTGTTTGTGTGTGTTATAGATTTACTAAGGGTTTTAAGATGACTAACCTTACATTCATAGCTTTTAATCTTATCTTTTAGTGTAAAGTTTTCGGCAAGTAAGTGTTCTATTTCATTTTCGGCTATTTTCAGTTTTTCCCGCAAGTCGGATACGGTTTTCTGTAGTTCTTCAGTTTTTATATATGTACACATTTTTTCGGGACAACTCCTATTAAGGTCACCTGATAATGTTGACGAGTGTTCAGTATCTCCCTCGTCCATAGATAAACTACTCAAACCTTCAAACGAATTATTTGTCGGGATCATAGCGCGAAAAGTTCTACGCAATGTTACGTTGTCATCAGAAATATTAGGTTTAGTCAGACAAGGTCTACATTTCCAAGTCAATTTCGTTTCCTTTTTCATTAAGAGAAATCTTTTAAACGATACATTGCCACAGTCAAGGTGATAATGTAGTTTACAAGATAAACAAATCAAAAACTCTCGATTATTTATTGTTGCATTACATTTACCGCAGCTTAAAACCATTTTCGTTGAGTTCGATTTGTTTACGTTTAAGAATTTAACTTAGCGGTAGTGAGGGTAGAAACACATCCCAGCGCAGCGGCGTCGTGGAGTTTCGGTACGCGATGATGTCCGAAGTTGCGGTCATCAACCTCGCTCAGCTGTTTCTGTTGTTCCACGCTAATTATGCGTGCGATGTTTCATATTTCTTTTTAACTTAACACTGAGATATTATCCAAAAAAGAAACGCTTTCAAAAAATGAATTGCACCACTGGATTCAGCTTCTTTCACAGTTTATTTCTATGTAGCACACTAATTATAAATAACAGTTTTTACTACTATTTTGTCTAATTATTTCGGGAGCACTAACGATACTCTTCGAATAGAAAACTACTGTCTGTATGTGGTAGGTCCATAGATTTGTATCGATTTACTGCGTTCGAAATCCCGAATCGGAATAGAGATCAAGACCGGGTTAAAAATATATCATTCTATTTAGTCCGACAGTTAGATTATGGAAAAATATGGGACACGTATTTTTTGGTTTATCTATTTATTAAAACTCGACAAAGGTATGGATCATCAAGCTTCCGGAGTGGGGGCTTGTGACGTCACTATAAGGTAAAAATCGTACCATATAGTGGACATCACTCGAAACTT
Organism: Choristoneura rosaceana; assembly: GCA_037349165.1. Lineage (NCBI taxonomy): Eukaryota > Metazoa > Arthropoda > Insecta > Lepidoptera > Tortricidae > Choristoneura > Choristoneura rosaceana. Next base: position 18,445,950 of record JAZBNJ010000028.1, on the reverse strand, counting down.
CTAAGCACTGTATCCTCGTCATTTCTTGTTTGTCGAACAAAAGAAAAAATATGTGCACAATATTTTTAAATTATCCACCGGACGGACTAAACAGTTTTTTTTAATCGCCTATATAGTCTACTAGCTTTTACCCGCGGCTTCGCACGCGTAAACTAATCGGTCTGGTAGTTGCACTTGAAATTTTCGGGATTTTACCAAATTCCCCTTGCAATTTCCAAAATTTATATTGTCGTCTTCCTTCATTGAGGTTGTGTTGTGAATAGCTGTACAAAATTTAAGACTCTAAACCCAGTGCTGAAATTTAAAAAAAATTATCCCTATCCCGTGGAAATATCGAGATAGAAAATAAGTAGACTATGTGTTATTTCAGAGGTCCAGCAAACTACATACCGAATTTCATGGCTCTAAGCCCAGTGGTTGTTATTTCGAGATTTTTTCCCTAGGTATCCAGTATTTCTAGGTAGGTAGGTTCGTGGGAATATCGGGTCAAAAAGTCACCTTTGTGTTATTCCAGACGTCCAGCTACCTACACACCTACCAAATTTCATGACTCTAAGCCAAGCGGTTATTATTTCAAGATTTTATTCCTATCCCGTGGGTATATCGAGATAGAAAGTAGCCTATCTATTATTCCAGAGGTCCAGCTACCGACATACTAAATTTCATGGCTCTAAGCACAGCGGTTGTTATTTCTAGATTTTATCACTAGGTATCCCGTGGGAATATCGGGTCAAAAAGTGGCCTATGTGTTATTCCAGACGTCCAGCTACCTACATAGGTACCTACCAAATTTCATGACTCTAAGCCAAGCGGTCATTATTTCAAAATTGTATTCCTATCCCGTGGGAATATCGAGATAAAAAATAGCCTATGTTATTATAAAGGTCCAGCTACCTACACACCGAATTTAATGGCTCTAAGCCCAGTGGTTGTTATTTCGAGATTTCATCCCTAGGTATCCCGTGGGAATATCGGGTCAAAAAGTCGCTTATGTGTTATTCCAGACCTCCGGCTACCTACATTCCAAATTTTATGACTCTAAGCCGAGCGGTTATTATTTCAAGATTTTATCCCTATCCCGTGGGAATATCGAGATAAAAAGTAGCCTATCTATTATTCCAGAGGTCCAGCTATCGACATACTAAATTTCATGGCTCTAAGCACAGCGGTTGTTATTTCTAGATTTTATCCCTAGGTATCCCGTGGGAATATTGGGTCAAAAAGTAGCCTATGTGCTATTCCAGATAGCCAACTATCTACATACCAAATTTCATGACTCTAAGCCCAGTGGTTATTAGTTCAAGATTTTATCCCTATCCCGTGGGATAAAAAGTAGCCCATGTGTTATTTCAAACGTCCAGCTACCTACATACCAAATTTCATGACTCTAAGCCCAGCGGTTGTTATTTCGAGATCTTATCCCTATCCCGTGGGAATATCGAGATAAAAAGTATCCTATGTTTTAATCCAGGTTATAAACTAACTTTTTGCCAAATTTCATCTAAATCCGTCCAGCCGTTTGAGCGTGAAGAAGTAACAAACATACTTACTCACTCACATCCTCACTCACATCCTCACTCACATCCTCACTCACTCACAAACTTTCACATTTATAATATTAGTAGGATTCCTCGTGTATGTGGCGGCTCTTGGTTTATTCAGAGAGGTTCTCTGACCTGAGGCAGAGGTCAGCGAGCAGCAGCCAGGCTTGCGCGCGCGGCTGCGCCAGCGGCGCCCGCGCCCGGCCGCGCGCGCCCGACGCGGACGATGCGCCCTCTGATAACGCGCGCTCCACACGATACGCGCCCGCTGACTCTGTGCGCGCCGACGCTGCAACACGAGTATTGCTGGAGTTAAAGGGGCTGTTTCACTATCCATTGATTAGTGTTAACTGACGGTTAAATGTGATACCGTCTCTATTTGTTTTGTTCGAATAGACATCCGACCGACGGTGCTGGCTGAAAATCAGCGCTGGGGCGTTCTTAACGTCTCCTAAATGGTGGATGCAGCGTTCGCATGTTTTTTATTCGAAGTTTCAAAAGAAAAAAAATTGATTGTACAACAAGAGTATAAAACGAGCGATTTTACCCAAGTCGTTCATACAGCTACCCGAGCCGGTACGGCAAGGGTGGATAGACAGGGTGACACTTTCCCGGCCCGGATAACACACACAACGGACATGAAAATACCGACTCTGTTTTTCGTGTACACGCTCATAGAAGCTCCTGTCACTTTCTATGGACATATACACAAAAAACAGGGCCGGTATTTCCATGTCGGTATTATTCGGGCCGGAAAAGAGTGTCACCCGATAGACACGTCGAGGAAAAAATGGGTTTAATGCTCGAATTTTACACTCCGATTTTCTAATCTAACTCACAAACTCATTTGAATTCAAGACACCAGCTTATTCTATTGCACCTCTTCTTCTTTATTCTCTTTTAAAATATGGCTTCTGTCCTAATTAATAGGACAATTTCGCCAGTGTCAAAGTAATCTCTTTCGAGAGGCAAAGTTGTACGGTGATTGTAGTTTTTGTAACTTGATAGTAAAATGCCAGAAACCACGTGGAGACAACTTGCGCATTAGAAAATGTCTGACACGACAGAAATATAGAATTTTGTGATCACTGTTCACTATTAAGGTTAATCGCCTCATAAAATACTATCAAAATTATACTTCAACTAGCCAAAGAAACAGAATTAGTAAAATTAGATATTGTCTACATCCGCCATGTTCGAATGCCACAAATCGAATCCCTATTGCACCTCAAATGACAACATGACATACAAAGCAGACAGGTAACAATTGACAGTTTTCACAACAGGTACATTTCAATAATAAAGGCTGTGACTCACGCGCATGCGTGACGCTCTGCAGGTCGGTGTGTCCGGAGTCGGACAGCGCGTCGAGCTCCGCGTAGCCGTGCCGCTCCGACTCCGCCTCCGCCTCCGCCTCCGCGCTGTTCAGCAGCGTCAGCAACTCTTTACCCGTCGCCAGCGCTGCCTGCATTCCAAATACACGGATAAAGGAGCAGCCACACCGCTGCTGAAAAACAGTGTCAGTGCGGCATCGCAGTGACGCATAGTGTACGAGCATGCTCGACATTAATGTTAAGCTGACGCTGCACACTCTGTGTACGTTGCCCTGTCTACGTAAACTTACGCAATTACATGTATTTATTTCATATTATTTTAGTGCAATAAAGGTACTCTACCAGGACGGGCACATCTTTTACTTAACAATCCGTTCTTCTAACATTATAACATTAACAACATAACTTTAACATTCGTCAATGTAAGGTCTATTAAACTAGTAGACCCTACACATAGTATACTGGGTGACCTTAGCCTCTGGAAAAATACGAATACTACTGGCTTAGCAAGCTATTTAAAACCAAACTGCAAAGTTTCATAACAATCAGTCCAATATCTACCGAAAAACTAGCGGTTTTCAATGTATCACTTGGGAGCAGCCTGTGTATTTGGACGATTTGATTTCATAGATTTTTTTCTTGTCTAAATAAGCAAATAACTATTTTAAGATATTGCTAAGTCTTATCCATGGTTTCATTATTTGTCTAGAGGCTAAGGTCACCTTGTACGCACCGTTTTTATCGCATGGCCTCCATACCGCTGCTCAAAATTCGCAGACGGTGCGTAATCGCAGTGACGTGCCGTAAACTTCACTTTTGGTAGAGAGCATGCGGTGAACTCTTGACGTTTACGAGTCACTGCGATTTCGCACCGTTTGCGTTTGCGTATGGTCGCGGCCTAATACGTCAAATTATAATTAAATTACCAGACAGTTTTTTTTAATTGGTCTACAGTACGATATGGTGCAAGATAGTCGGGATGAAGGTTACTAATCCTCAATCAACGAACTCGATCACTCTGTCAAGAGTGCACTGAAATAGAAACCGTACGATAGCAATTGAATTTAAATATCGGGATTATACTAAAATTACACGAAAATTTCCGAAAATCACACAAGCATAAATTTGATTTATTTACTGGAACACTAAAAATTGTACAACTTTATCGTAGTCACAATACTATTATACTATGGACTATCTCATAAGTAGATTAGTAACATTATAACAGTTTAATTAAAAAACTCATTCACTCTTGTCTTTTGAACAACGCGTGAACAACGCCCCTTGGGCCCGCCGCCGCTCTCCCCCTTTCCTCCCCGCTCTTTCACACGAGTGGTCACAACGCCTCAGGGTAGCACGCACGTGCCCCTTGGACTCGCCGCCGCTCTCCCTCACTCTCTCTCTGTCTTTCTCTCTCGGTTGTTTAATGTTTGCCCGAACTTCATATGCCCGAATGTATCGTTTTCTAGAATTTTCATTTGCCATAAAGTAATTTATTTCTGAAATGGTATTTTCTTCAGAGTTGATATTAAACTAACCTAACCTAACCTACGCATTCTATAAAATGACATTATAAAAAATCTTGAAAACAGTACGGTTCTATATATTTTATGGCAAACGTTGGTATGGGAAGTGAAATTCGGGCAAATGAAATTCGGGCAAGTAAAGGTATTCGTTCTCTCTCACCTCCCCGCTCTCCCACACGAGCTGCAGCGCGGCGAGCGCCCACAGCGGCCACAGCGCCTCGGGGTAGCGCGCGCGCGCCAGCCGCGCCGCCGCCAGCGCGCGCGCGCCGCGCGGCCCGGCCGCCGCCGCGGACCACAGCACGGTCGCCAGCCGCAGCCCGCCGCTGCTCTCCGCCGCCGCCGCCAAACACGCGCGCGTCGCGTCCTGACACACACGCAAAAACTTAATGCCGCATTTACACTTCACGTACGAAGCGAGGTGAGAATGTAACCAGACACGTTATAAGTTTGTGCATCCCTGAGCGAGACAGTTATCATCATCATTAATTTAAGAGCTTAGCTCTTGTCGGTGGAGTAATCGCCACTCTTTTCGGTTCTCTGCCAGCGTTTTCAGCTTCTGATACGACATGACATTGACTTTTTCCTTGGCTTGATCTGTAAATGACAGACAGTTGCTTAATCCAAATTAAAAAGTAGCAGTGATCCTTGCCTAATAACAACTTTGACGGACTCACACCCCCGAGTACCCCGCATGTTGGTGAAACCTTTATCAAATTAACAAAATCTCATTCGATCTACATGCGGAGAGAACTCCTGATCATGGCGTTATAGGCGTCCCTGTTGCTTTGGAGAATTCCTAAAGGTCGTGAACCGAATCCTCAAAGTACCCCATCTACAGGTGGTATATGCAAAACCTTTATAAAATGACAATTTTATTTTTGCAGGTTGTAGGACCTTGTGCAATGTCCGCCCGGATTGCTACCACCGTCTTGCTCGCTAATCCTGCCGTGAAGCGGCTGTGATTGCACTGTTGTGTTTCGGCATGGAGAGTAAGACAGCCGGTGAAATTACTGCCACTTGAGGTATCCCATCTTAGGCCTCTAGGTTGGCAACGCATCTGCGATTCCCCTGATGTTGCAGTTGTTTATGGGCGGTGGTGAACTCTTACCATCAGGAGACCCACTTGCTCGTTTGCCATCCAGTCGAATAAAAAAAAAAACAATAATCTTATTGGACCTGGTTTTGGAGGAGAGTATCCTCCAATATATAGCAACGCAATCGCGTTTTTCAAAGTAGGACTATGTCCAGCAGAGGACATCTTTCGGCAGACGATGATGACGAAGACCTTCGCGTCGCTAAGAATAACTCTAGAAATTGGTCAACCCAATCCTCAAAGCGCCCCGTCTGAAGGCGGTATATGCGAAACCTGTGTAAAACGACCACAAAACACTGAATCTTTGAAGGCACTGACCATGGCGTCATTGAGGCGTCCCTGTTGCATGTAGGCGAGCGCCAAGTGGTAGAAGGCGAGATGGTCATTATCGTCCAGGGTCACTGACCGCAGCAACAGCTTCAGGCACTTGTCGTTCGCCGCGTCTTTGTCCACGCGAGAGTTCGTTTTCTGAAATAAGATTAAGGGTGCTAACTTTTAAATTACATGTGTCAGATATCTGTGTTGCTATTTCTGTTTGTTTTGTCCGAATAAAGAGACGGCAGATTCGATTTGTGGCATTCGAATGTGGACAATATCTTATTTCGCTATTCCTGTGTCTTTGGCTAGTTGAAGTATAATTTTGATAGTGTTTTATGCGGCGATTAACCTTAACAGTGAACAGTGATCACAAAATTCTATATTGCTTTCGTGTCTGACATTTTTTAATGCGCAAGTTGTCTCCACGTGGTTTCTGGAATTTTACTATCAAGTTACAAAAACTACAATTACCGTACAACGTTGCCTCTCGAAAGAGAATACTTAGACAATGGCGAAATGTCCTATTAGTTAGGACAGAAGCCATATTTTAAAAGAGAAGAAGAAAGAGACGGCATCTGTTACGTGGCAACTGTGTTCGAAAAGTAATCCGGAATATTTCAGACGATTGAGTAAGTTTGAAATCTTGAATGAAATGAAAAAATAATTACCATCAGTAAAACAACTTAGCCATTCAAACTCCGATAGAAATAGGAGCTCCGCGAAGCGGGGATCGGTGGTATTATTTACCTGTGCACTCATTTGGTAACCGATGCCAGTGTACAGACAGCAACGGGCTATTAGGGGGCCATTCCGTTCCTCTTCTATCGCCAGAGCTTGTTCTGCTAACTCTATGCCGTCTTCTATCTGTAGAGCAAAATTGTTGGAGGGTTATTGCAAATTCTTGTTTCCTTTGTATGCATTTATTTGTACTACTTTTGTTTTTATTAAAATTTAGTACCCAGGCGACCGAGATTTGTTCTTTTTTTTATTAATTTAGAAACAAACAGTCTTACATAATAATTTTGCATTTTAGCTAAAGCTAGGAAATAGTTTTATATAAATAGACCTATAATAATAATAATAAAGCCTCTTTATTTCCATGCACTTAAAAATTACAAAAATACAATTTAATTAAACAAAACAATTTAAGACATGTCCCCGTTCTGGGTAAAGGCCTCCTCCAACTGTTTCCATTCTTTTCTGCTTTGCGCTTTTAGTATCCAATCGTTTCCGGCTATTTTTTGGATTTCATCTGCCCATCTATCCTTAGGCCGCCCTTTTTTGAAATAGACCTATAGTTCCCTATAAAAATCTAATAATTAAGTACAGTTAACTTGATAAATTGGATTTTTTTTGAGACTGAACGTAATATTTAAATAAGTTTTACTAATCCAACACTATTCGCTCCTCTAGCAAATAACGTGTGACTCACCCATCCGTTCCTGTAGCAAGTGTCGGCTCCCAGCAGCCTCAAAGCGGCGTCGTGTGGCACCAGCGGAGCCGCCCTCTTCAACACCGCATGTGCTTTAACCCCCGCCGTCCACGCGCTGCTGCCTACAGTCACCATATCTTTAATTATTTGGACATAAACTGGCAGAACATAAATCCCGGAAAAATGCAGTTCCCGAGGGAACAGCACGCGATAAACGAATTTTACGCGGGCAAAGCCACGGGAAAAAGTTAGTAAATAATAAATGAAGAATACGAAAGTATAGGCTACATGTGGCTACATTTCAGCCATGAGGTTTTCGTGGTGTTTTGCAACTGTGACGCTAGATGGCGATTAACCGGAATGCGCTTGCTGGGCACACATTCGTCGAAACTATTTGAGAGAAACATGCCATTCTCTTCTAACGACGTAAATAAGACAGAGACATCACGCATATCTCTACTCGTCTAGACTCAGTTGGTGAGCTTATTGGTTGTTGTCACTGTACCGTATCCTTAGTGTCTCACTAGATGGCAATATGTATCGTGTTATTTGTGTTCTCACAGGTGCCATCTATTGGAAAATCCAAGGAAAGAAAAATAGCCAGTCGAATAGCCAGTCGAATAGCCAGTATTATCCAATTTGTGGTGGTTCTCTATCGTTTGCCCGAATTTCATATGCCCGAATGTATCAATTTGTTGAATTTTCATTTGCCATAAAGTACATCATTTATTTTAGAAATAGTAATTTCTTCAGAGTTGAAATTAAACTAACCTAACCTAACCTATCTAACCTAACCTATATACTGCATTCTATATGATGACATTTAAAAAATCCTGAAAACAGCACAGTTCTACATACTTTATGACATACGTTGGTAATAATAATAATATTAGACCTTGACATCTATCACAGATGACCTAAGTAGTATCGCGACGACACTTGCGCTCGTGACGTGACTGAATAGGCCGATTTTGGCAAACGTTGGTATGGCAAGTGAAATTCGGGCAAATGAAATTCGGGCAAGTAAAGGTAAACGGTTTGTGGTTATAGTGTTACCGGGCTGGACGGGCTGCGGCGCGTGGCACAGCGCGACGGGCGGGCGCGGCGCGGCGGCGGCCGTGCCCAGCGCGCGCTGCCGCCACACGTGCGCGCACCCGAACGAGAACTTCATCGCGCGCTCCAGGGACTGACAACACAACAACGCTATAGAGGTATTGGCTCTTTGCACGACATCAGCGCCACCTAGAGTCCGCAAGTCTGACGGCTTTGAGGTTCTGACGTTTTGAAATTTCATCGCGACATTGTGACAAAAATCAAACCTATCACGTATTCATTTATAATACAAAATTACTGTGATACCGTGATTTGGGTTTTTGTGACAAAAATCAAATCTATCACGTATTCATTTATAATACAAAATTACTGTGATACCGCGATTTGGGTGGACAAAGGACTGTGAATTCATTTTTGGTCATTAAAAGTAAATGAGTTAAGTAAAATCTATTCAAAGAGTGATATTTAATATAAACAAATACCGGGTGTGGCCTGTAATATAAGCAAAAAATTAAAACATAGATCATACTCCTCAAACTGAATAACATTAGTTCAGCGAATTTAAAAAATAATTAGTTTTTTATTTTTTATTTACACTTTTAAGTTTATTCGCAGAAGCAATGTAAAGCAAAATGCTTGATGTTTGTAGCGTGACAGGCGACGTCAGTTGTGTTCTGTGATGGCGTACAATGATGGCAGTATTTAATTTGTTATAGTGTGAACTGCGCCACACTCACACTCTCCCATTATGTATCATATAAATAGTCTTAAGGTTATACAATAAACGCAGTATTTACACAGCACTCGTGAGTTTTACTCGTCTCCCATCGCCCCACATTACATGGGGGAGAGTGTGAGTGTGGCGCAGCTCACACTACATTGTATGAAAAAAGGAAAATTCAAAGACTCCATTATTTTTAAAAGTCGCTGAACTAATGTTGTTCAGTTTAACGAGGACGATCTATGTTTTAATTTTTTGCTCGTATTACAGGCCACACCCAGTAGATAGACATAGAAAAATGCAGTAACATGACTATTAACTAACTATAATACGTAATATTTCTTTACTTTAGTTCAAAGTGTATAGACTATAACTGAACCAGTAAATTACACCTTCGTCCTCATCTGCAATTGCCATCATTTGAGATCAAAGACACCAATCAGTAATCACTCTAAAACGACAAAAAAACAGCGAAGACATCTACCTACCTCCAGCACAAGACACAGCTGCCCCCAGCGCGCCACACACACAGCCAGCAAGTCGGCCACGGCCACAGCGTTGGCCAGAGCGTGCGCGCGCGCCGCCTCAAACTCTGCGCTCTGCGAGAGCACGGCGTCGCGCACCGCCATCGCCTCGCCCACCAAAAGCAGCAGGATTATCTCCTCGTACTCGCTACGGGGCACGAACTGGAACAACGGGATAACTTGACGGTTTTCACGGCAGCTTCCCACATGCCTCCGTAATGGGGTTTCAAAGGAGGCACAAAAAGTTTTTGCCTTTAAGAAAATTGAATTCATACTAATATTATAAATGCGAAAATGTAAACGCCGTAACAGAGCGACAGATTGTCGTGTTTTTTGGCATAGAGATAGTTTATGGTCCCGAGAGTGACATAGGCTACTTTTTATCCCGGAAAAATGCAGTTTCCGTGGGAACAGCGCGCGACAACCGAATACCACGCGGACGGAGCCGCGGGCAAAAGCTAGTATAATAAATAAAACATTATGTACTCCACCACAGTTCCAGTAAATATAATCGGTAAATTTCGACATTACAATTTAGGCATTAGGTATAAGACTTGTGCGGTGAAGGCTGGTGCCTGAACTAGGGGAAACCTGTATATCAGATCACCAGGCCTCCTAATCCCAGATGTCTGTAGCTACAGAGGTCATGCTTTGAAAGATTGAATAACATTAACAATAACAAAGCATTTTGCTTGGTTGCTATAAGTTTTTTTTAACTGTAGCTTTATACACTTGACAACAGCTTCCCAAAAACCACCCAAAATCGAATCGACTAGAGGTGATTGCTCAAAGTTCTCATGGAAATAGTTCTTTGCCCCGAGAGAACAGATTGGATAGCGTATTGTTTTGATTAGGTAGAAATCATTCGATAAGTAATCTTTACGCAAACGCTGCCTACCCTGTTGGGGGGTCAAACTAAAGGCCAGAAATTGACCCAATCCACGCCTATGCCTACTACTATTATGAGCTCTGACCTGGTTGATGGCAGCATACCGCTTGGGCTTCCAGGGCCCGTCGCTGGCATAGTCGTCGCGGCGCCGCAGCGTGCCGCCCGCGCTCACCGCCGCCGGCGGCACCTCGGGCGGCTTGTACACCTGGCAACACCCAACAACAATCACCCTATGCTGAAGCCCAGATTAAACTTGCAAGATAAATCGTGCGACGTTTGAAACTTTCGTGATTCTTCATAGTCAAAATACTACCAACGGGACTTATCATGCTAACACACATGAGTAATATTTACGCGACGTTTCGGCAAGATTGCAGTGGCCGTGGTCACGAGTAGACTGAAATGTGGAGTGTCAAGTCTGCCTAGCAGCGCGAGTCCTTCACACTTTATGCACAGATATATCAGCACAAATAATGGCGGCAGATCACGTGGACGTTCACCATTGCGATGGACGGACCAAATCAAGTCGTTGACAGACATATCCCTCAACGAATGCGCAAGACAGGCCTCAGCAAGGGATAAATGGCGCACGGTAGTGAAGCGCTACCGAGCGTCTCGCGTGACCACGACTGCTCTGCCAAGAGCAAGCGACTGAGAAGAGAAGAGATCTCAGGTTGCTTTTTTCCACTGCGCTACTTAAGCAGCAGCACTAGCGACATCTGTTTCGCTCTCATCGAGAGACGTAAAACTCTTTCGGAACTAACCGCTCACCCAGAAAATAGATGTCGCTACTAAGTAGTACTAATAAATTTTTCTTTTTCAAAATTAATGGGAATATTTCCGAGACAAGTGTCCCTTGTCAATTTGTCTCCTACCCCCCGGTCCCGCAGGCCCCGCTCCTAGGGATTTCTCTGTTTTCCGAGAGTCTCGAACCATTTTCGGTCCCGAGACTGAAGTTCCAGTCTCGGTGACTTTCGAGACTTCGAGACTTATTTTATTCAGTCCAGCAAGAGTACCTGTCCCGTGAGCCCCCTCATGAGCAGTTCTGCCAGCTGCCGCGCCAGCGCCAGCCGCAGCGCCTGCGTGGACGCCGCCTCCACCGCGCACAGCATCGACCGGTACCTGCCGACACGACACACGATATTTACAGTCACCGATCGACTGTTTGGTATGCGTACATCAGTAATACAGTACAAAGATTGAAAATACAATCTATATATAGATGCACAGAAAAAAAGATCAGCACTGGGAATCGAACCCAGGTCCTCGGCATACCGTGCCGCGTGCAATACTGCTACACCACCGCTGGACAACGGTACAGACACGAATTTCCTCTATTCACCACATATCTCAGCTTGTTTGTTTCTTATTTAGCCACTTAAACAGCGACAGTACATAGATGTCATACAAATTAGCATCTGGATAGATCAACTATTCCTTGCTGTTGTCTCGTCAGCCAGGGGACAAAAGTAGTACAGTTTAATAGAAGAAATGTTGTGTCACATTATACTAACATATTTATTAGATGACCTATAATAGAAGGGGCTTAAAACCGACCACAAAAATGCATGTTTGGTAAATTTTAATCCCATTAACTTACGGTTTAAAGAGTGACTCAGGAGACCGTAACTATAGCAACGAGTGGCAAGAAAAAGTTGATCGACTCATTTGCACGATAGTTGGTCCATTTGAGTTATAGTTTTTACCAGCCCGGATAATACCAACTGTTTTTTGCATGCCGCGGCACGCCCGCTGCGCTCGCTCGGTTCGCTCATTATGGTCTCAACTGGACCAAATACAAACGGGACAGAAATAAAAATGACAGTAATTATTGGCTTCCGATTATCATACCGGTATTTTCCACGTTGACATGTTAGGTTATTTATTCATACCGGGTTGATAATGCGAGATCAGCATTTACCGCGTTGTTATATTTGTGAACCGACCCCAAATGGCTTCCAAATATCAGCTCGGTATAGTTCGGCCGGTAAAGTCATACCGGTTTTGAGTCCTTTTCTCCCGCGCCTACGCTCACAACTTTTCCTGTGACAGCTGGAGAGACCACTAGAGAAGCAGGAACACTGCGTCGACAGGAGAGGTTTACTGCTGTACTCAGCTGTATGTTAGTTCTGCACTGTACAGGCACAATATATACATATATAATTTAAAGCAGTATGGAAGCTACGAAGCTACTAGCTAGGGGACTGGCGGTACTGCAGTACTGCGAGACCCCCTTAGAGGCCGTGTAGAGCGCGCGTCTGTGTGAGTGTGTACGTTTCGATCAATTTGTTCCTAGCTTCCAATGACATTTAAACCAGGACGCACATTGCCGAACAAAATCCCCTTCAAAGAACTATTGATTTGTTTGCGTGACAAATAAAATCATCTCACACAAATTAATTAAAATAATACGAGACGAAATTTGAACCTAGTCTTTACTCTATTACGGGCGAATTTCGCTAATTTCTACCAACCTATTCACCTACTATCGACCTACCGATCGACCTATCGACCAACCTATCGACCTAACCTATCCCGGTGATCTGAACCAGTGATTTTAGGCCAGTGATTACCAAAGTGGCGCTCATTTGGCTCGGGCATATTTGGGCGCGCGATTGTGAATCTACAGGTATAATTCATCAAAGCTAGCTTCCATACTGTGGTACAGGTGGCCAGTACCTGTCGACGGCGCTGTGCAGGCGCTGCGCGCGCATGTGCAGCAGCGGCGCGCGCTGCAGCGCCAGCTCCATGGCGGGCCCGGCGCGCGCGCAGCTCCCGCCGCGCTGCAGGTAAAGCAGCGTCAGCTCCGACGCCAACTCGAAGCTCCGGACCTGGATACAACACAGCACGAGGGTAAATATGGGCCAATCAACTTTTTTACCGACACTAATCTGTCCGCAACATTTATCAAACAATCGCAGATTTTTGTAAGTAAACATGTTTTTTCTGTAATTTAATAGATGGTTTACATGAATACTTGCCATACTACGTAAGTTCCACCTATTAAACCGTAAAATATCTTATCGGAAGTAAGATTTTCTGGTAACGCCCGAGACAATTTTGGTAACGCAGCAACGCAGGAGACGCCCAAAGTGTCGGTAAAATAGTTGATTCGCCCATATATGATTGTTTTGACCGCTCCGTTAGACGTCAATACTACGGCACGTGCGCACGGCAAGCAAAAATTGCCCTAAAACGCTAATTTACCCACAAACGTCGTATATTCAAAAAAAAGTTTACAATCAGCTGTATTAATATCTGCCACAGGGGAGCGTGCAAAAATATCTAACACAACCCACCTGCCCTACAACATAGAGTCGTATCACATTTACGCACGCATTTCTGCGTCAGATATGGTGCTTCTGGTGACAGTACCATTTTATACACTTGACAACGGTTACCCATAAGCCCCCAAAAATCGCACTTCGTAGAGGCAACTATTAAAAATTTTATCATCATCATCGAAATTGGGCAAATCTTAACTTGAACTCGAAAGACTTGGACTGAACTGATACCAGGATGACCGTTTAGCCGATGTTATACGATGCACTCACCATTTCATTCTCCCGCTCGGCTTGCTTGTACCGGCTGCTGCCGGGTAGCGCGCTCTGTTCCAAACAGAGTCCCTTGATAGCGTACGACTCCGCTACGATACGCAGGCTGCGGCTACGGGCAATAACATTCATATTATGGTTCTCCCACTTAAGTTGATAAGCCAGAGCCAGAGATATAGGTAGATTACACTAGGTTACGCAAATGCATCTACTTCGCGTGTCCGAACCCCGACCAAACGTCGGGGTTGGCCCCATACAAAGACAGACCGCTTACTGTCTAATCCAGGGTTTCTTAAGCTTTTTGCAGTCACGGACCACTTTTACAATTTAGAGCCCTGTCAAAAAATATTTTTGGAAATTTTCTAATAAATATGTCAAGAGATTGACCTACTGCGGACCCCTTGTGCTTTCCGCATCCACCGCGATCACTTCGTCAAATTCATACATACGTAACACATGAACTCAGTCGGCAGAAAATACCAAATGCTTTCTACGTGATTAACTCTCATTTTTAGTAAAATATATCTAAACACGTAATTCATAACATGATCAAAGGGGTGGTTGTAACGCAAATTACGCGTCGCCTCGGGCGCCGGGGGCGGCGGGACAAGGGTATGCTTCAAGAACCTGCCCTTTACATAATTTTCTTGGAAATAAACGAACGAGCTGAGCTAGAAATTTTCACTGCAAAAAGTTATTGTTAAAAGTTTCACTTACTATTATAAAGGGGAAAGTGAGTTTGTTTGTTTCGCTTTCACGCCGTAACGGAGCGACGGATCGTCGTGATTTTTGACATAGAGATAGTTTATGGTCCCGAGAGTGACATAGGCTAGTTTTTATCCCGGAAAAATATACAGTTCCCGAGGGAACAGCGCGCGACAACCGAATACCACGGGCGGAGCCGCGGGAAAAAGCTAGTTTTTTAATAAAAGCTTTTTTTGATAACAGTAGGTACTTTTTACTGAAGTACTTGCTTTGTCATTCAAGCTTTGCTGATTTCCGTAGCAAATTTCAAGTCGATGCCAATTACGGTTGAGGAATCCGTCTTGTGGAGACGATTCTGGAAGGATCATCAGAATTTCACTACCAAATTAGTTTATAGTGACCGGACAAAAATAAGTATGGAAGAACAATGGGAAAGGTGAAATAAAATAAAAAAACAAACAGTCTTAGGGGCCGTTTCACTGTGTACGTAACGGACGGTTAAATGTGATGCCGTCTCCGTCTATTCGAACAAAACAAATAGAGACGGCATCACATTTAACCGTCAGTTAACACTAATCAATGGATGGTAAAACAACCCCTTAGTCTACAGCGTGTATACAAACACATGAAATAACCAGACCTGATGTATTTAGTTTTTAAATGGGTCCCTCTGAAAAACCAGCGTTGTGGCCGCAACATTATGCTGAATGGGGCCCAATTTATACTATGCAATAATGTATTCATCATAATCATTATCAAGGTTCTCGAATGGCGTCCACGGACCGGGAGACGAGCTGTCGGTAGACCTCCAACAAGATGGAGCGACGACCTGGCTAAGATCGCGGGATCGCGGTGGATGCGAAAAGCACAAGACCGGTCTGAGTGGAGAGCCTTGGCGGAGGCCTATGTCCAGCAGTGGACGTCTTTCGGCTGACATGATGATGATAATGAATAATGTATTTCCTGTGTACCTCTAAATGTTTCTCTCTAACAATACTCGTATTTTAGTCATCAGCGACCCAGAGCCGCAAGACGGACAATTTCTAATTTATGCGCATTGATAATTACTGATTACCAATTGTTACAAGACTCTGTAAACACGCACCATAGTACTTGTGAATGGTAATAACCACAGGCGCAGAATATTGTATACTTTGCGATATTTAGTTCGCTGATCTAAAGACTTATTTTCATTGGTCGACAAGTTAGTTGATTCCCCATCTTGGATAGCGACCAAAGAAACTTGATCGATACAGGGCATGGAAATCCCCGTATGCTTTTTTTTTATTCGACTGGATGGCAAACGAGTATGTGGGTCTCCTGATGGTTAGAGATCACCACCGCCCATAAACATCTGCAACACCAGGGATTCGTTGCCTGCCAACCTAGAGGCCTAACATGGGACACCTCAAGTGCCAGTAATTTCACCGGCTGTCTTACTCTGCTGCTTCACGGCAGGATTAGTGAGCAAGATGGTGATAGCAATCTAGGCGGACCTTGCACAAGGTCCTACCACCTGCAAAATATCTGCTATGATGCTATATCTTCTAAAGAGAATATAATCGGTGTTATTGGCTACTCGTATGTGTCAACTAAAGTACAATTCAATAGAATCTGTCAATTTTCTACACATTTAACACACCCTAACGTGGGCACGCTTGATTATATATGTTCCTGTTATTGCAATTATCATCTAAAAGGAATCAAAAAAGAATAATAGTCACATCACAAAGCCTTAGGCAGCCCGGTCTTCATATTAGTAGGCTGGAAGTGTCTACAGGATTGTCAGATTCTATTGAATTGGAGTTTATAGAATGATAGGGAAGTGAAGTACTGTGGAATGACGAACCATAGTTGATGTTGTTTATGGCACGGAAACAAATTAAAACAATTAGTACCCAGTGTGTATTCACAAACAATTACTGCATCATTACTAGTTAACAGAGTAATTAAGAGCGTTTATACCTATTGAGCTGGCAACATTGCATTTTTGTTAGTTTTTCCCGATTCTAACATAAAAATTTGATGAAAATTAAAAATGTGGTCTGTTAGAACTGTTATTAAAATATGGGTCAATGAACTTTTTCTTGTCACTCGTTGCTATAGTTACGGTCTCCTGAGTCACTCTTTAAACTATAAGTTTATAAGATTAAAATATGCCAAATATAAAATTTTGTGGTAGCTTTAAGCCCTTTTTATGATTGGTCATCTAATATGCATGTTAGTATAATGTAACACAACATTTCTTCTAACAATCTGTACTACTTTTGTCCCCTCGCTGACAGGACAGAATAACAATAAAAAATAGTTGATCCACCCATATAATTTAATGTGTCTACTCCAATAATTAATCGTGATAGACTTTTATATTCTTTAAAAAATAACAAAATTATATGATATTGTAACGGATAACTCACGTCTTAAATCGAGTTTAGCTCGACATGTTTCGGGCTATTTCGAAACCCTTCATCACTGGAGCACGCGTGTTGCGGCAGCCGCCGAGTCACGTGCTCCATTGAAGAAGGGTTTCGAAATAGCCCGAAACATGTCGAGCTGAGCTCGATTTAAGACGTGAGTTATCCGTTACAATATCTTTTAATATGAGTGAGTCTCACGGTAGTTTCATAACAAATGTTTAACGAATGATGAAATGATGGGGTGACTAATAAAAATGACCAAGTGCGGGTAGTTCGTGATACGAGTGCCGGTACTATTAGTGATCAAGTGCGGGTAGTTCGAAGAACTCGCGCTGCTAGGCGGATTTGACACCCCACATTTCAGTCTACTCGTGACCACGGCAACTGCAACGTTGCCGAAACTTCGAGGTAAATATTACTTGTTAAAAATAGCGTGATAAGTCCCGTTTGTGGTATATTGACTATGAGTGAGCATCACGAAAGTTTAAAACGTTAAATGTTTAACGGTTTTTAAAGAAAATAAAAGTCTATCACGCATAATTATTGGAGTAACCATTAACCAACACTAATGTTGCTAGCTCAGCAGGTATAACGCTCATAATGACCTCACCTTGTGGCAAAGCAACCTCTTTCGTTATTACAGTCGGCTCCCCGCGTGCCCCCGCCGTCCTAGCAATTGAATTGAAATACCGGGATTCCACAAAACCCGCGGGCTTTTTCAGAAATTACATCATGATGTTATTTTAGTTGCAAAAACCGCGCTTAATTTCATGTCTAATTTAACGAGCTAGGCAGGGTTACATTAGAAATTTTTAATGTGCTTTTTTTTTATTCGACTGGAAGGCAAACGAGCAAGTGGGTCTCCTGGTGGTAAGAGATCGCCACCGCCCATAAACATCTGCAACACCATCTAATCTGCATCTGCTGTATTGTAGATGCGTTGCCAACCTAGAGGTAAGCCTCTAGGTTGGCAACGCATTTGCAATACAGTATGCCAGTAATTTCTCCGGCTGTCTTACTCTACGCGCCGAAACACAACAGTGCAAGCACTGCTGCTTCACGGCAGGATTAGCGAGCAAGAAGGTGGTAGCAATCCGGGCGGACCTTTCACAAGGTCCTACCACCTGCTAGTTAAATTTTCTTAATTTTTAACCCTGAAGCAAAAAGGTGGTTGTTATAAGATTGACCGCTATGTGTGGTTAAACGGGCGGACCGATTTAAATGCGTTTTTTTCTTATTTGAAAGCAGGTTTTCTAGCGATGGTTCTTAGACATGTTTCATCAAAATCGGTTCAGCCGTTTTTGAGATATTGAACTTTGAAGTGACCAAGTCGGGGGTTTTCCTTCTCCTTATTGCTTAGGTTATTAACAGTTTCTAATTTGCTGCGCAAATTTCTTTTTTTTTTTCGTAAAAGCGATGGATAAGACCGTTAAAATCGTTCTCAATATGGCACATGGAGTGACCAAAGGAAATAGAGATTCGTTGTTTAATATATTTTATAGATGGACGTAGTTAACATAACTAATAACTAGTAAAGAAATATTCAATGACAAGCAACAGACAATGTAACTATTTAAACCTTGTACATTGAACTACAATAATTACTGGTCTGCAAAGTAGTACTTGCATGTGGGACTTGAATCAACAGTAAATAACTAACTGTTGCTCGCGACTTCATCTGTCTTTATAGACTAACCTAACCAACAAAAAGTTGGAAAACCCTTGACTTGGTCACTTCAAAGTTCAATATCTCAAAAACGGCTGAACCGATTTTGATAAAACATGTCTCACAACCATCGCTAGAAAACCTGCCTTCAAATAAAAAAAATCGCATTCAAATCGGTCCACCCATTTAAGAGCTACGGAGCCACAGAGACACCCAGACACACATAGCGGTCAAACTCCCACCCCTCTTTGTTCATTTGGGGTTAAAAACAGTGCAACTATGCAATTTTCTGGGATGAAAACTGTTCAATAATCCTTCCCAGGTTCTTAAACTATCTCCATAATGTGGGTATGTTTAATTTGTTTGTTACCCTTTTATGCTTAAAGTCTGAACCAATCGTAATGATGATAAAATTTGATATGCAGATTCGCCCCTTTACTGCTAAAAGCGACTAACTGCATCAATGATAGTTTCGAGAAAAACGCATTTAAAGTCAAACCTTTAAAGGCGTTTTTCTCTAAACTATCATTGATGCAGTTAGTCGCTTTTAGCAGTAAGGGGGCGAGATATAGTTTAAGACTTTGTGAAGGACATGAGTTAGCTTTATTCTAGAAAATAACATAGTTCCCGTGAACTCGCGATAAATGAACTATTTGCGGACGAAGTCGTGGGCAACAACTAGTAGTCATATTAAATTGTGTGCTTGGTGAGTCACAAAAACTGAATTTGAATAATTAACATAATTATGGTAATCATAACGTAATTTACATTGATCTATCGTTATTTACTTATTTGTTAGCATTTTGTACAGTGAATATGCATGACCTGACCATGACTCATGATGGAGTAATGATAATGAAGTATAATTTAGGTATATATTTTTTAAATAAACACTCAAATTGCAGTTTTATATTTCTTTACAATGTTTAGTGAATCAACAACCATTTTGAGATGAATGCTTTTTAAATTCTTTCCTACATTTATTTCGTTAATGTTATAAATGCGAAAGTGTGTGATTGTATGTTTGTCCATATTTCATGTTGAAATGGAGTGATGGATACATAGGCCACTTTTTATCCCAAAAAAATGCACAGTACCCGAGGAAATAGCGCGCAATAACCGAATGCCACGCTAACGAAGCCGCAGGCTAAAGCTAGTTTACTAAATAAAAATAAGCAATGACCGTCTTTGACTTTGAAACTATCAAATAGTTGGTCCAAGTTGTACTTTATTCTGAGAGGATTACAATTCTTTACAATTTACACATGGATAACACTATAGAGTTGAGTCTGCAATCTAACATTTGACATTTTGACAGTGACAATACAAGCCATCTTTGGGTGTAATTTTTTTTTAACTCGAGAGGTTAACAGGTCACGTACAAGACATACTTACTACTAATTATTGTTATAAAAACTTACATGGGTAACTCCTTTTCCGTCAGCGTATTTAGCTCTGCAAGTTTATAGTTCTTCAAGGAATCGTCATAAGCCCCACAGGCATAATTCAGCTTTCCAAGTAGCAGGTGTGCATCCAACGCCACCCCTGCCTTCTTGCCTGCCTCGTCGGTAGCGAGTGTCAGGTAGCCTCGTGCTTCTGACAACTCTCTCTGAGCTCGTTCTATGTTCTCCTTGTTTGGCGCCCATTCTTCGAGGTATGCTTCGAGTTTTCCTTCCCCAATAAGAAAGTGTGCGAGGCTTTCTGGAAACAGATAATTCAGTATGATCAATGAGTGATGGTGATTGGAGGCCACATGGGGGCAAATGGAGATGGTACGGGCAGTAAAAACAAGTGACTGCTTAAATGGTCCTTCCAAGAAAAAAGACATTTTAAATCCTATTAACTGTCATGCAAATTTCAGTATTTAAATAAGTTAACAATAAATTACCTAATTTAAATACCGAAATTTAATTTTTTAACCCTTCGAAATTTAACCTTACTTAATTTAAACTTACTTACTTAAATACAATACACACTTACTCATATGTTTAGCGTGATAGGTCCTATTTGTAGTATTTTGACTACGAGTGAAAATCACGAAAGTTTAAAACGTTATACACTAGTCTATTTTGTTTTAGATAATTATGTAAAATTTTAGTAATAATTTTAAGTTAAATTAATTTATATCATATTTATACCTAATGACAATTTTATTCGTATTTTTTGTGACATACCTACTTATTAATATTTCTATGCCAGATCTGGCAGAATATGCTGTTGACATTTATGATAATAACTACCTGTACCTACCATATTCTAAGAAATAAACGATTTCTATTTCTATTTCTTGAGTTAACTAATATAGAATAAGGTACTGTAAACTAACACTTATGGACATGATCTGAATTAAATGTTTTGAATTTGAATTTAGTACACCATATGTGACTATGTCAGTCTCATGGGGTACCTCAAATAACAGCTGGAGTTTGTTTACATTTAGTCAATTACCTAAACATTACATACAAACAAATGTGTGGTACCTGGAAGATGAGTCAAATCAACCATTTATAGGTAAGTGAAAATTGAATGATGTCATACCTAAGCAGGTTTTTTTTTACTGAAATAATATTGATAAATTAACAAAAAAAAAACTTAGCACTGTTTCCAAGTTGACTCATGTAGTTAATGTAGAAGTTATTGTCCATTATCAGGTCATTTACTTTATTTCCAATTTTGTTTTAAAGGTTACAACAAAAAAAATATTGTTTCAAGTGGTATTTCATAATAGGTTTTAAATCAAAGACTGCTAAAACCAGCTTAGGATATTACACAAGTTAATTAAGAATAAAAATTCAAGTGATTGTTAGTAAGTGTTGCCAATTATGGGCAATCATGCGCGCAAACAACTCAGCCGCTTATTAGGACAGTGCTCATGTAACAGCACTCTCCAAATAAACACGGACATGACTAATGACTTGATAAGATCGGCCACAACCACGTTAATTTAATTTAATTTTGGCAACTCCCATAACTTTCAGACAGGCTCTGGGTAGTCTCAGCGCAGGGCTGGGGACGTGGCCGCCTGGACCCACCGTGCTGCGGTGACCGAGTCTTCAGCTGTTGGGCAAGTTCCACCACCTTCTTCCAGTTTGACTCCTCGCGACTCTTCTCGATCTCTGTTTCGTAACTCCGCACTGCATTCTTACTCCTCGAGGTCATTTTAGTTCACTCACTGTCATCCAGCCTTCACACCATCGATTTTAAGCAGAGTTTCACTCAAACATTGCAGGAAACAGGAAAAAACCCTCGGTGATCGCATGAAACCTCAGCAATTGAAGGCCAAATTTGACAGATGACAACATCCTCCCGTAAACGTGTTCCGTTTCAAGACAAAGTTTATGATATAAAGATCCTGAAATGTATATTTTTATAATAAAAAATATATTTGCAAAATTTTATTTTATTCTGAATTAAAGCTTCTTCGACCAAGAAAATTAACTCTTCTGTTGTTGTTTTATGAATTAATTTTATAAAAAATACAGTTCATTCTTTACAGTAGCAACATCATTTTTTTTGATATGACAATACATAAAATTCTTTTACTTTTTCTACTCACCGCTAGATGGCGCAGTCAGTAGCTTTTTGTACCGACCAAGCACAAATGGCTAATTTCCATTGAAATTACCCAAATCATGAAATTCATTTCACATTAAAACAAATTTCATTTTATAACGAATTGATAGCATGCATACATAGCCTTAATAATTCTTGTTCATCTGATGCACGTTTTGTGTGTACTGATTGCTTTACAGTTTTCCAGTGCCAAATTTACAACATTATCGTGTTTAAAGAACTTTAGGTGCCTGTATCTACCACATTCTCTTTATTAGCCTTTCTACACTACCACGCCTACAATTTACGCAACTCCCACAGAACTATTATCATTCGGATGTTACGGGCACTGCCATAAACCACCGCTCACGCAGACATTAGAAAAGTTGGCTCAGCCCAAACTGCCTGGCACGAATTACGCATAATACCTAACTAGATATACTTACACCGGAAATCGTTTTTTGCGTTTGATTGACATTATGGCTTAACTGCGGGCTGGAGCGACGTCGCGGGCTGGCACTGCTCGCGGATCTGATAGGGCTGCAGCGCTCCTTGGTATTAATAGTCGCGTCAGCCGAAGGCTTTACGCAGTATCTCAGCTAGTTGCCGCATTATGGCGTTTCAGTAATTCGGACTTTCGGAGAGCGTTTGTATAACCGTAATATCATGTAATATTTATGTATTTTGTTTAGTTTATATTCCGATAGATGTCTCTGTACTGGAAATTAAATCAACTTGAATCGCGCTGGCGAGATTTTTCCTGACTAGTATATGCTAGTATAAATAGGGTGTCAAATTGAAATGAATAGTTATTTGCCGAGCAACTACTTTTTGATTCATATATCAAGGACAGCGGGTGATCAGCGTTCAAGACAAATTCAAATCGTTTATTCTGTAAATAGGCCGCAGTGGGCGCTTTTACACGTCTTTTCTTTAACTACCATAAACAATAACTATATCTACGTTCAGTGGGAGTGTAAATGCTTCCACCGTCATAAATAATAAAAAAAAATATTAAGCTATGACATAATATTGTCTATTAATATCTGTCGCAAAGTATTGTCAATTCTGTACCTCACATATTTTAGCTGATTAAAGCCTTTAATTCCAAGGTTGTATCTTTAACTATGTCAATTTAATCAGCTAAGAATCATGAGTAAATCTCAAGAAATATCGAAAGAAAATACGTGTAGTAATTCTGATGCAAACTTTGGTAACTTATCTCGGTTCCTTCGACCTGAACGATTTGACGTCGATCCAACTTCAACGGCCGCTGATTTGAAATCATTGACCTAATGGACCCGCACGTTCATGTCAACAATATGTTCAAATACCGAACTGTCACAAGACGTCAACGCTATATAGATTATACACCGCAGACGTGACACAGCTATTTTACCTACAAAACGTAATCATTTTGCATCTCGCAAAATAGATATTTTCGAAAAAAAAACGGAAACTTAACTGCATTTTTTTAATCAATTGAAAGAAATTATCTTAATTAATAGGCAGATAGTGAATGAGGTTTTGAAAAAAAGCTGAAGCACTAGAAATGTGATTGAAACCTTTAGAATGAAACTGACACAATTCAAAATGTTCTCATTTTAAAACTCAATCATGTTTTGTTCATAGTAAGTTCATTTTAGTAATAATGTGAACATTAGTGATTATAATAATATTTTTACTATGTAGGTGTATATAATATACAATAAAAAAACAACAAAAACCTATACTTACACATTTACCTCTAACTATAAACTTACCTATGAAAACTGACACCTTCGCTGTCATTTTTTGCCGTGTTTTTACAGTAGCGAAAAACGCACGACGTCATCTCCTACTGGGATCAGGGAAAGGACTGGATGTAGTACTTTATACTTCAACCATACTTCAACTATTACTAAAATGCGTATCGCGTGACATATTGACGTTCATAAAAATTAGTACATGGAAAAAGAATGACAGGTATAAATAAAGCAATTAAACGAATTGTCATTCATGTTCAGTCACAATTTTTTACCTACAACCAATTCTGAATGGGAACGTCTGCACGTTTTAGTCTATGATTGTAAGATGGCGTAATGTCAACGACCATCGAAATAGTAAGTACTCTGAAGGGCTACTCCGAAACACAACGTTCGAAGTTCGTGTCGTGCGATCCCTTTCGCTCTCGTATTAAATAGTATAAGTGTGAGAGGGACCGCACGATACGAACTTCGAACGTTGTGTTTCGGAGTAGCCATTCTGGAATGAACACTCCAAAAACAGACGAGCAAAAACCAACCTAATAGACATTGACATAAGAACTAATGGGCTCCGGTCCGGGTGAAATAGCAAGCACGGAGTCAGTGTGTCCCTCTCTAACTATTGCCAGGAAATAAATAATAAATAATTAGTAAATTTTAGTTTCGTGAGTGTTGTCTTTTAAAAATATTGAATAAAATATATACATTTATAATAAGCAATAATTACACGATTTAATATTTTTTTAATGAAATAAGCTTTAGATCTTTTTTCACGAGCTAATTTTAATTTGATGGTAGATTTTATTAATTTCTCAATGGCCACACTAAACAGTAAGATGGTAGCTTCGTTATTGAGACTAGGGTGACAATCTTTTCACGATGTATCCAAATGGCAAATATGTAATATTTATTATAATATAATATTTTATACCCATCATACGTATTGTCTAATACGAATGATACATTAAATGCATAAATTAATAATTCTACTACATTATATTATATTATATTATTATTATAAATTTTGAAAATTTCCATGGGAATTTGGAAAAATCCCGAAAATTTCAATTATAACTACCAGATCGAATCAGTTTACGCATGCGAAGACGCTGGTAAAAGTTAATAAATAATGAATAAGTAAATAATAGTGTAATATATATGTATTGTCACTTAGTCTTCATTCATTTATTAACCTAAATGATAGAGCATCTAATATCGGACGTTTTTTGCAATATCGGTATTTTTTCAATACCGAAAATTCAAATACCGATATTCCGGTATTTTGGTATTTTTTCGATATTCATATTACTAAAGTAAAATGAATGAGTTTCGCACTTCCAAAACATTTCCGTTTCCGACAATCTTAAGTACGAGTAGGTAGCTAAGATTATTTCAAAAATGTCTAAGATTATATTAATGAAATAAGTATTAATGCATTTGTGACTTGCAAAGTTTGAATGTTGCGACTCTATTTAATAACAAAATAATTGGTATTTAGAGATCAATATCGAAATACGGGTATTATACAATGTCAATACCGGTTTTGCCAATATCATAAGTTTTACCTATAGAAAAGTGAATACTTATGTTACTAGCACCGACGTACAAACCTAAAATTTATTTGCTCTAGTCTCTACCAGCCGTATCATAAGGACTTGGTATACAAGTAATAAAAATTCTGGTTATTGCTACTTAGTATATTTTTCTGACAAAGAAGTACTAGGAGGAAGGAATGTCTCATTAATTGCATAAAATTATGGTCATACTAATAGAGTGAGATAAAATAACCCTGTGGTAGCTATCTCTATCGGCAAAATGACGGACCGTGATTCCTGCACAGTGCACATTCCAGGTACTTACTATTTCGATGTCAACGACTTTATAACCTTCGATGCGTTACGTCTTATTTTAAAAAATGTTTTTATTGTGGTATTACAATATTATTAGTTGCTTAATCACTTGTACAAGATGTAATTTTACTTACTTGAGTAGTGAATTGTTACTTACGTGCAGGTTCACGTCTATATTCGGAGTCTCAATCAAAAACTAGTTCGTCCGCCGCTCATGAATGTCAAAGTCATACTAAAGTCCTTTGCACAGTGCAAGGTGCAAAGCAGTGGAACACAATGAGTGTTCGGATGGCGTAATCTAGTAAGTACATATACATCAATGTTTGAAATGGACCCACTGGCGGTATACGTTTAATAATTTTATAGCTGTTGAAACTTCAGAAGGGATACCTAGTTCGCTGAAACTAAAGGTACTAGTCAATTATTTGTCACCAACTATCTTTTCCCATATACGTAATTGCGAAGACTACGAATCGGCTATATCGGCTTTGGACAATATTTACATCAAGCCAAAAAATGAAATACATGCCCGACATGTACTCTCAACCAGAAAACAGCGGTCAGACGAATCGATTAACGAGTACGTTCGTGCATTAGAAGAACTCGCTCATAATTGCAACTTTCAAGACGTTACAGCAGAGCAAAATCGTAACGACTTTATACGTGACGCTTTCATAGCTGGTATCAGCTCTTCACAAATACGCCAGCGACTTCTTGAGAACCTTAAATTATCCTTGGAAGATGCTAGAAATCAAGCTCTATCACTGGAGATGGCCGTCGATAACTCACAAACTTACGCACGCAATCTCCAACACTTACCTGTCAATGCTATCGATAACAAAGAATCTCAGCGGAAAACTAATTCTTATTCAATGAACTCTCAGAGAAGAAGATGCTTCTTCTGCGGAGGTAATATCCACCAGCGTGTCAAATGTCCAGCTGTCAACGCTCTATGTCAGCTCTGCTCCAAGAAAGGCCATTTTGCGAACGTATGCCGCAGCGGTACTCCAGGCACATCCAATGCTGTAACTGGAAATAACAATGATGAGATTCCAGATACATCCGTCGCAACCGTTTTCTCCGCCGCATCACCAGCAAGCTTACGAAAAGCTACTCTGCCTATAATACTTAATGATTTTCGAGCTGATGCTCTCATCGATACAGGCAGTTCTGTCAGTTTCATAGACAGCCGTTTCGCGCAAACTTTAAATTTAAAAAAGAAGCCATGTCGACAAACCATAACTCTTGCATCATTGAATCATACATCTTTCGTGGAGGGAATATGTCACGCAACGATACAACTAGACAAACACGTTTATAAACAACAGTCACTACTTGTCGTAAACAACCTGTGCGCTGACGTTATTATTGGACACGATATCCTCAAAGGCCACTCCAGCTTAGAATTTCGATTCGGTGGCACCAGAGAACCGTTGATTTGCAACGTAATGGAAGCTTCTGTTCCTCCTGCTTCAGTATTTTCCAACTTATCACCTGATATCAAACCTATAGCCATCAAATCAAGGAAATATAGTGAAGATGATCAAGCATTTATCAAGCAAGAGATACAAAAGCTTTTAGAAGATGGAGTGATTGAGCCAAGTGTTTCACCATGGCGCGCACAAGTATTGGTCACAGACGGGATCACGCATAGAAAGCGCCTAGTAATAGATTACTCACGCACGATAAATAGATTCACCGAATTGGATGCGTTCCCTCTACCTAATATAGAATCGATCGTATCTAAAGTGGCCGAAAATAATTATTTTAGTCAAATTGATTTGAAAAGCGCCTACCATCAGGTACCTATATTAGAAAAGGAGAAGATTTATACAGCTTTTGAAGCTTGTAACAATTTATACCAATTTACTCGAATACCGTTTGGAGTTACAAATGGCGTAGCTGCTTTCCAGCGCACCTTGCAATTTATCATTAAGTCGGAGGGTCTAGACGGTACCTACGCTTATCTAGATGACGTCACAATCTGTGGCAAAACAAAAGACGAACATGACAAAAACCTCCAGAAATTCATGAATGCCGTAAAGAAATTTAATCTTACTTTAAATGAAACGAAATGTGTATTTAGCACCGAAACGATAAATTTACTTGGCTACACTATCCATAAAAACGCCATAAAACCAGACAAAGACCGACTGAGTCCATTGACAAATCTGCCTATACCAACAGATACTGCATCTCTTAAAAGAGCCATTGGAATGTTCGCTCACTATTCAAAATGGATAAGAAACTTTTCTGAAAAGATCAACCCACTAGTCAAATCTTCGAAATTCCCTTTAGACGTAGACGCTGTAGCTTGTTTTGAAAATTTGAAGAGTGACATTTCTAAATCGGCACTTACTGCTATTAATAACGAAGAAACATTTACTGTCGAGACTGATGCATCTGAACATGCTATTGCTGCCACACTGTCACAAAATGGACGACCAGTAGCATTTTTCTCAAGATCATTATCAAATCATGAACGACGTCACTCATCAATCGAAAAAGAAGCAAGTGCTATTGTTGAGGCATTGCGCAAATGGCGACATTTTCTAACTGGTCGGCACTTCATACTAATAACCGACCAACAGTCAGTCTCATTCATGTTCAGCCAGCTTCACTCCAGCAAGATCAAAAATGAAAAAATCGAAAGATGGCGACTTGAACTGTCATGTTTTAAATACGACATTGTTTACCGCCCTGGTAAAGATAACACGGTGGCTGACACACTGTCTCGAATAAGTGCAAGCATTGACACTAATAAACTGTATCAATTACATGATGCTCTATGCCATCCCGGCGTTGCGCGGATGGCGCACTGGATTCGAGCAAAGAATTTGCCATATTCAGTTAACGACATTAGAGCAATGACGTCGTCCTGCCGAATTTGCGCAGAGATAAAGCCACGTTTTCATAATGTTAGCAGCCAACTTATCAAAGCGCTTGCTCCATTCGAAAGAATAAGCTTAGACTTTAAAGGTCCTATACCATCGAAAACGTGTAACAAGTACATACTAACGATAATAGATGAATATTCCCGATTTCCATTTGCATACCCTTGCAAAGACATGTCTTCCAGTACCATCATAAAATGCTTGAAAAACTTATTTTTCACTTTCGGGACACCTGTTTTCGTTCATTCTGATAGAGGAAGTGCCTTCATGTCTGAAGAGCTCAAAACGTTTTTGACATCTCTGGGCATATCCTCCAGCAGAACTACTCCTTACAACCCTGAAGGGAACGGGCAGGTGGAGAAACTGAACGGAACTCTTTGGCGGACTATACAACTCCACATCAGATCTAAAAATCTCGATATCGAAGATTGGGAACAGAGCTTACCAGTCGCACTACACGCTATACGCTCTCTGTTGTGCACGTCTACTAATATGACTCCGCATGAACGAATGTTTATACATCCACGAAGATCAGGTAACGGGGAGGCTTTACCAACTTGGCTTCTTACACCAGGTCCGATACTCATTAAAAGAAATGTAAGAAAATCCAAATATGACCCATTAGTTGAAGAGGCGGAGCTTTTACAAGCAAATCATTCATACTCTCATGTAAGAATGCCAGATGGTCGAGAAACGACCATATCAAATAGAAATATCGCTCCCTTACCTTCATTAGAAGATAGTGATGATGAGAATGAACCTGAACAATATTACTCAATGGACGAGGAGGAGGTACATCCTGGCGATAATAGCGATGAGGCAGTGCGCGAGCTCCCACCGCCTGCTGTAGCACCGGCGCCGGCACTACGCCGCTCCACCCGGGCACGTCGAGCCCCTGCCTACCTGCAGGACTACTCAAGGGATTCGTCTGTTCCAGAAAGGGGGGGTGAATGACATAATATTGTCTATTAATATCTGTCGCAAAGTATTGTCAATTCTGTACCTCACATATTTTAGCTGATTAAAGCCTTTAATTCCAAGGTTGTATCTTTAACTATGTCAAGCTAATTCTGAAATATACATTTCAGGTCAAATAACCATTAAGCTTTTGGATTCCGAAGGCAAGCTCACGCGTCTGCCCCCCCAAAGTCAGAACCCCAAATGTAACGTGCCGTAACATTTTTCTGTACCCTCCTCCCCCCTCCTAAATGTTACGTAACACTAAAAATGACCATTTCTATTTCTTTTTTCAGCTTTTCTTTAGCCGTTTTCTGAATTAAATTGGCTTTTTTGGCACAGTCACACCGGCAACGTGTGTGGCCCAAAATTTCCGAAAAACATTTTTTCTTCGTGGCAATTATTCCATTCCCATATTTTCCCAATGCCTTTTTTCCCAATATTTTATTTTCCTAAACCTAAAATTGCTAAACGTGGCTCCGAAGCGGTAACGTTTCGTTTTCGTGTGCTATGCCTACCCCATTTAGGAACACAGGCGTGATGTTTGTTGTTGTTGTGTTGTTATTTTATTTTCCATGGGCATTTTTTCATAAACTGGTTTTTTCGTTCCCTATATTTTCTCTTCTTTTTAAATCCGTGGTGAAAATAACCAAAATCTTTTTTTCATAACATAACTTTTCCTTTCTCTCATATTTATTTTGTACAGTCTCCTATAACATCGATATTTTTTAAACGTATTTTTCATAAAAAGATTCTAGTCTCACCATCGTATGTGTATTACATGGTATTACAAACTAGTCCCATGTTCCTGAGAAAAAAGGTCTTGACAGACGGACGGACAGACAAATGGACAACAAAGTGATTTTATAAAGGTTCCATTTTTGACAACTTCGGAAAGGAACTCTAAAAACGATACATTTCAAGTTTCAGACGTATTTTCTTTTGCTACTAAATAACAACAAGTATGTTTGATCTTCGCTCTTACATAAATTAGTTTAGCAAAACGATTATACAGCACGTTTCTAAAATAAAACGTTTACTGCCAGGACAGCGTCGCGATGTTTTCAGTACAGCTTATTGAATTTCATGAGATGTGTATTTACATTCCGTCTTCGATCGATGTTTCGCTACAAACAACTTTAGTACCTCGTCGCTTTAACTCGTTTCGTACGGTTGTTGGAGACCACGTATACGGTGTTAAAACGACAGGGTTGTAAAACGAAGATATGTTTCTCAATGTGACTGTCTTATTTATGTTTATAGGTTTGATAGGTGGCACGATAAGATCAAAGTATTCAGATCTGTAGACATTTATGCGGCTATAGTGGCGGCGACGACGACAAAACCAAAACAAAACTATAATGTAGGTACCTACAGTCGAACTAAGTAACTCATATCAGATCTGTTCACTCACGAAGGAGCGCTCCGCCGCATTTTATAATTGTAGTTGTACACATATCCGTACGACAAGTCTATGTGTGCGTAGCTCGAACGTGTCCTCAGTCGCAAGCGTACCGTCAGTCACGCACACAGAGACAAAGACAACGTGTAAGTACGAGCGTGCTACTGAATACCACTGTAATACTTTTTTGAGAGACCAACCAACAGGGTTCCTTTTCAGCCTTCGGGTGTGGAGCCCTGAAAACGGGTCTCCAGGTAGGTAGATAACTGTATTTAAACTTAATTTACTTCAACCCCGCAGCAATATCTCAAAGCATGTTCCACAAACAATGTTCAGCGAGCATGTTTTTGTTCAGCGAATGTTCTAATAACGCCCCTTTCTTGTTCAGAGTACCTTTAAGGTAAATGCGGTCACGAGTTAAGAAGCCTTAGGTAAATAACAGGTACTTATGTGCATTTTACACACGGACTAAAGTGTTCTATATTTTTACAAACTTTTATTTAATTGGAAGTTGCAACATTCGTAGGAATATTGTGGTTTTTCTAGTTGTCTATATAAAATTCGGTATAAGTACAGATAATTTCGAGTCCCGGAGAAGGACATAGGATAGATTTTATCCCGGAAAAATGCGAAATTCCCGCGGGATAGCGATAAACGCAGACTGAGTCGCGGGAACGGCTAGTAAGAACTGCATATTTACTAGCCGGCGGGCAAAAGCTATGTAGACAGAACATGCTCTTTAGGTATATTCCATGCAATATTCCCTTTTGTAAAATACATCGTCGGTGAAAATATGTAGGTAAATTTTCTCAGATAAGTACTAGCTACCATTTTGATCAACAACTTTGATATGAAAACTTCCCCGCCGGTACCATCTGTCGATAATCTGAATATCAAAAATATTACACATGAAAATTGTGTTGCAAAGTTCCCAAATAGCCTATAAAACCTAGACTTGGCGCGGCGAGCGACACGGCAGAGCCTGGCATATTACGAAACGTGCACCAACGGAGATGCTTCTGCTATCTCTTTCTAAAAACCGTTAGCCAGTGATACTCAAAGTTGTCAATAACGACCGCCAGGGCGACTAAATCCTGCAAAAATATTCGCTGGAAAAGAAACTACATCTCTAGTCGATTCAGTAGGTGGGTAAAAAATCAACATTAGGCAAGCAGAGAATCTTCCTTAAACACAGCTTAAACAACTAACCTAACCAAAAAGTTGAAAAACCCCCAACTTTGTCACTTATAAGTGCAATATCTCAAAAACGGCTACACCGATTTTGATGAATCATGTCTAAGAACCATCGCTAGAAAACCTGCTACCAAATAAAAAAACCGCATTCGAATCGGTCCATCCGTTTAGGAGCTACGGGTGCCACAGACAGACACATAGACAATAATAGCGGTCAAACTTATAACACCCCTCTTTTTGCGTCGGGTGTTAAAAAAGAGTTATTGGTCCCAATGGTGACAAGAAAACTAGAGACATCTAGTGTAATCTGACGGTAGTTAGAAAGAGATGGTGAATCGTGACTCTGATTGTGGACGTGTTAGGTAATACCCCGGGTATTCAGCATAACCGAAAGGGTTCTGTGAGACATGGGCGCCAGACACGGGAGTTATGTCTCCGTTTATACATAATTCATGTCTGTTGCTCTTTATTTAGATGTATCGTGCTTAGTTCACACGAGCTTAGCAACTAATGCTTACCTATAAAGTACTTTACCTCTACCATGAGTTTACAGTGACCGTACTCGATAGCGACGGCGTAAATTATTTGTATGGAGAATTTTACAGTACCACTACCTACCATGAGTAATTACAGTGACCGTACTTGATAGCGACGGCGTAAATTATTTGTATGGAGAATTGTACAGTACCATTATCATGAGTTTACAGTGACCGTACTTGATAGCGACGGCGTAAATTATTTGTATGGAGAATTGTACAGTACCACTACCATGACTTTACAGTGACCGTACTTGATAGCGACGGCGTAAATTATTTGTATGAAGAATTGTACAGTACCACTATCATTAGTTACAGTGACCGTACTTGATAGCGACGGCGTAAATTATTTGTATGGAGAATTGTACAGTACCACTATCATGAGTTACAGTGACCGTACTTGATAGCGACGGCGTAAATTATTTGTATGGAGAATTGTACAGTACCACTATCATGAGTTACAGTGATCGTACTTGATAGCGACGGCGTAAATTATTTGTATGGAGAATTGTACAGTACCACTACCATTAGTTTACTTACAGTGATCGTACTCGATAGTGACGGCGTAAATTATTTGTATGGAGAATTGTACAGCGCCTCAACATAGCCTCAACAAATAATTTACGCCGTCTCTATCGAGTACGGTCACTGTAAACTAATGGTAGTAGTAGCTTGTCACTCACTTCTCACGTGTTCACTATGTATTAGTGCAACTGCTTTTTACGAATTGGTTGTAGATTTTGATGACATTTTCGATTATTTGTTGGAGCAAATCCGCGGACGAACAGACAGACAGACAAGGCGAAACATAAGGGTTCCGTTCTTGTCATTTATCGTTCTTGGCTATGGAACCCTAAAAATATCTTGTAGACAACCGTGCCTACAGTACCTAACTGAAGCTTCTCTCTCTTTAACGAAAACGTTGCCTCCACGCTACTGCTGTAGCAGATAACTGCGATCAGTGAGTTCTGTGACGTACTTAGTATTTTTTTTCTGTGTAACCTGTATTATGTCCCACTGCTGGGCAAAGGCTTCCCCTTTCCTCCTCTTCCCTGTCCTGGACTTGCACCTGTCAATAGAACTGAAAAGCGCTCAGGTCGTCCCGCCATCTCCTCTTGGGTCTGCCTCTGCTCCTATGCCCATCCCTCAGATCCCAAACGTAGGTACGTGACGTAATTCAAAATGAATTTGGACTTTGCCCTTGGCTTTGACTTAACCATGTTAACCGTGGCCACGCTTCATCCGCGTAGTCTAATAAGCGCCGGCCTCCAAGACGGTAAGCGGCTTACCGGCGACCTTGCGCGCGCGGCTCGGCTCGGGTTTCGAAGGTCGCTGACTCCAGCATCGCGTCAATGAGGAACTGCAACTATATTTACATATACTTCACACGAAAACACAAGCTGAAACATGGATGCACAGAAAAACCAGAAAAATAGACCAGCGCTGCGCAGCGTAAAAGTAACAAAAATTTGGAGTTGAAGCATTCAGGCTCATTCAGCCCATGCTAACAATTGTATAATTACAGGGAGTAACTGTTATTGGCCTTATGTATCAGTTCCAAATTAGAATAAGATGAATTGTAACGCTGTTGTTCTCCTAAATTAAATAAAATAAAATAAAAAATACAAAAAGACTCCAAAAGTAATCTTACTATATTTACACTTACAACTACAAGTTGAATTTATACTAATTATAAATGCGAAAGTGTGTTTTGTGTGTTTGTCCGTCTTTCACCTCGAAACGGAGCGACGGATTGACGTGATTTTCGGAGAGCTAGTTAACGGGCTAGAGACATAGGCTACTTTTTATCCCGGACAACAGCACGGTTACCGAGCGAACAGCACGCGATAACTGAATTCCATGCGGATGAAGCCGCAGGAAAAAGTTAGTACCAAGTAAATACAATTAAATATTTTATACCTGGCGCAACAAAAATAAACGAATTAAAATTCCCAGAGAAGGTAAGTTCATTGATAAATTTATAACATAGATCAATGTTATGAAAAGAAATTTCAAACACAGATAATAAATATACAACTCTAAAAATCCTGAATAAGAACCCTGAAAATCATATACTTACTCGTTTATATACAGAGAGAGAGAGAGAGAGAGAGAAACATTTATTTATACATATTCGATACACATAAAAGTACATTAGAAGGAAAGAATAACATCGAACAGTATAACGTGGGCCCCACTCAGCATAATGTTACGGCAAGCCGCAGCCAATCTAACACAAAACCCAACCTGCTTAATATTTCAAATTAGTTTAGGTAAAAACATCCCAAAAAACACGATTTAGATGTTATACACGTTCCGTTCACGAGGCAATTGGAATTACAGTGTGCCTTAATGAGGCACGGCACGGTAATTAAACAACAGCACCCCTAATGAGCTGCAAACAGCCTCAAGACACTGCCTACTTATTCGTACCGCGTCTCCGACTCCGACATAATATATTATATTAAACTTAGCTGTTTTAACAGGCTGTAATCTTCGTAGAGATCTATTGAATAAATGTTTTTGCATCATTCGGATCATCATCTTACTTGATAGGTTTTAAATTTATGTTTACACAGCGTACATTATTTCGGATAGCGACCGTCCCTCTTCAGGAAAACATCGTGAGGAAACCTGCACAACCCTGCAAAGCAATTCAATGATGCGTGTGAAGTTCCCAATCCGCACTGGGCCCGCGTGGGAACTATGGCCCAAGCCCTCTCATTCCGAGAGGAGGCCTGTGCCCAGCAGTGGGACGTATATAGGCTGAGATGATGATGATGATGATGAACTTCAGTAAGTTAGTTGAGAAAGCAAGATAAAAACTTTTCCGACAAAACAGTATGGAAAAACACTATTCATTACATCGAAAATACAAACTGAGACTTGACACAGAAAAACCAGAAAAAGAGACCAGCGCTGGGAATCGAACCTAAGTCCTCAGCAATCCGGTGAAATTACTGGCACTTGAGGTACCTATCGAAAGAAAGAAAAAATTATTTTGGCCCCATAAGTATCACCTAAGACTAAGACTAAAACTAGCACTATAACTATATTAGATACTTGGTGACACGACAGGACACCAAAAAGGGTCTCCACTCAGCACTCCACACATGCAGCAACGCTGGTTTTCTGTGGAGCCCAGACGGTAAATATGTATGCATGAGCCAGTTCCTTTTCTTACCGCATCTATTCTTAGGACTCTA
Source organism: Choristoneura rosaceana (assembly GCA_037349165.1). NCBI lineage: Eukaryota > Metazoa > Arthropoda > Insecta > Lepidoptera > Tortricidae > Choristoneura > Choristoneura rosaceana. The sequence continues at coordinate 18,409,841 of JAZBNJ010000028.1, read as the reverse complement.
GGTTATTTATTTATTTATTTGTCAAGTCAAGTGTTGTATATTATGTAGGTACATGCAAAAATGTAAGCTTTGACGTTAGGTTCCAAGTCAGTCGGAATAAATCTGTCTACCAAACTGGTGTTTCTCTTAACCGCGACCCCGAGGTAAAACATTGGCAGACGAGGATTAAGTTAATTCACAGTGAATTACGAAGAAAAATGGCCAAAAGTGTTGGAAGTGTAACCTGTTTTGATATGGACACGGGCAGTTGGCAATTATATTGTGATCGGCTCGAGATGTATTTTCTCGTCAACAAAGTTGACGACACCTTAAAACTGCCGACGTTAATAAGTGTGATAGGAGACGCCGCATATGAGTTGATGGTGAATCTTTGTAGCCCGCGGAAACCATGTGATTGCACATACACCGAAGTAATGGATATCATGGGAAAGCATTTACAACCAAAACCGTCGGTAGTTGCGGAACGATTCAAATTTCGTCAGTGTCGTCAAAATAACGGACAATCCGTTTCGAATTTTATGGCCGAACTAAAGAGTGCATCAAAGTATTGTGATTTTGGGTCGACCTTGGATGATAATATGAGGGATCAATTTGTTTGTGGCGTTAATAGTGATTTGGTTAGGCAGAGATTGTTCGCGGAGGAAAATCTATCTTATAACAAGGCAGTTACGATTGCTACTACTTTGGAAGCGGCCGAGCGGGATTCACATGCGATTGGCGAGAAGAAAAATAGCATCGAGCGGAACGACTTTGTAAACACAGTACATAAAATGCAACCGGTGGGTGCGGGCCGCAGGTTATGCGAATCTTGTGGCGACCCCCGGCATCAAAAATTCGAGTGCAAATTTAGCCAGTACGTGTGTGACGTGTGCAAACTGATGGGGCATTTGCGGAGGATGTGCCCACAAGTGATGCGGGGCAGTGAATATCGCGGTCCGGGCAATGTGATGGGCACGGCACGCCGCGGCAATGGAGGCCGCGGCTTCACCAACCGAGCGCGGCCATGGCGCGCCGGGGCCCGGGGCGCTCGCGCCGCTGCCGGGTCCGGCCTGCACTGGGTGCGGGACCGGGACGCCGAGGTGGATCGGGATGATGGCATCGCGGGTGGCCACGATGGAGACGAGGAAGAAACCATAAATTTGATGTCGTTGAGTCAGTACAAGCCGGTGTGTATTTCTGTATTAGTAAACAACCAGACCTTGTTGATGGAAGTTGACACTGGGTCGGCCTTATCATGTATAAGTAGGGATACCTACTCCCGTTATTTTAATACTTGTTTTATGCACCCGTGTCAACTTTTACTAAAATTTTATGATGGTTCTAGCATCCGGCCCCTAGGTTATCTCGAAGTACATGTAATTTACGGGAATAAAAAGAAAAAATTAGATTTGTATGTCATTGATAATGGTTGTACTAATTTGCTGGGACGTCAGTGGCTCACCGAGCTAGACATCAAAATACCTCCCTGGAACGTAAATAACATTAAGCACGACATGTCAAGCAATTTGTCAACAAACAAGGAGACCTTAATTTCGGATTTACTTTCCAGACATAAACCATTATTCGAGGATGCCTTGGGCCGTTACACCGGCGGCAAGGCTTCGCTGTGTGTGCGGGAGGGGGCCCAGCCGATATTTTGCCGCGCACGGCCGCTGCCGTACGCGCTGCGGGCGCGCGTCGACGCCGAGCTCGACGCCATGCTGGCGGCTGGCGTGGTCGAGCCCGTTGACCACTCAGACTGGGCCACGCCTCTCGTCATTGCCAGGAAAGCGGACGGGGGTATAAGGGTATGCGCTGATTATAAAATTACCTTAAATAAAGCGTTACTGGTCGATAGATACCCGGTTCCGAAAATTGAAGACTTGTTTACGAATTTAAGTAATAACATGTATTTCACAAAGTTGGATCTCTCGCACGCGTATAATCAGTACGAATTAGATGAAGCCTCCAAGTGTTATACGGTGATTAATACTCACCGGGGGTTGTTTAAATATAACCGGTTAGTATATGGGCTGTCGTCAAGTCCGGGTATCTTTCAAAAGATGATGCAACATTTATTAAATGGTATTCCAAATGTCATAAATTTTTTAGACGATATTTTAATCACAGGGGCGGACTTAGAAACGCATTTAAAAACTATTAACGATGTGTTTAATAGATTACAGAATTGTGGACTAAAATTAAAAAGAAGTAAATGCATATTTTTAGCGAACAAAGTTACGTTCTTAGGATTCCAGATTGATAAAGATGGAGTGAGGGTAGATCCGGATAAAATCAAACCGATCGTAGAAATGAGTTCGCCGCAGAACGTAGCCGAATTGCGTTCTTTCCTAGGAATGGTAAATTTTTATGGTAAATTCGTACGTAACTTGAGTTCTTACTTGAGTCCCTTGTACCAGTTAGTAAAAAAAAGAGGTACGTTGGAGTTGGGACAAACATCACGAGGCAGCTTTTAAACAGGTCAAGAAATTACTGGTAAGCACTGAAGTGCTAGTGCATTTTGATATTTCACAGCCGTCTATAGTGACGTGCGATGCGTCGTCGCGAGGCCTGGGGGCCGTGCTGGCGCAGCGCGCGCCCGACGGCAGCGAGCGCGTCGTAGCCTATGCCTCGCGCTCGCTCACAGCGCACGAACTGCACTACAGTCAGATTCATAAGGAGGCCCTAGCAATAGTGTTTGCCGTTAGTAAATTTCACCAATATTTATTCGGCCGTAGGTTTACGCTGCGTACGGACCACAAGCCGCTCGTTACTATTTTCGGGCCGAACAGCGGGGTGCCCGTTACGGCCGCGAGTCGGCTACAGCGCTGGGCGATAGTACTTTCCGCATATGATTTCGATATCGAGTATGTTTCGACTGAGAAAAATATGGCTGATGCTTTGTCCCGGTTGATTAGATCGCACAAAGATGAAGCGGCAGATGAGGCAGGTCAAATACCGGAACAGACTTATTTACACTTTGCTGCAGAGGCTTTATTGTTAGATTACAATAAATTAAAATCCGCAACGGCATCGGATGCCATTTTGAGCAAAATTATGAGTTACATTAGGGACGGCTGGCCTCAGGAATGTGAATGGAGGGAGTTAGGTCCGTACTTTAACAGAAAAAACGAACTTTATACCGAATTAGGATGTATATTATGGGGCCATAGAGTAGTAATCCCGGCATCATGTAGGGAGAAGGTATTGAAAGAACTTCATGAAGTACACATGGGTATTGTAAAGACAAAGAGCTTAGCTCGTAGCTATGTGTGGTGGCCGGGGCTCGACGAGGCCATAGAGGCGCAGTGCCGCGCGTGCGGCGTGTGCGCCGCCACGGCTGCCGCGCCGCCGGCGCACGCGCCGCGCTTGTGGGCGTGGCCGGACAGGCCGTGGGTGCGCTTACACATCGATTTCCTCGGCCCGATCCGCGGACAGACCTATCTCGTCGTAGTAGACGCCTATTCGAAATGGATCGAGGCTATTAAGATGAACGGTACCTCGGCGACGGCAGTAATACGGGTACTGAGGGAGTTGTGGTCTAGATTCGGTATCCCGAAGCAGGTAGTCAGTGATAACGGGCCCCCCTTTTCGAGCGCCGATTTTAAAAACTTTCTAACTCATAACGGGGTGGAGCCGGTGTTTTCGGCGCCTTACCACCCGGCTTCGAACGGCGCCGCAGAGAGCGCAGTTAAAATTTGTAAGGCGGTAATTTTAAAAGCATTTAAAGACAACATAGATACAGAGACGGCTCTGTGGAGATTTCTTTTACAATATCGAAATACCGAACATAGTACAACCGGGGAGAGCCCTTCGACGCTTCTTATGGGACGTTCTTTACGCACGAGATTGGATTGTCTAAAACCTGAGCGTGCGGATAGAGTCCGAGCGGCGCAGGCGCGTCAGCTGCGCGCGGCGGGCGGCGGCGAGCGCGAGCTGCGCGCCGGGGACCCCGTGTGGGTGCGCCAGTACCGCGGCGGCGACAAATGGACGCCGGGAACGGTGCTGGATAGGCGCGGCGATACTGATTATTATGTGGAATCTAATAACGGAACTGGGATCCATAGGCATATAGACCAGTTAAGGGGTAGGCGAACAACACAAATTGAAGGGGATAAGGTTAAGACCAAGCGCTGTTCGGTTATATTTCCTGGTAGTGACGAGTCAGAGACCCAGACGGAACCAGGGTCAGCGGGCGCGGCCGCGCCCGGCGTTAGTGAGGGCGTTGATGATGACCGCGGCTCTGACATTGCGGTAGCCGACGCGCGCGCACCCTCGCCCGCGCACACAGCGACTCCTCACACAATGACCGCAGGTCCATCATTGGACACAAATCCGTCTACGGCGAACCAAACCTCTCCTGGCAGGACGCCGGAGATGGCTAGGATTCGGAAACCCCCCCGTAGATATGGATTTGAAGATGTCTTTTTCCATTGTATTTAACTAAGTACCTAGTAGTAAGAAACCGTATTGTATTATATACTTAAGTCTGAGTGTATGTACATATTTAATTTTGTTGTAGAAATCAACTGTAATAAATTAGGTTTAGATTTAAGATTGTATTCACATATGCAACAGTAGAGTATAAACTAAGGGTGGAGGTGTTGTATATTATGTAGGTACATGCAAAAATGTAAGCTTTGACGTTAGGTTCCAAGTCAGTCGGAATAAATCTGTCTACTAAACTGGTGTTTCTCTTAACCGCGACCCCGAGGTAAAACAACGCGAGGTTGGCAACGCATCTGCAATACCCAGGTGTTGCAGATGTTTATGGACGGTGCTAATCTCTTACCATCCATTTTTATAATTTTTATTTTATGTAAAACTAAAAATCAATCAAATCAATCAAAATAAAACTGAAAATTGATAATTTATAGGTATGTATAGCAATGTATGAAAAGTAAAAAGTTCCTAGTAAGTGAAAAATTATTTCCACTGTTGCTATTTAAGTAATTTCCTCTCAATCGAAGTGAAAAGTAGAGTGTAAAACTCAAGCATTAAAACCCATTTTCCGTGTCTGTCCACACTCGCCGTACCGACTCGGGTAAAATGGCTCGTTTTATGCTCTTGTTGTACAATCTACTATTTTCATTTTTATTTTATTTCACTTTAGGTATTTCATTTTATTTCATGGATTTGAAACGACCCTCTGCTTGAGAGGACATTGTTCAAACCACTACCTAGGTCATAGCACAGTATATACATATATAAGCTAAAGCAGTATGGAAGCTACGAAGCTACGATCGAGGTCTGCAGTACCGCGAGACCCCCTTAGAGGCCGTGTAGAGCGCGCGTCTGTGTGAGTGTGTTCGTTTCGATCGATTTGTTCGTAGCTTCCGTACTGCTTTAGCTTATATTATATATTACGTATATACTGTGGCCATAGTCCTTTAGCGTGACATGTTCGATGTGTAATGTTCAAGGACGCCTGCGCAGCGGCGGCGGCTCTCATTGATCAGTCACATCGATGACTCGATGCACCGGGCCGGTTCGCCACGCCGCTCAGATCGCTAGCTGCTAGCAAACAGATGGTCTTGCAGAGACGGACGTCTTCTACCGGTTGTCCGGAATAACTTCAAGAAGTGTAGGTATACACTGGATTATTATTATTAGGAACAGTTTAAACCCTATGAATAAATCACAAATGAACTAAAAAAAGAAAAACTATTATTTTGCTCACTCGCAACCGTAAGTCCTGAATCTATGCAACAGATGTGTCTCGACGCTGTAACCTGTAACCAAGGACGATTAATACCGTATTAATCGTCCTTGCCTGTAACCAATAAATAAAAAATAAATAAAAAAATTAAATCAACCTGTAGTCGCTGTGATCGCGATCATGCTATACCAGTACTCTTAGTATAAGTTGTCGATTACAAAATACGCATCGATCGCGTTCACGTTAAAATCTCAATTTGTATGGAAACACGCACATCGCAAACATTCCGCTAGAGGCGCTGTTCGTGTTTTCGTGATTTTACCGCTAACGCGATCGAGACGTGTTTTGTAACCGAAAACTTACGCTAAGGGGCTCTTTCACCATCCATTGATTAGTGTTAACTGACGGTTAAATGTGATTCAGTCTCTGTTTGTTTTGTTCGAATAGACGGAGACGGTATAACATTTAACCGTTAGCACTAATCAACGGATGGTGAAACAGCCCCAAAGGGTACAGATCTTAGACAAAAACAACCTAACACAATTGTACGATTGATACGGAATTACGGAGGTCTGCAAAGTAACGCCTGAATCAAGCTGCAACTACCGTTAATTGAAACCAGAGTTGTTCTCAAGTGTTAGACAATTAAGTAATTGTTAATCAAAGTTAGTTTGGATTACTAATGTATGGCCAAAAAACTTTTCCCAAAGTATCACATCCCAAAAATTTTTACCCAAATTATCATTTGGCAAAAAATCATTTGGCAAAAAATCTTATCACAAATTTACAGTTAGTAAATTTTTATTTGGCAAATTATTGTTTCGCAAATAATTACTTAGTCATGTTTCATATTGCCAAGTAACATTTGGTAAAATGTATCGTTTGGCATAATGTACTCTTCCCAAAATATTTCATGACATAATAACCTACTTTTCTGGGAACAGTTTGTTTCTGTGGAGGGGCGCAGTTCTAACCTAACCTAACCTACTTTTTTGATAGCAGTTCGTTTTTGCGGGGGACGCAGTTTTAACCTATAATCTAACCTACTTTTCTGGTAGCAGTCCGTTTTCTGTGGAGGACGCAGTCTAACCTCATCTACTTTTCTGATAGCAGTTCGTTTCTGTGGAAGACGCAGTTCTAATATAAGCTACTTTTCTGGTAGCAGTTGGTTTTTGTGGTTGGTTTGTGCGAAATGTCATTTTGAACAAACATTTTTTTGGAATACAATATTTGCCAATATAAAACGTTTGCTTAATAAACGTTTGTCGTAATAAAATTTGACAAACTAAAATTATGCCAAATGATAATTTGACCAAATGAATAAAATGCGAAATGTAAATATGCCAAAGATTCGTTTGGGAAATGAAACTATTGCGATAAGTTTTTTGGGAAGTGAAATTTGGCGAAAAATAATTTGGCGAAACGGCAGTACACCAGTTAGTTTATATTCAAAAAGAGAGTATGAGTTGATATTTTAGTTTTTATTGTTGTTTTTTTTATATTTTTTTTTCTTTTTTTTTTTTTTACTTGCGTTCCAATCTACCTGCTATGTAAGCCAGCGCTGGCAGCTTCTGAGCAAGCGCAGCATAAGCTGAGCCTGTTCCTTTTGTCACACAGTGCAAGGGACTGGCAAACACATAAATATATTAGTTTATTGTTTATTTGTATTCTGTGTGCCTATCCTGTATTGTTCATGTTAGCAAATAAATCAATCTTATTCTTATACTATTCTAATTCAATAAATTTATATACTTAGCTGTTTAGTTTTTTTTTTATTTATGCGGATTGTGCGAATTTCTCCCTCTTCCCTTTAAATTCTTCATCCCAGCAATCCTGTGAGCGGTGTGAGTGTAGCGGCCGACGCACCTGGCAGCGCAGTGCGGGTCAATGTCGGGCCGCGAGGAGGGAGGGGGGGGTCGAAAACTGCGGCCCTTTTACAATCGCGCGCCGGGACCGGAACTGGGCCACGGATAGCCTTTAGCATTTAGTGCACTGGTTCCAAAAGTCAAAAGTCAAAATCTCTTTATTCAATTTAGGCTATGATAAGCACTTCATCATCATCATCATCCCAGCCTATATACATCCCACTGCTGGGCACAGGCCTCCTCTCATAATGAGAGGGCAATGATAAGCACTTATGAACGTCAAAAAATCTACCACCGTTCCAAACATCGGGGGTACTTAATTATCTCCAAATTAAACCGGTCTCGTGGGACAAACCAGATATCATCGGTACCAAACACTATATTGTGACGAAATCCATACTAATATTATAAATGCGAAAGTGTGTTTGTATGTTTGTGTGTTGGTCCGTCTTTCACGCCGTAACGGAGCAACGGATCGACGTGATTTTTGGCATAGATAGTTTATGGGCCCGAGACGGACATAGGCTACTTCCCGTTCCCGAGGGAACAGCGCGCGATAACCAAATAGCACGCGAGCATAGCCGCGGGCAAAAGCTAGTTGTAACATAAAAATGCTACAAATACTTAAGAACAAACACACACACACACACACACACACACACACACACAAACAGAAATGTGCATTATATTAGCACTGAGCAGGAAACTTTTAACATAATGGTAAAGTAGGTAGGTAGTATTATGGTATAAGTACAGCGATGGGCAAAGTACGGCCCGCAAGGTGTTTAATCCGGCCCGTAATCCCGCGTAACCTTCTGGTAGTCTGGCCTTATCGTCCTCAAAATGACCACGAAAACCGTCAAAATAACCTGAGAGATTCCATAGGCGTATAACCTAACCAACAAAAAGTTGAAAGACCCTCGACTTCAAAGTTTAATATCTCAAAAACTGAACCGATTTTGATAAAACTTATCTAAGAACCATCGCTAGAAATCCTGCTTTCAAATAAAAAATTACATTCTAATCGGTCCACCCGCTTTAAGAGCTACGGTGCCGCAGTCAAACACATAGCCGGTCAAACTTACAACACCCCTTTTTTGCGTCGGGGGTTAAATAACCAAGAAACATCCCGTCTTCCTACCGTTCTAAGTACAGCGCTCATATCATGCACCCCGCTGCTATCTTAATACGAAGCGCCGTAAATTCCGCCCGCATCAAACACGCGAATTCCAGAATTCCCAGTTTAATATTTAGCCCACTGGTTATGAAGGTGAGCTCGTAATTTTTCCCATAAATTACAGGAAACGAACGATGACTGGAATTGGTTTAGGTTTACAGCTCGGGGCTGTGATTGGGGAGCGTCCCGCCCTTTTCAATTTGCGCTGTAATCAGGATTATCTTTAGGCAGATCGAACGTGAGGCTACGCAAATCTTCGATATACTTAAAGGCTTAAAGTGAGGAAAGTTTTTTTCATGTAAAAGGCTTTAAGTACGAGAGTACTTATGACATTATACAAGGTGTTGATTAAATAACCGAAAACCTCCGACATCCCAATTTTTTTTTTCATTTTATGTTAGTTGATTGCATTTACTTTTGAATACCTTTGTTATTTTAAAAGATATTTGTGTGTTTTGATAACTCTACACTCATAATTTGTATTTGGCAGTTGCGCTTTGACGTTTTTAACAAAATAGGGCTATGATTTGACAAAGTTGCATGTTTCAAAGACATATCTTCACTACTTTGAAAAAAGCTCGTATCTTAAAATCGATAATTTTAGTCAGTACACTTTATGGATGTTATTATAAGAGTCAATTTTGTTGACGTATTAATTTGAGATACGAGAATTTTTCAAAGTAGTGACGAAATGTTTTTATTTCTTTCTTAAATCTATCACGAGTCCGCGACGTCCATGGGGGAAGCTTAACGCTGTAATAGAACTGTCAGACAGCGATCTGTCATAGCCGGAGCCGCGTGACAAATGAGGGTTCCGTCAGTGAAGATTACCTCGAACCCCGACCCGAGCAGATGCATCTGAGGTACAAGTTCCAAAAACTTGCGGCCAGCTGCTAAGATTACTCACTATACTCCAATTCAATAGAATCTAACAATCCTGTAGACACTTCCAGCCTACTAATATGAACACCGGGCTGCCTAAGGCTTTGTGATGTGACTATAAATTATTTTTTGTTTCCTTTTAGATGATAATTGCAACAACAGGGACATATATAATCAAGCGTGCCCACGTTAGAGTGTGTTAAATGTGTAGAAAATTGTTAGATTCTATTGAATTGTACTTTACAGGGTTTACTCGAGGTTTCTCTTGTGTAAACCTTGAGTTTGTTTGTTTGTTTATACTCTTTATTGTACAAAAGGTAATACATAAATATATCACACAAAAAGAAGTTGTAAGTACAAAGGCGGACTTATCCCTGAAGGGATCTCTGCCAATCAACCTTTAGTGAACGAACGAACCTGAGTTTGACCTCCGTTTGAATTGAATTTCCAAGATTCCATCAATTTCACACGGGAATTCCCAAGAACCACATTAAAATTTTCATGTCATATCTGTAGACAGACTAGGTTTTGCCCGCGGCTTCGCCCGGGTGGAATTCGGTTATCGCATGCTGTTTCCTCGGAAACTGTGCATTTTCCGATATAAAAAGTAGCCTATGTCACTCTCTGGCCCATAAACTACCTCTATGCCAAAAATCACGACGATCCGTCGCTCCGTTTCGACGTGAAAGACGGACAAACATAGAAACATAAAAAACACATAATTTTGCATTTATAATATTATATTAGTATGGATAAAAAACTTAATTCACAAATTCAAATCGGTTCCGTGGTTTTAGCGTAGAAGAGTAACAAATATACGTACACGCATACCAACTTTCACATTTAAAATATTAGTAGATAGTATTATACCGTTACTTTAGTAAGGAAGAGTTCTCGAGGACAGGAATGGAAGGAAGTTAACCAATTTGTTATTATTTCCGTAACAACGGGCAAAGGAATTGCTTACCTTTAATAACTGACTGAGCACGCTCATTTTACGGCTGAAGAAATGTTTTCAGGGTTCCGTACCTCAATAACCAAATCTAACCAACAAAAGTTTGGAAAACCCCCGTACAAATTATCAAATTAAATAAATAAATATCACGGGACAATTCACACCAATTGTACTAGTCCCAAAGTAAGCTTAGCAAAGCTTGTGTTATGAGTACCAAGCAACGGATAAACATAATTATATAGATAGATACATACTTAAATACATATTAAACACCCAAGACCCGAGAACAAACATTCGTATTTTTCATACAAATATCTGCCCCGACACGGGAATCGAACCCGGGACCTCAAGCTTCGTAGTCAGGGTCTCTAACCATTAGGCCATCTGGTCGTCAAAAATTATCTCAAAAACGGCTAAACCTTGATGAAAAGTGTCTAATATCCATTGCTGGAAAACCTGATTTTAAATAAAAAACCGCATTCAAATCGCTTCACCCGTTTAAGAGCTACAGTGCCACAGACAGACACACAGCCAGCAAAAATGCTTGTATGAATTATTTTTATCTGCTAATTAAATTTCCCATTACATCAATAAAACCTAATGATATTATTAGACAGATAGCATTAACACCCTCTTGGGTACCCAAAGAATCTTAATGGGGTTTGTACAAGCACTATATTCTAATGTAGCGACTTCATTACGATTTTTTCACGGCGTAATTAGGTTGTTAGAGAACGGACGGGGCACGTTAGGATCCATTATCATTCCGCTGTCGACTTTATGTAATTAGACAAAAACTGGGCTTGGGAATGCTCGGGAATTTAAAAAGGCAACAGTAATGACATTAAGAATAAGATAGCTCCCTGAATAACTAGGTACATTTCAGCATCAAAAGAGTCTTCGCATTTAAAATTAAGCGTCTTTGCATTTCATGTATCGACGAATGCTGAGTGAAATCCTTTTTTGGAATCACCTCAACAATAAATTCACTATACCTTTGTTTCTTAGACAGGCCTTGTGAATACTGTACTTAATATTGTGTTAGCGTTATTATTGTAATCAGATTATTTTTATTGAAATGGCAACATTTTTTTGTATCAATACCCATTATTTAAACTGACAACACTAACTGTCACCTCATTGGCTGCCTCCCATGATTGGCCGAATAAACACCAATCACGGAAGGCAGAGTAGCTTGTCGTAAAATGGCGGGAATGGTAAGGATGGACGAAGCAGCGTGACGGACTAGCTCACTTTTGTTACGAGACGTGTAGAAGATAACAACTAAAATAAAGTTTGAGTTGGTGACAGTTAGTGCTGCTGAGAATTGTTCAGGTGAGCTGTAATGGTTTAAGTTTTAAGGAAAGTGCGGTGATATCAGTTAACGTGTATATTATGTTCATAATGTTTGTGTGTGTTTACTTGACAATAAACGTCTTCAAATCAGCTTGGTGTTTCCCTTTCATCTCAGAAGTGGGATTCCGTGAAGATATAGTTTCTTCCCGTTAAACTTAGCCCACGTAGTTATCTAGTTTGCTTAAGTTTTCATTAACATACTATTTTAAGTATTTTTTTTTATTTTTTCATTTTTTTTTATTATTTTTTTTATTATTGCTGTCGTCTTTGCCTATTATGTTGAGACAAAAGCGACACACAAGCTGATCGACGTTTAAAATTTTCTTAGTGGTTGACGTAAGTACTACTATTACCCCATTTTTTTCATGGTAAATGCATAGCAAATTCCAGCATGGTTATTAATTTTACAAATCAAAGCCAATGGGTAAACAATTTGCCAGGGTACTCCCTGGAATTGTCTACTCGTTTACATAATGCATTCTATCAGGGCTACTCTCTGTGAATGTATAATGATAATTTTATCGGCGGTAGTTAGATATTTTATATCGCGTTAACAATTCGCCAGGGTACTCCCTGGAATTGTTTACGTGGTCATCAATGCATTTTGCCAGAGCTACCCTCTGGAAATGTATTATGGTGATAATTGCTAAACGTACCAACGGCTGTTATATTTTTGCCAGGGTACTCCCTGGAAATGTAACATCCGCATAAGATTGATAAATTATTCGTTCGGACGACAGTCTGGGAATGTTTATTTAATCTATATGGTCGTTAAAAACAAAGTTCAAATGAATACGCTGAAAATAAGCACGACTAATTATGCTGGAATCTGAAAAGTAATCACGACACTTTCATAGTACCGACAGTGGGGTAGGTATTACATAAAACAATAATTACCACTATCAGTCGAGACTTAACTATTAATCCCTTTGTAAAATTGTGTGGATTTGTAAAGTTGTTACATACGCAATATCCAATGCCAATCAAACACACGCATACATTTAATGAACTGAATACCTACACCTAAGTTTTTACGTGAACATGAATACTTAATACCCTTATTCTTTTGGTTTGAATGTTACCAAATTGTTGTGCAAATTAAATTGGAAATTTACTAAGTATGTGAGGCAAAGTTGTCATTCATTTCCGCTGTGACACACTATTTACATTGTGGTACAACGGGCATTGTAAGGTAAGATAACCCCACTAGGTACAACTGGCTTAATCAGCTACAATAAGATGCTACAATCGCTATATTAACCTTATCAAATAAATTCATTACCTACCTTACAGTATTAGAACAGATATTCGTACCTAGTTGTCTATGTATGTGTATGTGTTTAAAGGAACTATTTTTTCCAATCATACTTTTAAAGTCTATGCTAGCTTGCTTAAGCTTGGGGAGCACGCCCTTATGATCGACTTGGATTGAATTTTACCTGTCACAATCAGTATGCACATCATGTATTTCACTTCTGTTACATAACATAGTTGTTGAATTGCTCAAGGGGGTTCGACAAAAATCGAATGATAAGCAAGTACTGGTCTTAATTTTAGTTAACTTCCGTCATTATTTTATTTTTTAGCTAGCCTAGTGATTAAAGTTCATGCTTACTAAAAACTGTAATAAGAATGGCGTACAGCAGAATAAAATAACTTCTGCCATCTTCAATATGCATTATTTACTATGGCTATAATGTGATCCAGGTAATGGACAACCGGGGCCAAAGCCCTCATGGCAGCGTCGCCGATTACATGGAGGGTGAGCCAATCAGCCCGGGTCGCCGAAGCCGCGACCGGACACGGCAGACTCCACGGCGGCGCAGCGTCCAGAGCGAGGGAGCGGATGGGAGTCTTGTAAGCAGGCAAGTCCGCAAACGCTCAAATAATAATTCACGGAGTAGGGAGCCGTCGAGGGTGGTTTCACGGCCCACTCACTCTCGTCGGCAAGACTCCAAAAGTAGTGAACGTAATGTAACCCGTCATGGTGAATCTGATAGGAGTCGGTCATCTTCACGTCGACGAGAGTCTCCGCGACTGTCGAGGAAGCGGCAACGTAATCGTAATTGTGGTAGCTCTTCCGACGAGGCATACGAGGGGAGGGCAACACGACGTCGCCGTCGTCGTAGTAGTAGTAGTAGTAGTTATGATAGCCCAGTAAAAAGGTTATTGGAACGGAGGCGGTCACGTGAGCCCTCTCGTCGTACGCAACGTAAGCTATCTAATGAATTTGATGATTTATCACCTAGTAATCAGAATATTCTCCATAAGTTCTTAGATGTATTAGCGAATGTAAAAGGACAGTCGACCTCTAAGCTTTCTCTAACAAATGTGGTCCCCGAATTCGACCCAATGTCCAACGACCAAACGATAATAACTTGGCTAACCAAAGTTGAAGAGTGCGCGGAGATCTATAACTGGAATGAACGCGAAACTATTCACTTTGCTATACCTAAGCTGGCCGGCGTTGCTAAATTGTGGTACCAAGGGCTAAACTCTGTACTTTATAGTTGGACCGAACGGAAGAGGAAGCTTATTGAGTCGTTTCCATGTAGGCAGGATTATGCTGATTTACTGGTTGAGATGTTGGTCAAGCGTGCGAAATACGGGGAGTCTTTAGAGCAATATTATTATTCAAAGATAAATTTAATAAATAGATGTGGCATTAGCGGCCGCAACGCCGTTGACGTTTTACTGAATGGTATAGACGATCGCGCGGTTAGGGTTGGCGCACAAGCAGCACGTTTTCGCTCGCCAGAAGACGTATTAAAATATTTCAAAACTGTCAAGACAAGTAGTACCAAGGAACTAGGTGACAAATTGGTTCGCGATAAGAAATTTACTCGTATGAATGGTGGTGATAAGGTTAGGACAGAAGGAACAAAAAGGGCAGGTACGAGCAGTGTTATGATAAAGTGTCATAATTGCAACGAGGAAGGGCATAAGAGTTTCCAATGCAAAAAAAATCCCAACAAGTGTAATGCGTGTAATAAGACTGGTCATCTTGATCAATATTGTCGTTTGAAACTTGCAAATCATTCTCAAAGTACCGATCGTTGCAACAATGACACTAAAAATGAGAAGCAAATAGCTGTACTAGATCAATCAGGTGATTCTAATCTCAAATATGTGATAGAAATATCGGTAAACGGTAGCTCAACTACTTGCCAGGTAGACTTAGGCAGTCAGTGTACTCTTGTTAAAGAAACTGAGGCTAAGCGGTTAAAATTGGATATGGTGACTGAAAATTTGCCTGCACTAAGAGGCATTGGTGGTCACTTAGTTCAACCCCTAGGTAAATGTTTTACAGACGTAACGGTGCAGGGTATACAGGAGAATATCGAGATTATAATTGTGGAAGACATCGCTTTAAAATACCCTGTCCTCCTAGGACATTCGTTCACAGAGAGACCACACATCACGATTGTTAAGACACCCGACCAAATTTTGTTCAAAAAGACGAATGAACAAAAAGTGTACCTTACCGTTCAATCGGATGTGACTATTGCATCTAATCAGTTGTCGATTATCCCAGTAGAATCCGGAAATAAGCACTCGGGCCAAATCTACATAAACGGCACTGTTCGGGGTGCAGATGACCGCAAACATTACTTGCTTCCGGCTTCCGGGTGAATATAAACTAGTAAAGGGAATAGGACACTTACTCGTTCAAAACATCTGCGATAACCCAATTTCGTTTAAAAAGGGGTCTTTGCTTACCCGCTCTATCCCAATAAGTACTAGGGAGCAGGATGTGTGTTCTGTGTCGATGGGTGAGAGCTGTCTCGATGAAGTTGTTCAATGCGGTAGTCAAATAACGGTGGAAGAACGGCAACGATTAAAAGATTTACTCTCGGAATTTCCAGATTGCTTTTCGTCGGGGCTTAAAGATATAGGTTATACAACGGCAGGTGAAATGACAATAGAGCTTGTTAATGCTGAACCGGTAGTGTACAGACCTTATCGAATGTCTTACAGTGAGAGAACATTAGTAAGCGATATGGTCCAAGAAATGGTGGAAGCTGGTATCGTTAAGGAATCCTCATCACCATACGCCAGCCCAATTGTGCTGGTCAAGAAGAAGACCGGCGAAAAGCGTCTGTGCGTAGATTATAGGGCTTTAAATAAGCGCACCAAAAAGGACCATTACCCTTTACCGCTGATCGATGATCAGCTCGACAGGTTGGCAGGCAATAACCTATTCATATCATTAGACCTTGCTTCTGGTTATTACCAAATTCCCATAGAACCAGCTTCCCAGGATAAGACTGCATTCATTACCCCCGATGGTCAGTTTCAGTTTACTCGAATGCCCTTCGGCCTTGTAAATGCCCCATCTGTCTTCCAGAGGACCATTAATAAAATCCTGGCAGAAGCCAAAATTAAATATGCCCTCGTATATATGGACGATATTTTGATCCCTGCACATTCATTTACGGAGGGATTAGAACGGTTAAGAGAGGTCCTCTCGTTGCTTAGACAAGGAGGACTCACGTTGAAAATGTCCAAATGTCACTTCTTTATGGAAAGTATAGAGTTCCTTGGATTCGAGATCAATGCAAACGGAATTAAGCCTGGCTCAAAAAAGACTGAGGCAGTCTCAAAGTTCCCAGTCCCTAAGAGCCAACGTGAATTACAACAATTCATTGGCCTCGCCAGTTTTTTTAGGAGATTCGTCCAAGGCTTTGCGACGTTAGCTAAACCTTTAACGGATCTGCTAAGAAAAAATTCCGATTTTGCGTGGGGAGCCGAACAAGATAAAGCTTTCGAAAATATTAAGTCCCATTTGACCCAACGACCACTCTTAGCCCTCTACGACCCTAAAAGGGAAACCCAAGTGCATACGGATGCCAGCAAATTTGGTATAGGCGGTATCTTACTACAGAAAGATGACACTGGAATGTTCAGACCAGTTTCATATTTCAGCAAGAAAACTACACCAGACGAGAGCAAATTCCATTCTTTCGAACTGGAGACCCTCGCGGTAGTGTCATCCCTCAATCGGTTTCGAGTCTATGTGTTGGGCATCCCTTTTAAAGTCGTAACGGACTGTAATGCGATAAGAACCACACTCTCTAAGAGAGATCTCATACCTAGGATAGCGCGTTGGTGGGTGCAGCTACAGGAATTCGATTGCGAAATAGAATATCGGCCTGGGACTAGGATGTTGCACGCTGATGCTTTAAGTAGGAACCCAGTAGGTGAGGCTAGCGAAGAGTCACACGTATTAGATGTGCTTACGATCGGTACGGAGGACTGGATTACCACAGTCCAAAATAGTGATAGTGAAATATTACGCATTAAAGAAATATTAGGCGATTCAGCGTCCGAAAAAATTAAAGAAATCGTGAATAACTATAAAATCAAAAATGGCAAGGTTTATCGAATCATAGGTAAAAATGACACTGACATCAGGTGGGTCGTTCCCAAAGGGGTACGATGGCAGATTGCCAAAATGAACCATGACGATATAGGGCACTTTGGGTTCGACAAGACATTAGCACGTATACAGCAAACATATTGGTTTCCAAAAATGAGGAAATTCGTTAAAAAGTACGTGAGGTCGTGCTTAGAATGTGCTCGCAGCAAAGATACGACCGGCAAACAACAAGGACAGTTACACCCTATCCCAAAGCCGGAAGTACCATTTCATACGGTACATGCGGACCATCTGGGCCCATTTGTCCGAAGCAAAAGGGGGAATTGTTATTTGCTGGTAATTGTTGACGGGTTCACAAAGTACACTAACATCAAACCAGTAAGAGATACTAAGGCTTCTACCACTATTTGGGCTTTAAAGGAACATATAAGTTGCTTTGGGGCCCCAATAAGGCTAATTACAGATAGGGGAGCTTCGTTTACAAGTAATCACTTTCGCTCGTTTGCTAAGGATAAGAATATAAAGCATATATTAAATGCTGTAGCAACCCCTAGAGCAAACGGGCAATGTGAACGATACAACAGAACCATCCTTAGTGCATTAACCGCAAAAACGACTGATAAAGATGATAAAAGCTGGGACGAGCACATATGTGACGTCCAAGTGGGACTTAATACGACTGTGAATAAAACCACAGGAAAAAGTCCCTCAGAACTTCTCTTTGCTTTTAACATCAACAGCAGCTCAGAAAATGTCTTAGGTGAAGTATTAGACGATATTAGAGAAGTTATAATAGACAATGTACAAGAGGTAAGAACTGAAGCAGGTAGGCTTATAGCACAGCAGCAAGAAAAGGATAAAGCTCGCTTTGATTCTAAACGCAAAACAAACCATGTCTATAACGAAAATGACTTAGTAAGCGTAAGACGGGATGTACCTAGTGACGGTTCGTCAAAAAAATTAGCTAGTAAATTTCAAGGTCCATATCGAATCTCGAAAGTCTTACCTAATGATCGTTTCTTAATAGAAGACACCCCGTTGACGCGCAAGCATGGCCATCGTCGATATGAAAATGTTGTCGCGATAGATAAACTTAAACCTTGGTTAGTGTTTAATAGGGATGTTGAAACGACGGAATCCGAGTCTGAAGATCATACAGATTCAGATCAGATAGTTATGTAATCGGAGCCTAATGTATAATAACAATTTATAATTAGGTTAACTGTGATTTTAAAATAAGTATGGTAAAGTTACAGAGCTATAGATGTGATTGTATATTTTTGAATCGACTTCCCTTGAGTTAAGAATTTATTAATTATACCGTTGATATTGTAACATCACTGATTTTCTTATTAAAGTATTAATATATCGAAGTAACTTTAAATAGTTACAGTAAGCACTTATGTAATAAAACAATAATAATACTAATTGCACATGTAACAGTAATTAGGTGTTTAGAGAGAAGCTGCATTAGTCAATGAATCAATGCCCATACATCGATTATATTGTGAACATGAATTATACGATTATATTGTGTGTATTTTGATTACTTATTTATATTGTCGCGAAGGGACTCGCTTAGGTAGGATGGCCGAGCTGTTAGCGTTATTATTGTAATCAGATTATTTTTATTGAAATGGCAACATTTTTTTGTATCAATACCCATTATTTAAACTGACAACACTAACTGTCACCTCATTGGCTGCCTCCCATGATTGGCCGAATAAACACCAATCACGGAAGGCAGAGTAGCTTGTCGTAAAATGGCGGGAATGGTAAGGATGGACGAAGCAGCGTGACGGACTAGCTCACTTTTGTTACGAGACGTGTAGAAGATAACAACTAAAATAAAGTTTGAGTTGGTGACAGTTAGTGCTGCTGAGAATTGTTCAGGTGAGCTGTAATGGTTTAAGTTTTAAGGAAAGTGCGGTGATATCAGTTAACGTGTATATTATATTCATAATGTTTGTGTGTGTTTACTTGACAATAAACGTCTTCAAATCAGCTTGGTGTTTCCCTTTCAATTGTTGTGATGTTTTTCAAAATAAATAAATCATTCATTCATTCATTCATTCAAAAGTAGCTGGTTACTTTTGTACTTTGTCGCTATCACTCTCATACTGTACATATATACGTTATGCCTATCCAATTTACTAAAAGTGTAAACAAATCGATTTCATCAAAATTCTTGTATAAACACCCACTGTATCGAATCAATAACAAATTAATCTATAATTCGTGTCTTTGAACTCACTCACTCACTTGATGTCTAATCACTTTTTTCACCAAAATTCACTTGTTTTCAATATTTATTTTTCATTTGAAAAATCTTCACTAAAATATGATGTTATTTCTTGATTGAAACATGTGTAGGTATATCTGTAGTAGCATAGACTAGCGTAGAGATGGTGGAGAATTTGAAATTAAAAAAAATCGATTAATGCGGGGACGAACAAGCGATTTTTATTTACTTTCTTTATAATTAAAAAATAATTGCTGCTTTTAGTCTTTGGAATTATATCAAGTATTGTAAATAATGAAATAGACAAAAATACGTCGATCTATTCAATTAATTAATAATCGATTGCAATAGGTTCTAGGTTCTAGGTTTTCCATCATTAAATGTCTATGGTCGAGTTAATGGCGTCTTTGATTACGCTTGTCATAAATTGGATTAGAATACAACATAATAATAATAATACATTCATTTATTTCGGGCAACTTAGGTCCATACAATAAGTACCTTACAGACTAACATGCATATTTATGTATATAGTACATTGCTTATTTTTAATACAGTTCACGAGATAGGACTAAAAACTGCAATACACTGCGCCGCTCTCTGTGTGTATGTGTATCTACTAAACCAATGAAAGAGTCGCATCGAGCGATAAACGAAAGTTTGGCAGCCGTGCTAACCGCTCCGTTTTATAGCTGACGCATAGCGCAAAACGCTGCAGTGATACTTAGTGTACTTATCATTTAAGAGAAGTTTCCCTGCCGGCCGCGCGGCCGTGTTTGGTATTCGTTTGGGGTCTTGCTGACTTTATCGCTCGTGACATAAGCGCTCGCAGCCGTCCCCCCATGCACATCCCCTCCCGCTTCTCCGTTTCCCGCTAATGTATATCGTGGTAGCTGTAGGCTTTTCAAGATTTTCTTCTTACTTCTTACTTCTTTTAACTCGCTATATTGGTATACAGGGTGTTTACGGAGCTTAGATGTTGTTCAATAAAGGATGTTTGCACAATATTGTATTGTATTATTTAAGTATTAAAGTCCAACAGAAGGACTAGCCGCAACAACTTAGATCAAACGGATTCAAAATGTAAATCTGTTTACTCAGTCTATTTGGGATTATTTTGGTTGAATGAATAATTATAATCCCCGCTACAGTATGATGACTACATTAGGATCATTCGTGATTTCTACAAGATTATATTTAACTTACCTTGTTCGTTCATTTACTTACTAGGTTATGCCCGCAGCTCCACCCGCGTGGTATTCGGTTATCGCGCGCTGTTCCCTCGGGAACTGTGCATTTTTCCGGGATAAAAAGTAGCATAAGTCACTCTCGAGACCATAAACTATCTCTATGCCAAAAATCACGACGATCCGTCACTCCATTACGGCGTGAAAGCGTAACAAACAAACAAACTCACTTTCCCCGTAAGGAAGGACTTGGGTTAAATCTTGTAAGTTAAATTTGACCCACTTCCAGTAGTCCGATTTTTTTTTTTATGCGACTGGAAGGCAAACGAGCTAGTGGGTCTCCTGGTGGGAAGAGATCACCACCGCCCATAAAAATCTGCGACACTAGGGGTATTGCAGATGCGTTGCCAACCTAGAGGCCTAAGTTGGAATACCTCAAGTGCCAGTAATTTCACCGGTTGTCTTACTCTCCGCGCCGAAACACAACAGTGCAAGCACTGCTGCTTCACGGCAGGATTAGCGAGCAAGATGGTGGTAGCAATCCGGGCGGACCTTGCACAAGGTCCTACCACCTGCAATTGACTTTAAATTTGCTAAACTTATGTAAATCTAGTGACAATACAATAATCTGATAGTAACATCCTGGGCCCGATTGCATAATAAAATACAAGCTAATAGTATTAGCGATTTTGTATTGAAATTCACTAATATTATAGCTTGTACTTTATTATGCAATTGAGCCCTGGTAGTCCGGCCAGGATCGTCTCCACGGGACGGAACTATTCAACGGTTAATGGCATTGACTTGAAATGTCTTGAAAGGACGCATGTTTATGGGCGGTGCAGGTGATCTCTTACCATCAGGAGACCCACTGGCACGCTTGCACATTCAGAAGTTAGATCAAATTGCACAACTACCAATATCGAACCGAAAATGCTATGTCAATGGCTAACCGGAGTTGTGGCCGCTGCATGTCCCTCTCGCTCTCGTATCAAATATTATAAGTGTCAGAGGGACCGCACGACACGAACTTCGAGTTTCGGAGTAGTTGTTTGTTAGTCAACGTCATCGTAATAGTAACTTCATGCAACTCACACATTATAAAACAAAACACATTCAACCTTCAACAACGGATACCTAGCTGTTTATTCAAAACTCCATTTGTAGTCGAAATTACCGCGGGCTCATAAAAGACGCTATAAACCGAAATAAGAGTTGTGCAATGGCCCAAGGCGTACATATGCCGAAGCACGTAAGCCCTGAAGGAAATACCCTCTTTTTATTCTAATAGAATTCCATTGATGGCCCATCAAACCGGACCCTCGCCGATAAATAGCTGGTAGATTAATAGCCACTTAAATAAAGAGCTCGCCCGCAAAAGTCTATTTTACTGTTCATAGTTTACGGCTCATTTGCGGAATCGTCTTTTGATAAATCGCGATGAGGGCTCAATGAGCTTAATGACCTGTCTTTACTAGGTGGAGGTTTGACTCGCGAATAACGTGCTGATGAACCTTGGATGTTTTGCTTGTGCCTGTAAAACTGTGTTAGTGAAGTTTTCAGCAGTTTCAGTTTCAATTGCCAGCTCTATTTAAAATGAATACCAAACAGCGAGCAAAAAAAAAAACCAAAACACTTCCAGCACAGTGTCTTTTTCGAATAATACCGAGCAGTGACGCATCGCATGCGCACCGCTTTTAGTATGCTTTCCTCACCGCTGCTTAAAATACGCAAACGGTGCTGAACCGCAGTGACGTGCCGCAAACGTCACGACTTTTGTTCGGTAAAGACCTGAAGTTTACGACACTGCGTTTCAATAAATTTGTGTGTATTGTGGCGGTGTGGAGAGCATGCGATAAAAACGGTGCGCATACGGTGCGTCACTGCGATTCCGTATTTTAAGCAGTGGTTTGGCCGCAGCTTTAGGTTAGGTTAGACAATACGGTCTCAGAATGGCTGACTCTGACTCGTAATAGTCGTTATCACGTGTCAGTGCTTGATGTATAATTCACGCCCACAGCGGCCCGCCTACGACACATCGACATTTTAATAATTAATGAAGTGTCAATTTGCCTGTCGCTCTACACTTTAATATTACGTTACGATCCGATTAACACACGATTCATATTCATCATCATCATCATCATCTCAGCAGTAGGACGTCCACTGTTGGACATAGGCCTCCCCCGTAGACCTCCAGTTGCTTCGGTTGGCAGCGGCCTGCATCCACCGTGAACCCGCGGCTTTAACCAGATGATTCATATTAGTATATTATAAATTTTAGTTATACCTGGCGTAAAGTATGGAACAATTTAAACGATAGCCCGCTAAGGTGTAAACAATTAATAATCAAACGCGCGGCCGCGTTAGGTATCCGTTTGGGATATTGCTGTCTTTATCGCTCATGACATAAGCGCTCGTAGCCGTCCCCCCCATGTATATCCCCTCCCGCTTCTCCGCTTCCCGCTAATGTATATCGAGATAGCTGTAGACTTTTCAAGATTTGGACGGTTGAATTTTGGGTTTCGTTGTCTTCATATTATTTATACGAAAATTATAGCACAGAAATCAATGATATTTCACTGAAAAAAATAATTTCTACCGTTCAAACAGTAAACGGATTCACATTAAAAGTAACTGTTTTGTACATTACCAACAACCGTTTCAAAAACAGTTAAATACAAAACAGTAAAATTAACTGATGGAACATTTGAAATTAATGAAAAAACGTTAAAATTAAACGATGGTAATCATTAAATTTATATCAGTAACTTTTAATGTTTAGAACAGTAACACTTAATGATCAAAAACAGTAAATTTAACGGAGAACACAGTAAAGCTAACTGATCATGATTTCGCAAAAATGCCTGTGTTGTAACAGTAAATTTTAATGACTTGACCGTTATCACTTAATGATCAAAACAGTAAATTCAACGGAGAACACAGTAAAGCTGACTGATCATTATTTCGCAAAAATTACTGTATTGTAACAGTGAATTTTAATGACTTGACCGTTATCACTTAATGATCAAAGCAGTAAATTCAACGGAGAACACAGTAAAGCTAACTGATCATGATTTTGCAAAAATGTCTGTGTTGTAACAGTAAGTTTTAATGACTTGACCGTTATCACTTAATGATCAAAACAGTAAATTTAACGGAGAACACAGTAAAGCTAACTGATCATGATTTCGCAAAAATGTCTGTGTTGTAACAGTAAGTTTTAATGACTTTACCGTTATCACTTAATGATCAAAACAGTAAATTTAACGGAGAACACAGTAAAGCTAACTGATCATGATTTTGCAAAAATGTCTGTGTTGTTACAGTATATTTTAATGTATTGAACGTTATCTCTTAATGATCGAAACGGTACATTATAATGTCTGGAACGTTGTATCTTAATGATCAAAACGGTAAATTATAATGTCTTGGACATTATCACTTGCTGATCAAAACATTAAATCATAATGTCTTGGACATTATCACTTAATGATCAAAGCAGTTGATTTAACGGAGGACACAGTAAAGCTGACTGATCATAATTTTGCAAAAAATTATGTTGTAACAGTAAATTATAATGTCTTGGTCATTATCTCTTAATGATCGAAACAGTAAATTATAATGTCTTGGACATTATCACTCAATGATCAAAGCAGTTAACGGACAACACAGTAAAGCTAAATGATCATGATTCAGCAAAAATATCTGTTGTAACAGTAAATTATAATGTCTTGGACATTATCACTTAATGATCGAAGCAGTAAATTTAACGGAGGACACAGTAAAGCTGACTGATCATAATTTTGCAAAAATGTCTGTTGTAACAGTGAATTATAATGTCTTGGTCATTATCTCTTAATGATCAAAGCAGTAAACTTAACGGACAACACAGTAAAGCTAACTGATCAGGATTCAGCAAAAATATCTGTTGTAACAGTAGATTATAATGTCTTGAACGTTATATCTTATTGATCAAAACAGTAAATTATAATGTCTTGGACATTATCACTTGCTGATCAAAATAGTAAATTATAATGTCTTGGACATTATCACTTAATGATCAAAGCAGTTGATTTAACGGAGGACACAGTAAAGCTGACTGATCATAATTTTGCAAAAAATTATGTTGTAACAGTAAATTATAATGTCTTGGTCATTATCTCTTAATGATCGAAACAGTAAATTATAATGTCTTGGACATTATCACTTAATGATCGAAGCAGTAAATTTAACGGAGGACACAGTAAAGTTGACTGATCATAATTTTGCAAAAATGTCTGTTGTAACAGTAAATTATAATGTCTTGGTCATTATCTCTTAATGATCAAAGCAGTAAACTTAACGGACAACACAGTAAAGCTAACTGATCAGGATTCAGCAAAAATATCTGTTGTAACAGTAGATTATAATGTCTTGAACGTTATATCTTATTGATCAAAACAGTAAATTATAATGTCTTGGACATTATCTCTTAATGATAGAAACGGTAGATTATAATGTCTTGAACGTTATATCTTATTGATCAAAACAGTAAATTATAATGTCTTGGACATTATCACTTGCTGATCAAAATAGTAAATTATAATGTCTTGGACATTATCACTTAATGATCAAAGCAGTTGATTTAACGGAGGACACAGTAAAGCTGACTGATCATAATTTTGCAAAAAATTATGTTGTAACAGTAAATTATAATGTCTTGGTCATTATCTCTTAATGATCGAAACAGTAAATTATAATGCCTTGGACATTATCACTCAATGATCAAAGCAGTTAACTTAACGGACAACACAGTAAAGCTAAATGATCATGATTCAGCAAAAATATCTGTTGTAACAGTAAATTATAATGTCTTGGACATTTTCACTTAATGATCGAAGCAGTAAATTTAACGGAGGACACAGTAAAGCTGACTGATCATAATTTTGCAAAAATGTCTGTTGTAACAGTAAATTATATTGTCTTGGTCATTATCTCTTAATGATCAAAGCAGTAAACTTAACGGACAACACAGTAAAGCTAACTGATCAGGATTCAGCAAAAATATCTGTTGTAACAGTAGATTATAATGTCTTAAACGTTATATCTTATTGATCAAAACAGTAAATTATAATGTCTTGGACATAATCACTTAATGATCAAAGCAGTTGATTTAACGGAAGAAACAGTAACGCTGACTGATCATAATTTTGCAAAAAATTATGTTGTAACAGTAAATTATAATGTCTTGGTCATTATCACTTAATGATCAAAGCAGTAAACTTAACGGACAACACAGTAAAGCTAACTGATCATGATTTAGCAAAAAGGTCTGTTGTAGCAGTAAATTATAACGTCTTGGACATTATCTCTTAATGATCTAAACGGTACATTATAATGTCTTGAACGTTATATCTTATTGATCAAAACAGTTAATTATAATGTCTTGAACGTTATCTCTTAGTGATTAAAACAGTTAATTTAACGGAGAACACAGTAAAGCTAACTGATCATGATTTTGCAAAAAAATATGTTGAACAGTAAATTATAATCCCACCAAAAACATAAATGTAAAAAAGGAGAGCCAAGTTCAATACAAAAACTATGCTTGGCTGTGGGCTTCGCCGCAAAAATAATGGAGATCTAAATGAGTTCCAAGTTAAAATAACATTATCAACAAGTATTAAACTCTATTTCTGTGCTTTATTGGATACCTATAACAATTGCTGTTATTTAAAAATGTGAGATCTTAAAGTAGGTTAGATTTGACTTGACCAGTTTTCATTACATCAGTCATTTTATAAAGTTATTCAACATAATTATATACCTATATATTTTTTAATTCTGATAAAAACTCAAAAACTGGCCAAGTCAAATCTAACCTACTTTAAGATCTCACATTTTTAAATAACAGCAGGTGATAGGGCAAACTATTGAAACACAGATATCTTGGAAGTGTTCTTTATTACTATATCCTGGTCTTTTCTATTATCATATTTATCAAGTCTCACTGTTTTTGGAACTTGTCAAAATCATTTACAACATTCGGGGCAAGCAGTTCGGTATGCAAAGGCAAAGTGGATCTCGTTAACCGGCTTAATAACAATTGGGAAGGAGAGTATGGTGAGCCCAACACTGGACTATATTCCTGTACTCCAATAGCATTAATTATATGTCCAAATGTTCATCGCTACATTTCTTCAGCATATTTTTTGCGATGGCTACAAATTTTTCAACAAAACCATTCGATTTAGGATACATAGGACTAAATGTATTTTATGTCTTTAAAGCAACTTTCACAATTTTCTAGAAATAGGTATTTCAGCAGATATTTGTAACAGTAAAACATTAAAATTATATATCCCCAAATACAGTGGAAAAAGTATTTTTTTTTTACTAGATCCAGAAAGACCAATTTGCCAGGACTGTTTTAAATCCATGACTTAAAAATATTTTGCGTCACTAAGTAGACTTGAGGTCATTGATAGGTTGGTATCTCAAACTATTTTTTAGAACACATTTGTAGTAAACAAATACTATTAAACAAATCTCTACGATCCAGACACACACAAATTGCAGTTTGGTATTTCTCAACTAAGTATTACAATCCTCTTAATCCATTCTGTTGCTTCATCCATCTTTGAAAGCACACCTTTATCCGTTTGTTAGTCCTTTACCTCATAAGCATAAATTACTTGTAGTTATTCACCGGATCGCGTTTCGTCGCGATCTCAACATTTCTGAACACACAATCATACACAAATCAGCCCAGTCCCAAACTTAAGCAAAGCTTGTGCTATGGGTACTAGGTGAGGTGACGGTATACATACTTGTATAGATAAATACAAACTTAAATCCATAGATAACATCCATGACTCAGGAATAAATATTCGTGCTCATCACACAAATAAATGCCCTAACCGGGATTCGAACCCGGGACCTCCAGCTTCGTAGACCAGGTCCACTACTCACTAGGCTAAACGGTCGTTAAACTAGAGTACTATTACACTATAGTAGATTGTTTGTCAAGAGTCTAAAATAAGCCATATCAGCACAAGTTTTTACTAGGATTGCAATAAAACATTAAACGATACTAGCCCTAGGGGCTAAAAGTATTACTTTAGCCCTGCTTCGGAGGCTAATATGACTAACTTTTCGAGCATTCTTTTGTTTAATATGTTTGGTACAGTCGAGGGCAAAGATAAATACGGTCAAAGTGACTAAAATATGTATGCATGCCCTTAATGTTAGGACAATATGGTCGCGTACACATACCTACTTTTGTCCCTTTTGACCGTATGATGTAAATCTTTGCCCTCGACTGTACCTGTGTAGTATCATACCTAAACTCATTGAAATTTTATCTTAGTCTAATGAATAATAGCCAATACGCAGTCATTGTGACATTGAAGTACACTGCACTGCATTAATGTCGTGGAAAAAAAGCGAAAAAGGTACAGTCGAGGGCATAAATATATGTACGTTCCCAAAGTTTCAAAAATATCTGATTAACCTTATTCCCTTGACAATAAAGTCGTGTTCACATATTTTTGATCACTGTCCGTGCCGATATTTTCGCCTTCGACTGTACATTGCGACTAAATATATTGTCTAATACAAAATAGGATACAAAGCGAAAATTTTATACATGATCGATGTAAAATGAGACTAAAATTAATAGCGACAAAAAAAAACAGGGTTAAGACACAACGCGATAGTTAAAAAGTATGCTTATGAGGTATAGGACTAACAAACACTTTTATCACACAATCGGTCAAGCTCAGACTTAAGCTGTTCTTTTAATTTAAGAGTTACACGATGAGGTGGCTTTGAGACTGGTATAGAGCCTTCCTTCAACAATATATTCACCGGGGAATCTTCCTGTACCGGTAAATACATCATGGTATTTTGAAACTAATGCACTTTTCCTTGGATCATCTGTAACAATATTTTGTATTACCTTATTTATGTGTTTCCTTTCAATTAACCCTAACACCAAACAAGCATCTTTGCCAAGTGTTGGCTTGGTGTGTGTTGGCTGGAATTGTAAGTCAGTTCCAATAAATTCCATAAAATAACCTTTAATTTTGAGTTTGACTTCCAACAGCGCAGTTCCTAATACTTTGATACCTGTATTGTTGTAAGCCTGTAGCCTAAATTTACAAATGTTCCAACTTAAATTTTTTTGTCATCCATGTGTAAAATGCTCCATCGAATTTGTAACATTTTAAGGGTCGGGAGAACCTGCGAGAATCGCCTTACCGTAACTTTTGTAGAAGTCGTATACAGCTGCATGTTGTCGCACCACTTTCATCATACATTCCATGCTCCATCAACTTCAACTTTTTTGCTTAGTGGCAATCGGTCGCTTTTGGATAGCGTCCATTACTGCCAATGACACCTGACAGTAGCGAAGTGTATATTGTGTCAGACCGGTTGAAAGGGGTTTCTAAACGGGGGTTCTCGAAGCGAGTTTGTTGCGTACACACCTGGAATAGACATACACAAAACATAGGGACATCACACAACATAGAAGACAGTACAAAACATTTAAACTTTACAGATTGGATCAAAGGGAGCGACAGAAGCGAAAAAGCACCTAGAGTTTTATTTTTTCTTTGGTTACAAATTTAATTAAGAGGTTAAGGATTTTTTTGTTTGAGGAGGCATGGAGTAGGAGGGTTTTGAGGTTAGTGGGTTTAGGAATACATGGCGGGAGGATGTTGTAAAGGGAGGTTGTTCTCATAGGGCAGTTTAATAGGATGTGATCGGCAGTACCCTCCTCCAGGCCGCATGCACAGAGGGGGGATTGAACAATACCCCAACTGTACAGGCGGGCGGGAGTACAGGTATGTCCTATGCGTAATCTGCAAATCACTGACGTGGTTTGCTTGTTGGTTTGCCGAAACCGAAAGAACCAAGGCTTAGACGGGATGTTGGGTTGAATGTCCCCGTAGTGTCGACCTTTCACCAATATGGAACGCTCATACTGTCGCAGCCAGTTAGTATCGAGGTCCGATTTTGCAGAGGAGAAGAGGTCATAAAAGTAGCAGTTGGAGTGGTCTAAGCTGCCGATCTCTATGGCGTCCTTGGCATGTGCGTCAGCAACTTCATTGCCCTGGATCCCAGAATGACTGGGAATCCAGGCCAATGAAGTCTCTAGGTTACGGGTATGACATTCCCATAGGGTTTGCCTGATATTTAATACAAGGGGGTAGCTGACTTTGGAAGAAAATGGGTTGGCCTTAATGGATTGCAAGCTACTCAGGGAGTCCGAAAAAATTATACATTTGCGCATCCCGTGGGCGTTTACGTACTTAATTGCTTCCAGTATAGCTACTAACTCTCCCGTAAATACTGATGTAAGGGGTGGGCATTTAAAACTAAGGATCACTGAATACTTTGGAATCCAGACCGCTGAACCCACCGCGCCACCGATCACGAGCCTAGAGGAATCTGTGAATATGGGCGTCCAGCCCCGCCAAAAGTTGTAGATTTTGTGGTGAAAGATTTCGTTGGCACCAGGTTCGTTTTTGGTAATTCCAAAATCTAAAATAATATTAGGTTCAAAAATTAGGGCTTCATAACTATGTGAAAAAAGAGGGAGGGGGTAACAGGAGAACGAAGGGTCAGGGAGGTTAGAAAATTTGCGAAAACTATTTATTAAGCAGGGCGGGTTTTTATTAAACCAAACTCCACTGTCAGTAATTAGATTAGAGAGTTCTTGAAGTTTTGGAATGAGAGGGTGGTCATAGTTAAGGGAAAGCCTAAGAAAAAATCGATCGGCCAGGTATTGACGTCGGAGAGAAAGGGGAGGGTCCATAGCTTCTACTTGAAGGGTGTTCGTCGGAGAGGATTTCATAGCTCCTAGAATAACCCTTAGAGCCTGGTACTGAATTTTATCCAGCTTAGTCAGTGCCACCTTGCTACACGGTTCTAAAGTAAAAGAGCCATAGTCAAGAACACTACGGACAATGGCGTTGTATAGGAGTTTTTGAGAGTATGGGTGAGCACCCCACCACACACCCGAAAGACAACGTAAGACATTAATACTAGATTGGCACTTTTGGGCTGTGAAATCGATGTGTGGGGACCCGGAAAGACGGGAATCGAGGACAACGCCTAAAAATTTGATTTGCTTACTTACAGGGATCAGTTGGTTATTGAAAGCTACCTCTACAGGGGGGAAAGACCTTTTCCTGGTAAAGGGAACTACACTACATTTTGATATTGAGAGGGAAAGACCATGAACAGCAAGCCATTCTCCCAAATAGAATAGAGCTTGGTTCAGGTTAGAAGTGGCTACATCGACGGAGTGGGAAGAGGAGTAAAGGGCTATATCATCGGCGTACTGCAAAATATTGCAGAACGGGGTAACTGCTTCATCTAAGTCGTGTGTATACAGACTGTATAGTAAAGGGCTGAGCACGGAGCCTTGCGGAAGTCCTTGCCAAATTTGTCTTGGTGGGGAATGGGAACCACAATGCCTTACTTCTATAGAACGTTCCATAAGGAAGTTGCAAATGAAATGTGTCAACTTCTGCGGCAATCTCAGCTTAGATAGCTTATCTCTGAGAAGGGAGAGTATTACATTATCATAAGCGGATGTTATGTCCAAGAACACGCCAATAAGGAACTCGTTCCTTGTTAGGGTGATCCGGATGTCTGTGGTTAGAATTGATAGACTATCCATAGTGCCCATTCCTCTCCGGAATCCAAATTGACTTTTGGGCAGGATTTTCTCCGATTCGACAAACCACTCCAAACGTTTCTTTATCATATGTTCTAAAATTTTGAGCAGGCACGATGATAGAGCTATTGGACGATGGGAGGATGATAGGAGGGGGTCTTTACCTGGTTTTGGAAGGGGGATAATGGCTTGTATTTTCCATGCGTCTGGCACATAACCTAGATCAAAAAAATAATTTATAAGGTCTAAAAAGTATTTCTGTGTTATGTGTCCAGCTTTGGACAAAAAAGCATACGGGATGTTGTCTAAACCAGGGGCTGAGTTTTTTAGATGGTCCAGAGAGGCCAGAAGTTCTGACCAAGAAAACGGTTGGTCGAACCTGTTAGGGGTGCAATTGGGAGGATAAGGAGAGGGAAGGGAATTTAAGTGGGGAGCAGAGGGGGGGGCTAGTGTATCAATGAATGCTTGAAGCCAAATAGAAGCGTCGTTACTCGACAAACCCCGGTCTATGTATGACCCCCGATAACGTTTAATATTTTTCCACAGTATGGCTGCTGGTGTACGAGGAGAGATATTCTGACAGAAAGTTATCCACGCACATTTCTTTTTTTTTTTGAACAGGCGTTTTGACATAGCCGCAATCTTTTTAAAAGCTATGAAGTTAGCGGTGGACATGTTTTCGGAGTATGCTTTCTCTGCCTCCTTTCTTTTGCGGATGATATCGGAGCATTCCGAATCCCACCAAGGGGGAGAGGACCTCCCAATCTTGGTCCTTTTCTTAAGGGGAATGTTCTTGTCTGCTGCATCTATGAGAGCCTTAGTGAATTCGTCGTGGCAGATGTGGACGTTTTCTGGGGACACGTTAGGCAACTTGGAGACTCTTTCATCTACATCCACGGCAAACTGGTCCCAGTCTGCCTTGGGCAAGTGGTATCGGTTGGTAATTTGGGGTGAGGGTTGGGAAGAAGTAGCCGGGAACGATATTAGGATTGGGAGGTGATCACTGCCGTGGGAGTCGTGGAGCACCGACCAGGAAAGAAGGGTGCCAAAAACGGGGGAGCAAAGTGAGAGATCCACTGCGCTAGCGTTTTGCCCAGGGGCCGTCCTACGCGTCGGGGAACCATCATTAAGAAGGCAGATGCTTTTATCCTCCATGAGGTCTATGAGGTCGCAGGCCAATGCGTCATAATCAGCGCTTCCCCACATTAGGTGGTGGCAGTTGAAATCACCCAGGATAAGGAATGGGCCTGGGAGGGCAGAAAATATGCGTTCCAGATCTGAAATATGAATAGAATGGGGGTCGGAAATATAAATGGATAGTACTGTGAAGTCCATGATTTTGGCGGCGACAGCATTAATGCTGGAAGGAAAGGGGGGAAGAGTAAGACGTGTAAACGTGACAGAGGATTTAATGAGAAGGGCGGCTCCTGCGTAGCCGTCATCTCTGTCATGTCGAAGGCAGAAGAACCCAGGCACCCGAAACCGGGATCCCGGGACCAA
Source organism: Choristoneura rosaceana (assembly GCA_037349165.1). NCBI lineage: Eukaryota > Metazoa > Arthropoda > Insecta > Lepidoptera > Tortricidae > Choristoneura > Choristoneura rosaceana. The sequence continues at coordinate 18,376,987 of JAZBNJ010000028.1, read as the reverse complement.
CCATGTCTCCGAAATGGCAAAGACGGCAGGGTCATACGAGGCAACCATTTGCAAGATTTCATGTTTCTTAGGGCGGAGACTATGACTGTTCCATTGGATGAGCTGGAATTTTGACAACTGAGAGAAGGTGGGAAAGTTTATTGGCAACGTTGGTCGGTAGGGGGAATTCGTCCATTTTACTGAACATATTTATCAATAACGATAGTAGGACATCCAACAGATTATCGTTGGGAGGGGAATCATAGGAGGGGGGGCGAGGGGAGCTTGGAAATTGAAGCGCGGCCCCAGTCCTCGGAGGAGGGGGGTTCCGATCTCCAATTAAGGCGTTGTGCGCAGCGCGGTCATAACCTTGTGATAGGGGGCGGCGGGGGGACCTTGGAATGTACACGGTTTTTCTATAGCTTTGTGGCTGACTGTGGGTGTGGGAGGGGGTAGAGTTGGGTTGGTATTGGGACATAGGAGGATCGCTTTGGAAAGAGAGCTGTGTCTGAGCCGCATCTGCATACGTTCTCTTTACGGCGGGGAACCTGTCGCATGCCTGAGAGTAGGAGATGTTCTCTTCAGACATTGTTTCCTTAATAGTTTGTTGGCGGGTGTGTTCTGGGCAGGTCTTGCTGGTAGCGAAGTGCCTGCCTGAGCAGAACACGCAAAACGCTAGGGTTTCCTGCACATCGCATGTTCTACCTGTGTGATCTTGACCGCACTTGTAGCATTTTGGCTTTGATCGGCACTGCTCTGCAATGTGACCGAATTTGCAACAACTGTGTTACAATACAATGGTATTGTGGGCAGGCGGTACTTTTCAACCGCTAAGGATGTATAGCAGCAGAAAATTCTGGCTGGCAGTACTTGTCCGCTAAAAGTGATCACCACGGTTCCTGTAGGGGTCCACTCAACGCCATCAGGTTTGTGGACTTTACGATTCAGTCGTCTGGCTTTGAGGATTGCCCCACAGCCAGAAGGCAGTTCCACGTCACTGACGAATGCATCCAGGGCTAAGTCTGTCGGTACTCCCCTGACAATACCCATGCGGGTGACATTGAATGTAGGTATAGATGCTTCGAAATTTTTAGACACAAGTAATGGGTCCGATAAGAAAGCATTTGCTGCCTCAGCCGTATTAAACTCTACGCTAACGCGGTTTCTCCCTACTTTTTTTATTCCATCACGCGCTATGTTTTGTACACGTGAGTTTACCATGACTTGGCCGAACTTAATGGGGTTTAGGGTAGTACCGGAGGAGGGATCGGATTCTGGTTTGGATACGTGTACCAGGAATGGTCCTCCATCATTGGAGGTGTATTTACGTCCATTTTTCAGGTCTGGGTGTTCATAAAGATGAGCTATGGAGTCGGAAGGGGCCCTACTCCCCAACTTAGTCGGGGGTTGAGATCCACCCGGCGCCGTAGCCTTTCTTTTTCCCGCCAGTAAGGGTATCTCGGCATCCATCGACACCTCCGATTGACTGTCTTGCGACAAATCAACCGGAGGGCCGCCGGAGACCGGGTCCCCAATAGAGGTTATGTCGGGAGGTTTTGGGGGGAAATGAGACATAGCGGAGTTAGCAGCGTACGAGAGTTGGTTAAAACACTTACTGGTCGCCGAAACCGCAGGGTAACACAAAAAACAAGTAAAAAATAGCACTAGGCCACAAAATTTCTAGGTCCGACACAAACACGTGCTATCACCAAAGAAGTCAAGTGGACAGTCGTCCATGCTCCATCCTCGACATACATTTAGGGGAATCTGTTTCCCTTATCGAGCTGTAGATTTTGAGCCGATCCTAGGCAGAATGCTAGTTTTTTCCTACATTTTAATTGTACTTTTCTTGAGAAAAAGAATTTGGTAAAGATTTGGTTACTCGTTTTGTTTTGACACTTGACAGTTCCGACGTTTTGTTCATCAAGTGCGTTTACGGAGTGTGGTAGTTTGTTAAGTCCGCATACGCGCACGACACTGTTTCATGAGAAATTTATTTTCGAACTTTCATTTTTTTGGTTCAAACAATTTCTGTATATGTTTAATCAATTACGAAGTTGACAATGTTATAACTCGTTATTCGGAAATCCTCTTTTATATTAAATTAACTAGTCAGTTGGCCTTACGTGTCAACGACCTGCCTTCGTAAACGCGCCGTTATCATAGAGGGAGTCTGTAGACTAAGTTGACTATACGGATGCGTTCCGAAATACCCTGCTATGGTAATAAATAAATAAATAAATAAATAAATAATAAATATCACGGGACAATTCACACCAATTGACTTAGCCCCAAAGTAAGCTTAGCAAAGCTTGTGTTATGGGTACTAGGCAACGGATAAACATACTTATATAGATAAATAAATACTTAAATACACATTAAACATCCAAGACCCGAGAACAAACATTCGTATTATTCATACAAATATCTGCCCCGGCCGGGATTCGAACCCGGGACCTCAAGCTTCGTAGTCAGGTTCTCTAACCACTTAGCCATCCGGTCGTCGAATCGGATGTAATGGATCCCAACTATTTGATTTTTAACTTGAACTCCAAAAAAACCATATTTTTAGTTTTCCACTTGAAGAAAATATCTGCTTTCATATTCTGTCGTTTTAGCTGTCGGGGTCAATTGATTTTAATTTTGAAGTCTGTAAGGACACCTACTTATAACTGTTCTGTCCTCGAGTTTTGTGAACGCACCTCAAGTTGTTTTGTCGTCTATCAATGAACTAAAATAATTTCTTTGCTCACCCGCGACCTTAAGATAGCTAAGTCTATGCAAATTATGCGTGTTCATGCAGTTCCTCCACCTCCACACTGTACGAACACACACAAATTACACAAACCCATCTATCACCACCACCACAACTCACTGACGCGTTTCGAACTCAACCAGAGCTCATCCTCAGAGTGACACAACCGTACACCATGCTACCAGTTGTTAGACTAACAAACCACCACCACTGTTTTAATTTGTCAAACAAAACAAAAAACTACCCGCAAAATATTAATAAATTTTAAATGTGATACAAAACTACCTTGATTTTTTAATTTTATTTATTTATTGTCAAGGCATGTTTTAATAACTACCGTTGCTAAAATTAGACCCAAGCCGTAGCAAGGGAGATGACACTAAATTTATTTGCTCATTAATAATAGACCCCATACTATTGTACCTAATTATCTCCATACATTCTAACACATCAAGACGAAACCCCTTGTCACAGTAATGTAACACTTCATACGAATCTGAGTCCGATATTGAATGATTTAATTCCAACAGATGCTTGGCAAAATTAGATCTATCAGGATGCCCGTTCCTATATGCCTAGTATTAAAACTGCGCCCGGTCTGACCTACATATACTTTACTGCAGTCATTACAAGTGAGCTTGTATACACCCGATTTAGTTCCTTTATCCATCTTCTCTTTGTGGTTACAAAGTTTAGAGTACAAAGAGTTGTTAGTTTTAAAGGCTACATTAACATTGTTAGATTTTAAAATGTCATAAATTCTATCAGACAAACGACCAACATATGAAATACTACACCTATATTTGTTAGAAGACTGAGGAGGCAACCCGGCGTGAAGCATGCTATTCACTATCCGTGCTTGCTTCCTCCTAACCAAACCATCTACCATCGATTTCGTATAGCCATTTGACGTTGCTATGTGATAAATAGTATTTAACTCTGAATCAAAATTTACCCTAGAAAGAGGTACAGTTAATAATCTATGTACATAACAATGAAAGGCTGCTAACTTATGCTGCCACGGATGATTAGATGATGCTATTTGATGATGATGATGATGATGATGATGATGATGATGCATCCGGGGGAGGTTTGTGAATTAATTAATTTGGTAACATTATGCATGAAGCAAAATTATTTCCGGTTTAATGGACATTATTATTTACAAAGTGATGGTTTAGCAATGGGGTCACCTTTGAGTCCATTAATGGCAGACATTTTTATGGATTACTTTGAAAATCAGTATATTGTAGGAAATAATAATATTGTGTATTATTATAGGTATGTTGATGATTTAATTCTGTGTTGGAGGGGAAGTAGGAGGCAACTTGATTTATTTGTGGATAATATCAATAACAAACATGTAAAAATAAAATTTAAAAAAGAAATAGAAGAAAATTTTTCGCTTAATTTTTTAGATTTAACAATTACGAGATCAAACAATAAACAACAATTTAAAATTTATCGTAAAACCACATACACAGATGCTGTGATACCAGCATCATCTAATCATCCGTGGCAGCATAAGTTAGCAGCCTTTCATTGTTATGTACATAGATTATTAACTGTACCTCTTTCTAGGGTAAATTTTGATTCAGAGTTAAATACTATTTATCACATAGCAACGTCAAATGGCTATACGAAATCGATGGTAGATGGTTTGGTTAGGAGGAAGCAAGCACGGATAGTGAATAGCATGCTTCACGCCGGGTTGCCTCCTCAGTCTTCTAACAAATATAGGTGTAGTATTTCATATGTTGGTCGTTTGTCTGATAGAATTTATGACATTTTAAAATCTAACAATGTTAATGTAGCCTTTAAAACTAACAACTCTTTGTACTCTAAACTTTGTAACCACAAAGAGAAGATGGATAAAGGAACTAAATCGGGTGTATACAAGCTCACTTGTAATGACTGCAGTAAAGTATATGTAGGTCAGACCGGGCGCAGTTTTAATACTAGGTTTAAGGAGCATGTATCGGCATATAGGAACGGGCATCCTGATAGATCTAATTTTGCCAAGCATCTGTTGGAATTAAATCATTCAATATCGGACTCAGATTCGTATGAAGTGTTACATTACTGTGACAAGGGGTTTCGTCTTGATGTGTTAGAATGTATGGAGATAATTAGGTACAATAGTATGGGGTCTATTATTAATGAGCAAATAAATTTAGTGTCATCTCCCTTGCTACGGCTTGGGTCTAATTTTAGCAACGGTAGTTATTAAAACATGCCTTGACAATAAATAAATAAAATTAAAAAATCAAGGTAGTTTTGTATCACATTTAAAATTTATTAATATTTTGCGGGTAGTTTTTTGTTTTGTTTGACAAATTAAAACAGTGGTGGTGGTTTGTTAGTCTAACAACTGGTAGCATGGTGTACGGTTGTGTCACTCTGAGGATGAGCTCTGGTTGAGTTCGAAACGCGTCAGTGAGTTGTGGTGGTGGTGATAGATGGGTTTGTGTAATTTGTGTGTGTTCGTACAGTGTGGAGGTGGAGGAACTGCATGAACACGCATAATTTGCATAGACTTAGCTATCTTAAGGTCGCGGGTGAGCAAAGAAATTATTTTAGTTCATTGATATGGACCTCCGCAAAGTAACGCCTGATTCAATAAATTATTTGTCGTCTATCGAAAATCCACTCGTCATCATCAAAGAGTATAATAAGTATATTAGGAAGTCATCATCGTCATGATCACTGGAAGGCAACTCCATTGCATACGCCATGATTTGAGCTAAAAACTAATACTTCCTTGAGTCCTGTCTCGCTTCGGGTAAGAATCCACTGTTTTGAAGTGTTCTTCCATTTATATATAAGTGTGCTTACGGATTATATCTTGATTTTCAGCGTTCATCGCCACTTTTGCTAATTTAGAATCAAGCTCGACCATGCACAAAATGATGCCTGCGTTTCTGTTTTTTCACATCAAGTAACTGGTAAGAGTTTTCTTCAGCCTTCCCCGGTTTGCGTTTCTATTGCGTTTATTGCCATTGTTAACCAATTGGTGACTTTCTATTTTCAGCCACTATGATGTATTCACCCAACCAGCTGTTAAAATAGATTGAACAGTGTCGGTGGCACTAAAACCACATGGCTAGCTAAAGCTTTGTTTAGAGAAAAACCACATCTGTGGTAAGGTTTTCTTCCTTTGTTTCATACTTATTTCTTATTTGTCGCAAATGCCCAATTACTAACATGCTGCGTACTGCTTGTCCACAGGTTTTTCTTTCTTATTCTGTTTAACTTTAAATCTTAAAACAACTGGCTTTCTTACCATGCACGTGAGGCGAGTTTAACTTGAGGCCGGTGACTTCACTTCACTCACTGCGGTGAACATTATACAGAAGGGAGCAAACTATAAGAAGATACTGCACTACGGTTACCAGCTAGTAGGAAAGTCCAATGTGTTGAGAGGTAGAAAACTATTATACTACTGTTAGTGCCACGCTCAGTTGGACGTTGGTAATGTACCATATATATTATTTAACCTTAAGCTAAGAGACATAGTTAAGGCCCTTAAGCCAAGTTCAGTGTACGGCTTATAATATTAGAATATTTGAATATCTAGTGATATATCTTTGGAAAACACTAAAGAACAATAAAATTTGTAATAGTAATTCTTTTGTTTTATTTAAGCACAAACATCGGCTTGCTGACAGATTATCTTGGCGCCTCTTAAAATAAATATAGATATTTCCTGTCACTCCAAGCGCGGAAGAACCACACCCTCTATTAAGAGTCTCTATTTTTACTAGCCGATGCATAAACCAATGTTAACAAATTTAATCAAATCTTTCCTCTTTATAATATTAGTGTAGATTACAGTAGCAATCACTAGTGATTGCCTACAATCGGTTTCCTTTTTTGTATGGGGACTCCCAAACCCTCTCATACAAGAAAGGAGGCCTGTGCCCAAGCACTATATAACGCTTGCTCAGGGCAAATTGGGAACTTCACTTTATTTTTTATGTCTAAATGATGATTAATGTACTTAGCTAAGCATCATGTGCCCTAAAACTTTTGCTTGTAACAAAAGATTTAGTAAGTGCAGTAATTTGCTATGTAATAAAACCGGCCAAGAGCGTGTCGGACACGCCCAAAATAGGGTTCCGTAGCCATTACGAAAAAATTAAGTAATATTTTTCTAAGGATTTCGTATTTTATACGGAATCTTCCAAGTTTAGGTATATTTTATACCTTACGCTGCTATTTACTCATAAACTACTATAGTTCTCAAGCAAACTTAGCCGTTATAGTTTTCCTTGAAAGTTTGATATAATGACTACCATCCTGAATTTTTTCAAATTTTTCCACCCACCGGGTTAGATTTTAGAGGGGGGGGGGACGCTCGATTTTAATGAAAATTTGCACTTTAAAGTTGAATATTTCGCAAACAGAAGACTGAATCGAAAAATCGTTTTAACAAACCCCTAATGGTTTTAAAATACCTATCCAACGATACCCCACACTATAGGGTTGGATGAGAAAAAAAAAATCACCCCCACTTTACGTCTATGGGAGGTACCCTAAAAAAAATTGTTTTTGAATTTTTAATTGTACTATTTTGTCGGCATAGTTTACCTATATATCTGTGCAAAATTACAGCTTTCTAGCATTGATAGTCTCTGAGCAAAGCCGCGGACGGACAGACAGACAGACAGACAGACGGACAGACAGACAGACAGTCATGGCGAAACTATAAGGGTTCCGTTTTAGCCATTTTGGCTCCGGAACCCTAAAAATGTAGTGTCAATTTATAATAAATATATATCTTAATAAATGACATGGTTTTTTAGCTGCCTTACTCCACATCAATGATGTTATATGTCACTAGATTGGCAGTTTACGGCAGCGACGCGGAGCCACTTCGAATATGCCTGCAGGCATATCTGACTTCAGTTGCCTGCTTGACATTAAGTGAGCGTGACGTATCCGATAGTTTTACAAAATGGCGAAATGTGCCGTTAAAAGTTGTGTTTCACGGTCCGAAAAGCTTAGTAAAGCCACTGGCATCACTTTTCACACCTAAGTTAGCATAATTTTGATCATATTGACTAAAATTACACCAGAAAATGAAATAAATACATCGTGCATTATTTTTGCCATCAGTGTTACCAGAAAAACGATTTTAATTTTTCCGCTTTTTTGGGGGTTTAGTTAATGAAAGAATGAATGACGGAATTGAGTACCAGTAATACCTATGTGTTTCAGTACTAAAATTTCGGCAGACTGTAATATGCTCAATCATTACGAGAAATAGATTTTATTATACTATTTAATTTTAGTTCATCATCACATCTTAAAATAGTATTAAGTTCACTTAGAATGATCTTTTTAGGGTTCCGGAGCCAAAATGGCAAAAACGGAACCCTTATAGTTTCGCCATGTCTCTCTGTCTATCTGGCTGACTGTCTGTCTGTCCGTCCGTCCGCGGCTTTGCTCAGGGATTATCAATGCTTGAAAGCTTTTTTATTTCTATCTACATACCTTTTGAATATCTTAGATATTTATTATTTACTAGCTTTTTAAATAAACAACCAGCCAAGAGCGTGTCGGACACGCCCAAAATAGGGTTCCGTAGCAATTACGAAAAAAATCGCTGTGCATTATAACACAATTAAAACACTACTACAGTCTTAAAATCTATTACCAGAAAAAGAGCGTATCTTCACTGCACTTACGTCCTTTTGTTGAGAAGCGCAGTTTTTCGGAAATAACTCGAAAACGGTATATCCGATCATGTTTAAATCAATTTCCGTTGAAAATATTTATTAAGCGTTACCTTCCCATATTTTTTGCATATTTTTGGACAAAGGGTTTACAGATAGAAGGGGGTAGAGGACACAATTTTTGCTACTTTGGGAGCGATTATTTCCGGAAATCTTCACTTAATCAAAAAAGTTTTTGAGAAATCTTACTATATTTTCAAAAGAGCTGTCGAAATATGTGCCTCACGTTGATGCGAGTTAAAAAAAAATATTTTATCTTCTATTACATGTGTATGGAGTGCCCCCCTATAAATATTTATTTTTGTAATTTAACTACAAAACTAAATAGCGGCTTTGACAAGACATCTGTACTCCAAATTTCATTGATATACTCTTGTAGTTTTCGAGTAAAATGCCTGTGACATACGGACGGACGGACAGACAGACAGACAGACGGACAGACATGGCGAAACTATAAGGGTTTTGTTTTTGCCATTTTGGCTCCGGAACCCTAAAAACTGTAATTTATTCAAATCAAAATCTGTTTACTACTTTTTCTGAATATTCTCAATGTACCGTGTATGTGTACACTCCGTTACAGTTTTATAATAGGTAGTATAGACTGAAAATTTTATTAAATTCTGTTCACAATATACAACATTAATCACACCAAAACAATTAAATACATTTATTCATTTTTAGAAAATTATTTCTCACCACTGGCAACTCTGTCCATTTTCATGGCAGCAGTATTACTGTCTCACTTCAACGGTAATTAGTTGATTATTGGAAGAAACGAGACAAATATAGTTAACTTTGACATAATGTATAGGTTTCAAAGCTACGTCTTTCGAACCATGAAGTGGCGACACAAATCTGAGAATCTTTTGTAAGACGTTGCTGCTCTAGTATGTAGAAGCTCATTGCTCCACATTGACCCCTTGTTCTCAGTAAATTATCTGTTATAGCAAACCGTGTTCAAACACCAAGCCGCGTCTTACCCGAGCGGGCCTCTCGCGCGCGCCGACCAGCAAGATTTTGCTAGTGTGAGTGTGGTGCATGTGTGTTGTATAACACGCTGCCCCCTCCTCACCTCCCGCGCCCCGCTCTATTCCGCGCCGCGCTGATCGCGGACCAACAAGTAGTCGTTTCCAAGCCGCCGTAGCGAATGCGCGTGACATTTCCGCGCCCGCGCATACACACGACACGACGCTCACACCGCAAGCGGCATCGTCTTGCCCTACAGTGTTAAACTAGTGACTAACCCACTAATCCATTAACTGTCATTTTTTTTGATAGTAAAGACCTAACGAACCTACACCCCTGAGTTTTTCTCATTCTCTGCCAGCCGGCAGTGGCGCACCCCTTAAGTAGTTCCCAGTACTATATCTGGCGTCCCAACAGTGTGTGGATTAGTGGTAAAACAAACGATTCGCGAGTGAGTGATTTTCGTGAGTGTCGAAATCCGTTTGAACGACTCCGCGTCTACCTAACCTAAACTTGTGTGTTCGTGAACGTAATGCACATACCTATGTAGGTACGAACTATCCGCATAGTGATAATGACGCGTACTAGAAGTCAGGCAAACCCGGTGCAAATGGAAGACGTCCACAGTGACGAGGAGGAACGAGAAAACGTGCCTCCCGCGCCACGGATGCCTGCCCAGCAACAACAAATGCATGACGCATTCCCCATTCCTCTGCGCCACCTCAGCACGAACACCAGGAGTACCAGCATGACGGCGATGATGACGGAGATGATGCAATAGGCATTCCCCACCCCTCCCCCGCCACCCGCATTGCTGACGCAACATTCTCACAGCAGAACGTTTCCATGCTCCTAGAAGGCCTACAAAGAACGCAAACCAACGCTATTAAAGAAATCCTCGACAGTGTCCTCGGCCACCGCGCGAGTACCTCTACTCCCGCGCCGGTGCTCACCGAACATGGTAACTTTGCGCGTTGTAAGGCTGTGTTTAGCGGCACACCTACCGAGTCCGTAGAAGGATTTATCGATGCTATAGAAAGCTATAAAGAGTGCGCTAACGTGACTGATCATAATGCAATAAAAGGTTTGTCGATGTTGCTGACGCACGATGCGGCCACCTGGTGGCAGGGCATTAAACATCAAGTAACTACATGGGACGAGGTCGTTAATAAAATAACCTTCGAAGCGCCTACGGCGACCGACGGCCGCCCCATAGAATTTACCGCGACTTATTCGCAACCGAACAACAGCACGAGAATACCGATGTGTTCGTTGCCAAAGCGCGCGCCCTGTTGTCAAGACTACCTAAGAACGATTTAAACGAAAAAGTGCAATTAGACATGATTTACGGCCTTTTGAACGTGCGAATAAGAAAACGACTCCGCAGAGAGGAATTCACTACATTCGCCGAGTTATTACATCATGCTAGAAACATTGAAGACTCCATTGGCGAAGAGGAGCGACGAGTATCAACAGCGAGGCCATCGCCGGCCGCCGGCGCGAGTACTTTCCGCGGCGCCCCGGCCCCCTCCGCGGCCGCCGGCGGGCACGCGCGCGGCGCGCCGCCCGTGCGCGCGCAGCCCGGGGCCGCTGCCCCGCTGCCCCTGCGCGCCGCCGCAGCCCCGCCCGCGCACGCGCCCGCGCTGCCGCAGCCCCGCGGCACGCCCGGCGTGAACGCGCCGCCGCGGGCTTCCCCGACGACCTCGGCCTCCGGTCCCGCGCGAGCCGCGCGACCCTACTGTACCTACTGTAAGCGGTACGGTCACCTACGAGAACAGTGTCGTAAGTTGGAGGACAAGGGTGAGTCTTTGAACCATAATAATAACTCTAATAACGCGAATGAAAGTGCCGTAAATAAGTTCGTGCCGGAAAAGTTCTATAGTGTCGAGTTACCCGTGCGCGATCGTAAATTTCAAAATCGTTCGTTTGGTGCCGTGAATAATGACTATAATAATAATATCCCAAGTGGTATTTCTTATAAAAATAAGTCCTGTCATTCTGACTACTCGTCCACAAACGATACATACGAGTACAGTCATGATCATAATTTTCATCCGAATTGTTTAGATAAGTACCAGAATTGTACGAAAAGTCTAGATTCGATGTACAACAATTATTCATGTGCCGATAAGGATAAGAAAGTAACTTCTACTTCTTGTAACGGTGCTATACCGAAATGTAAAAAGTCCGATTTTGTACGTAATTCTAAGAATTCTTCTATTCACAAAGTTGATTACGTAACTCCTACCCGTCCACAGGAAAAGGGTAGTATGTCAATTTTTTCACAAACAAAGGGGACGTATTCTTGTTCTGATAATGATTTTGTATTTAATGATGAACAATTTCAGTGTCACAAAACCAATGACATAACACTTTCGCACGCGAGTCCCCAGGGTAAAGGCAATAAGTCAGACTTATCACATATAATCCAGTAACTTTGTCGCCTGAAAGTATGGGGGCAGTATGCGTCAAATCCGGTAGTTCTGAAATTTTGCAGACTTGTTTATGATGTTGGCCTAATGAATAATCCAAGTTTGTGACCTCGAGCGCCGAACGCAACTTTGTCAAAAATCGAAAAAACCGCGAAAAATCGATATTTTTTTCAAATTTTGGCGATTATAACCCTAAAGGACCAGTGTTTGAAAAAACTTTCTTAGAACGTTTTAAAGAAGACTAAATTTGCTACAACACGATACTAGAATTGTTTCTGTGGACCCAATAGTTTCTAAGATTAAGCCTTTCAAAGTTTATCATTTTTTCGAACTTCGCAATTTAGGCAACCACAACACCTATAACCTTGACGAGCTGCGGTACCGACTATTCGCTAGGGCTGCGACGAAAACCAGCTTCAATCTAGCCAGGTTACCTCCCACAAGAGACTCTGCTCGATTTCACTCCTTGCGGACATACCATCAGGTAAAAATTTGTCCTTGCATCAGTAATTCACATAACATATCATTCATCATTTTCTATTCTCATGTACAATCTTCTTACAGGTACAGGCGTGGTTGGGAGTCACACTTAACCCTGGGGGTGGCTATATACACACCACAAAGCCTCAATCCCAAAACGATGACCAGAGATGCAGCCCCACAACACCTCTTGCAGATGATTGCTTGCGGCTGCACGAAGGGTTGTGGGATCGCGTGCAGCTGCAGGAAGACAGGATTAAAATACTCATCAGTCTGTAGGCACTGCAGCGAGGCCTCTTGTGACAATATACCTGATGTTGCAGTAGTAAAATCCTAGAAGGCGACGATCTGTCCGATGTCGAAATGGAGGATGACTTGACGGCACAAAACGTCGACGATTCATTACCATCCCCTGATGGGGATATGCCATCCCAATACGTCGATCCAGATACGGACGAACCTCAACCGGGACCTTCCAAAAGGGCCAAATTAATTTGATTTTTTGATTTTGAATATTACTCAATTTCCTAACAAATAAACTTATTAACTTCTGTTGTACTTTTCTTTTTTATTTACTTCATTATTCGTAGCTTAGCTTTAACATCATCGTTCACACTCCTCATTATCTTTTTTAACATCCTATCATAAAAGTACAGGGCTTCGATAGTATAATCAGGGTCAAAATTCATTCAGAACGACGGAATCGCAAAAAATTGCGAAGTTCGTAAAAATGATAAACTTTGAAAGGCTTAATCTTGGAAACTATTGGGTCCACAGAGACAATTCTTGTATCATATTGTAGCAAAATTAGGCTTCTTTAAAACGTTTTAAGAAAGTTTTTTCAAACACTAGTTCTTTAGTGTTATAATCGCCAAAATTTGAAAAAAATACGTTTTTTTCGCGGTTTTTTCGATTTTTGACAAAGTTGCGTTCGGCGCTCGAGGTCACAAACTTGGATTATTCATTAGGACAACATCATAAACAAGTGTGCAAAAATTCAGAACTACCGGATTTGACGCATACTTTCGATGTATAAAGTTACTGGACTAATAACGTTCCGTGTACTTGTTGTAACGATGTAATGGAAAGGTGCAACAAGTCTAATTTTGCATGTAATCGTTATACATTTTGTGTCCGCAATGTTAATGACGCTACGAGGACCTGCCCGCAGGTGAAGTGTGATAAGTCCGATTTTTCACAAAATCTTGTTAATACCCAAAATGATGTTTTTTCACAAAACGACTCTAAAAGTATGCGTACACCTGATTCTGATTAGGAATACCAAATTTCATCCACATCTGACAAAAAAGTCATTTCAACATCTTTTTTTGAAAACGCCCACCTACGTAACATAGGATTCAATAGTAGGGTGGGCTGAAAAAATATTTTTTTTTATTTTCTTAGCAAGGGGGTTAGAATTTGTACCTTATGAAAAAAGAAAAATTTTCAAAAAAAAAAAATTTTTACTTAATATTTTGAGATGGCCCACTCCCTTTTAAAATTAATAATCTATTAAATGAAGTAGTACCAAAAAATATATATTAAAGGTGTTCTAGAACCTGTAGGGTCACCCCTCGACAGCCAATTGGAAATCAAAAGTAAAAAAAAAAAAATCTATTATTTTTGTAATTAATGTAAAAAATCAAAAAATGACTTCTCATTCTTTTGTATTAAAGTAAAAAAAATCACAATCGACAATTTTTAGACGTCTTCCACGATGTTTGACCGAAAAAATTTTTTTTTGTTGGAACTACCTCATTTGATAAATTATTAATTTTAAAAGCGAGTGGGCCACCTCTTATCTTATCTTACCTTACTTTTAGGGGTCCTTGCGGATACACTTCGACCCGTAGGGATCTTTTGTGTAATTACCCCTCCTTCGCACTTACTCCATTGCTTTTATCACCTCATCCATGAATTGGATGATTTGATGTAGCGGTAGTGCCTTAAAGTCTCCTGGCGCGGGGTATCCGACGCCAAAGAGTCTCATTCTTAATCTGGCGAGAGCGTCACATTCACACATAATGTGTTCCATTGTTTCGTCTTCCTCACCACATAATCTACAATCTTCATTGTCCTGTAGTCCCATCTTTACTAGTATGTGTTTAGTATCAAAGTGACCTGTAAATGCCCCGACGATTTGTCGGAGTTGCTTCCTACTGAGTGTCCAGAGTTTTTTAGTCCAGCTAGTGCTGACGTTTTCGATGAATCGTTTTGAGTGCTTTAGACCTTCCAGTGTTTTCCACTCTTGTTGGTGTTTAAATCTGGTGTGGTCGTTTATAGCATTCTTTATGGTACCCTGTGAGAGTCCCACATACGGTTCGGGCCCTATGTTTTTGTTCATTGACCCTTCCCTTGCTAGCTCATCTGCTTTTTCATTGCCGATGAAGCCTCTGTGTCCTGGGATCCAAACCAGTCGCACTTTGTTGCGTCTGCCAAGCTTGTTTAATGCTTGTACTCCATTATAGATCAGTCTTGAGTCAACCTTTGGCGATGTGAGTGCCTTTAGAGCTGCTTGACTGTCACTGAGTATATAGATGGTTTGTTCTTTTACCTTCCTATCTATATTCTCCTGTGCACAGGAAATAATTGCATACGTCTCTGCTTGAAAGACGGTTGCATAATTTCCCATGCTTACACTACTATTGAAGTCCTTGGCGTGAATGCCGGCTCCTGTACCGGATTTCATTTTAGATCCATCCGTGTACCATGAATTTTCACTGCCTTCGGGCAGTGTCAATCCTTCCGTCCATTCTGCCCTTGTAGGAACATGTACCTTGAAGTTCCTTCGGAATATGTATGTACTTTGGTTGCATTTTGTCGCAACCCATCGCCGTTATACATACTATCAAGGTATTTGTTCTGTTCCATTTTGGTGTGCTTTGTCCTCGGAGCGGAATCGTTCCACAGGCCGTATATTTTCATTCTGTGCAACGACTTACGCGCTTCAGATTCTATAGCAATATGCAGTGGTGGTAGGTCCAGTAGGACTTCCATTGCTGCTGTCGGCGTTGTTTTGAACGCCCCTGTGATAGCCATGCAGGCCGTTCTCCTCGTGGGCCACCTCAAAACATTAGATAAATTTTTTTTTTTTTTTTTTAAATTTTCTTTTTTCATAAGGTACAAATTCTACCCCCATGCTAAGAAAATAAATAAAAAAAATGTTTTTCAAACCACCCTACTATTGAATCCTATGTTACGTAGGTGGGCGTTTTCAAAAAAAAGATGTTGAAATGACTTTTTTGTCAGATGTGGATGAAATTTGGTATTCCTAATCAGAATCAGGAGCACTTTCGATTGCAATAGGAAAAAAAAGTGTCCCAGGTTTTTCATATAATTTTGTGTTATCCATTACACTACCGCCACAGATACGCGTATGAAAACGGTAACGTAATGGAATAAAAAATATTGAGACATTTTTTTTCTCCTATTATTATAATCGAAAGTGCTCCTGATTCTGAGTAGGAATACCAAATTTCATCCACTTCTAAAAAAAAAGTCATTTCAACAACTTTTTTTGAAAACGCCCATGTACGTAGTAAAGGGAAGGCTATGTATGAGATGTTACAAATTCGCTTATTTTAACCTGATGATCCAAATGAATGTTTTTGAAAAAAATATATGTATTAGAGTATTAAATGGGTCATAATATATCTGATATTGGTAGGTGTCGCCACCTCGCAAGTAAAAAAAAAAAATTTATGAATACATATTAAAAAAATGATTTTTTTTTACTTAAATATAAAATTAATTGGATTTTTTTTAAAGAAAAAAACGCTCTTAATTTTCTACATAATATATAAAAATTTCGTGAAAATCGGGCCACTAGTTTGGTAAATAAAAAATAAAAACGATTTTCCTTTTTTTTTAATTATCTCAAAAACCACGCCCATTTTGGGGCTAAAATTTGGTCAAATTACAACGTATGTAAAGACAATTATCCGAGCCAAAGGAAAACCACTTTCTCGTCAAAGGCAGTTTCGCCATCCATACAGGGCTATACCCTTTGTTGGTTATTTAATATGAATACGAAGTCTTAATTTTATTAGGTCTTAATTTTCCTAATGCCTCATTATCCTTAATATAGTTGGTAGCAATTCGGTATCGGTTTATAAGATATTGTACTTACATTCCGATTGTTAAGCAATCTTATTCTATTATATTTTTAGGCTATTGTCTGAATTCAATTCGTGTGGTTATTTAATTAATATAAGACTTTTTGTTTTAGACTTAAGCTATACCAGTGGAGATCCGATCCGTATGCAGAATATGTAAACCGCATCCTGACTTCTTATACGTGTTGCAGTGATTCCAGGCTACGGTATGGCTGATGTTGCCAGTCGCTATTGTGGTCAGCCAGAGGTATGACGTCATCAATTTTTTTGTATGAGATTTTGAAATTTCTTGTTCTGAAACCTATAATGTTTATGAAGCATCAATTAAAAGAGCTTTTGCGAGCTGCGTTTAAATATATATGTATATTACATTATTTCCTTAAAGCTACTCGTTAGGAATAAAAAACGAAAAATATTTTTGTTTTTGAAATGACGTTTGATATACATAGTTATATGTCAAATTACTTGTAATATACTGAAACATACGACAGGTGAAATAGATCATTTATTGTATATAATCAATATATTTAATCAATTTATAATATATTGTAGTACACAAATTTTTATAAATTATGATCTTTATAAATTGTAACGACCAAACGTTCCTCGGCTCACAAAGCCCAGTTACATGATAGGTTACAGGATATGATAGAGAAAAGAAATTTCTAAATCCCATACAAAAAATCGATTGTCACCTCCCTGGACTGACCACTATAGAGACTGACAACATCAGTCATATCATAGCCTGGGTTCACTACAACATATATCAGAAGTCCGAATGCGGCCTGCATATTTTGCATACGGATCTCCTTTGGTAGCTAACAAGGAAGGGTACCGAACTGTCCAAGTCCGATTTATTTTGATATATGTTATAGAGTAGTCTAAAATTGCATAGGTATTTTTTTTTAGCTGCTCAAATTCTATCTGTTAGGAGAAATTGTCCTTCCAAGAACTGAAATTTAATTAAATACTGGTTCCATTGTATGTTGGAGAACATGAAAGAATAATGGACTCGTGTTTTGTCAATTGTTTTTTATGTTTTTTTTTTCGAGACCATGAATAGGATCATGGACTAAGCTTTAAAGCTCTAGAGCTAGAGCTTAAAAAACATTTGACAAAACGTATCCATTCTTTTTTCATGTTCTCCAACATATAATGAAACCAGTAATTCATTATCTTCTTTTTTTGAGAAATCTATAGAAGTTGGAGGGTTTGGTAAATTTTCAGTACTTTAAAGGGCAATTTCTCCTAACAGGTTGAATTTGGGCAGCTAAAAAAAATACCTGTGCTATTTTAGACTACTCTATAACATATATCAAATTGAATCAAAACGGAGTCGGACAGTTGGGTACCCTTCCTTGTTAGTCTATTTTGGTTAAGGTACTGATGAATAATTAAGGTACACTGGTAAGAGTGGTAAGGTGTGTAAGGGAACAGCGTGAACTTTCCATACATTTTGCGGTAATTAGATGATGTGATTGATTAAGTAAAAAACATTTCACATGTTTTTCAATCAAGTAATGTAGGTAGTAGGAGTAACAGTTGTATCAAATTATGAAAAGTACACGCTATCGTTCCATTCACCTTAAGATGTAAAATTGACTGATTGTAAATATATAAAAGGATTCAGCGTCATGTTTCTGTAAATAAAATGTTCTCAAATTGGGTTAAACATAAGATTTTAATTCTTCTTAAATAAATGACATAAATGAAATAATTTTTAATTTATTCCAGGTTGTCTGCGTACCTACCTACCTACGCATTACCTGATCTAGTAGCAGTACTGCGTAGGCAGTAGGTATCAGGCTTCACAATACCTTTTACCGTGCTCTTACAGTACTCGCTACTGTAAGTGCACTGTTACAGATATTGTGCAGGATATTGCTTTTTAATGTGCATGCTCAGTAGTAGGTATTCAGAACAGTACCCGCTATTGTCCATGTACGTTAAACAGTACTTTCCTTTACAATACCTTTAACTGTAGTGCACAGTAAAATGTAATGTGGAAGACAGTAATTTTAATATGCATGCACAGTTGCCGGTACTGTAATTGCACATTAAAAAGTACTGTCGCCCACATTACATTTCACTGTGCGGGCACATTAAAAAGTACCGTCTTCCTCGTTACATTTTACTGTGCGTGCACATTAAAAATAACTGTCTTGCACATTATATTTTACTGTGCGTGCACATTAAAAAGTACTGACTTCCTCGTTACATTTTACTGTGCGTGCACATTAAAAATTACTGTCTTCCACATTACATTTTACTGTGCATGCACATTAAAAAGCACTGACTTGCTCGTTATATTTTACTGTGCATGCACATTAAAAAGTACTGACTTGCTCGTTATATCTTACTGTGCGTGCACATTAAAAAGTACTGACTTCCTCGTTACATTTTACTGTGCATGCACATTAAAAAGCACTGACTTGCTCGTTATATTTTAATGTGCGTGAACATTAAAAATTACTGTCTTCCACATTACATTTTACTGTGCATGCACATTAAAAAGCACTGACTTGCTCGTTATATTTAACTGTCCATGCACATTAAAAAGTACTGACTTGCTCGTTATATCTTACTGTGCGTGCACATTAAAAAGTACTGACTTGCTCGTTATATCTTACTGTGCGTGCACATTAAAAAGTACTGACTTCCTCGTTACATTTTACTGTGCGTGCACATTAAAAAGTACCGACTTGCTCGTTATATTTTACTGTGCAAGCACATTAAAAAGCACTGACTTGCTCGTTATATTTTAATGTGCGTGAACATTAAAAATTACTGTCTTCCACATTACATTTTACTGTGCGTGCACATTAAAAAGTACTGACTTCCTCGTTACATTTTACTGTGCGTGCACATTAAAAAGTACCGACTTGCTCGTTACATTTTACTGTGCAAGCACATTAAAAAGCACTGACTTGCTCGTTATATTTTAATGTGCGTGAACATTAAAAATTACTGTCTTCCACATTACATTTTACTGTGCATGCACATTAAAAAGCACTGACTTGCTCGTTATATTTAACTGTCCATGCACATTAAAAAGTACTGACTTGCTCGTTATATCTTACTGTGCGTGCACATTAAAAAGTACTGACTTCCTCGTTACATTTTACTGTGCGTGCACATTAAAAAGTACTGACTTCCTCGTTACATTTTAATGTGCGTGCACATTAAAAATTACGGTCTTCCACATTACATTTTACTGTGCGTGCACATTAAAAGGTACCGTCTTCCTCGTTATATTTTAATGTGCGTGCACATTAAAAATTACTGTCTTCCACATTACATTTTACTGTGCGTGCACATTAAAAATTACTGTTTAAACAGTTAAAATTCTTTTAATGTTTAAACATTAAAAAAAAAATTAAAAAAATTTACTGTTTAAAACAGTAAAAAAAAATTTAATGTTTAAACATTAAACTTTTTTTTACTGTTTTAAACAGTAAATTTTTTTTTACTGGTCAAAACATTAAAATGTACTGTTTTGCTTTAACTGTTTTCGGAACAGTAAAATTTAATGCTCAAAACAGCAGGCTCCCCTGGAACTGTTTAAAACAATAAACTTTAACGATTTATCAGGTATTTTAAATGATTATTTTTTTCAGTGTTTACAAGATCTTCATTATATTTTGTATGCCTGTGGTTTTTTCGATTTTTGTAAAAATGCTGTAATTCTCGTGCAAAGTTGACCTCTCTTTTTTGTCGACATTTGAGCTCCTGTAATTCTGATATTACACATTTATATCTGAAAAACAAGAGGAATAGACAATAACGTCTAGTTCATACTTACAAAATTTTATCTACTTCTGTTGCCTAGTTTTCAAATGAGACCGGGACTACATACGTATGGGCGGTGTGATCTCTTACCATCAGGAGAACCACTTGCTCGTTTTCCATCCAGTCGAATAAAAAAGTTTAATAGTTTCCGCGAGCGCTGCCACGGGCTGGGGCTAGCTAAACATAAAAACTGCGCACTTACGCGCCCGGTCATCGCTCCCAATAGCGTGCTGGGGCCATAATTTGCGTAGCCCCCGAGGCCTTCAATCTTATTTTATTACGTCAGTATAGTCACGCTGATCAGCAACACTCCGCTCTTCGCCTTAACGACGGCCATTTTGTTTTAATATTGTCAACAGCAGAAATGTCGGAAGGATCTTTTCTATTGGCCCATGAAAGTAACGAGTTGTAGATATTTATATCGAGGGTTTCCTATAAATACGTAGGTATCTATGAATAAGTGTTAGCAGGGCCCCCCTCTTGAGCAAAATGTATGCTATGTAGTATATTGAATGGTTACTGACATAGACGGATATAAAAAACTGACTTTTCATCACATAAAATTTCAAGTTTCTAGGACTGGAAATACCTTGTAAATTATTTATTTGGTTCTGGAATGCGCTCCGTTATGTCGTTTTGATGATAACTGCGTCTAAAACTACTACTACGTACAGTCAAGGGCAAAAATATGTATACACTTTAGTACCTTGCCTATTTTCGTCATAATTGAACTGCCATATATGAACTGTCACAGTGGTTAAACTGACAAGGTACTAAAGTGTATACATATTTTTGCCCGTGACTCTACTACGTACTATGCTAAGCTGAGACCGCTTCGCGATTTCGCAAACACCTACTACTTAATGTTTTTTTGTTTTCACTTAAGACGTTGACTGCACATGATCCAGTTTGTTCGACTGTCCCTACCATTTACGAGGATCCCACTTGGTGCACGATAAATATGTAAGAGTCAAGTGAGTCAAGTCCTTTTGCGGTCTTGTGACGCACAACATGGCGCTGAGATATTCGGGCCCTCCGCCTGGCAGCCCTTTGTACGATGTGCTAATAGAAATATGATATTGCACAAATATTTTCCTTTACCGTGCGAGGAGGAAGCTCGCAGTGAAACGTACACAGTAGTGATATTTTCAAAGATTCACTGAATTTATGTTTCTATTAGTTTTTGCCCGCGTCTCCGCCTGCGTGGTATTCGGTTATCGCGCGCTGTTCCCTCGGGAACTGTGCATTTTTTCGGGATGAAAAGTAGCCTATGTCACTCTCGGGACCATAAAACATCTCTATGCCAAAAATCACGTGGATTCGTCGCTCCGTTACGGCGTGAAAGACACAAACATGACATAAACACACAAACATACAAACACACTCACACTTGCGCATTTATAATATTAGTATGGACTAGTATGGATAAATGCAACGAAATCTTTCAAATTGACTTTCACAAAACTTGGCAATTAGGCGTGGTACTGGACAATTCAAAAATATTGTGATAGCAGTTACCATATGTATGGTATAGGAATACCAGGTATTCCTCTGATATTGAGTGGTCATAGACACCACCAAATTTCAAGTCCATGCTATCAACTATTGAGGAGTTCCCTCCTGCGGAGACGATCCTGGCAGGACTACTAGGATTGGACTATCAGATTATTCTATTATTACTATCACATCATCATCATCTCAGCCGTAGGACGTCCACTGTTGGACATAGACCCCCCATAGCCCTCCAGTTGCTTCGGTTGGAAACGGCCTGCATCCACCGTGAACCCGTTGCTTTAACTGTCACATAAGTATACCAAAAAAGTAAATCCGACCAGAAGTAGTCAAATTTATTTTCCAAGATTTTGCCCAAACAAACAGGGCAAACTGAAAATATAAAAAAATATCCCTACTGCTACTCACTTTGTTTGTATCTCTCAAGCTTCTGGCGACAATGACCCGACCCGGCGCCGCCGCGACAACGACGCGGCGACTTCGCCGTATTACTGCAACACCTGATATCCCCCAACACCTGACTCTGATACCCTTTGTCATGTCGTAGCTACGATGGAAGTATATGACATTATTTTTCTATTGTGTTGATAGAACTTGGTATTTTTGATAGTATGTGTTGGTAGTTATGATAACATAACCTTTCGCCCACCGCTGGGCAAATGCCTCCCCTCTGTTTCAACCTGTCTCTATCCTGCGGGCAAAATCTTGCCAGTTAGGTTCGAACGTTCCATATCGTCACGCCATGATCTCGTCTTCTTACCCGACTGCCCAAAGAAGGGTATTGGTTACTGGAGCTACAGAAGTCGAGAGAATTGCAAAAAACTAACCTTTGTGACCTTTGACCTAGTATAAGTTACGACGCAGACACGATATCTTATAAGACATTTGAGACAACATTCAGGACACAAAAATGAAGCTGTATATGAATTTACATCTTATTATCTCTCATTCCGAGACTCCCTCCTCATTGCTTAAGTGACTTCATCATTCTAATTAAACTTAGTAAAAGGGTTTTTGGATAGTACAGAATATACTTTCATTTAAGTTGCAAGCCCTTAAAATCTTGTTAGCACGATGAACATATTGTGTTTCACAATGTTGTAAGCAGAAAAATCTTTATTTTATATTATGGTAATTGATAACAATATAATACATTACTCTTTATTGTACATCAGAAATAGTAAGCGATACAGAATAACAACAACAATTACAAAATAAAATAATTGAATCTAAACCATCAACAAATCGTCTACATAATCAAGGGCTATCCCTTTGTCACGCTGTAACTTAGGAACGATTATGCCGATTATTTTTTGAACATTTTCTCATACTTTGCAAAAGAAAATCGTTTTTAGTTGAACAATTACGTCACGATAATGACACTTTGACCGAGTAACAGTAGGACTGTACATCGTCTGATAATAAAATTATCCTCATCCACTCATAGGCCAAATTCCATACTTTGCCCATTCCCCAAAAACAACATTGCCCGTGAAGCAGACCATATCGAGTATATGGTTCTACGAAGTACAAAATTCAAACTACGTATCTTGCTGACGCGAATATTATTTAAGAGAGTGAGAGGGACGGCACGACACGAACCTCGAACTTCGTAGTAACCCTCCAGGGCCGCGTGAGTGCCCCATCGCCGTCTTCACGCATCCCGCCCTCCGACACGGGCATAAATCTCAACATACACAACATACGCCCTCTGAAAAGAGCATGAATATTGATCAAGAGATATTACACGCCTACGTTCTTTATAATACGTAGTTACTCTTAATGTACCAACACCGTACTGGCGATGATTGCCGAAGTATTAAGTTAGCAATGTGCTAGGTATTAAGTTAGCAAAAAAATTGTTTTTGTTCATTGACATTGGATAAGTTTGTTATATTTTTTTTTCTTAGGTGCCAAGTGGTGATTAAATCCACCCATCCACCACTCTTTACGTGACCGTGTGGCGAGGAGTCGATAAATCGTACCTGGCACACGAAGAACAATTCATGCGATTTCATTTCTATGCTGAATGGTCAAGTGTGATCCGGACTTTTGCGCCGAGGGCTACTTACGGATTATAATTTAGATACAAACTTAATTTTGCCGATGGAAAACTGTTGTCCCCATAATACTGACAAATGTCGCAGTTACTAACAGTAAAAGTTTGTAATCGAAATAAGTAATTAGTTTGAACCAAAAATCCATTCCATTGATTAATTTATTAAGGTTTGCTTATTAAAGTAGCCATCTTTTTTCTCTCATTAACATAGTAAAGCTTAGTTTGAAAAAAAAAAGTATTTAAATTATGAAATCGACTAATATTTAAAAATATGTGTTCATATTTATTTAGTGTAACGAACAACTAAAAAGTAAACAAAGACTCTTAAACATAAGTAAATGAACTAAAAGAATTTCCTTGCTCACCCGCAACCTTACGATAGCTAAGGTTATGCAAAATTTGAAATTCTAACAGGAAAAGATATAGAGGTCCATAATCATTGAACTAAAAGAAATTAGTAGCAAAGTAACGCCTGATTCAATAAATTTCTTACGTACAAGTTCACATAATTCTAGTCCCGATGATGCTAGTTCTTTGACGTATATTTTTTCGAAATTGGGCTCTGCTGGCACTGAATTTCGATAGATACGGCCGTTCATAACGTATATTTTTTCATAGGTACCCAAACATACGGAAATTTTGGTTCAAAAAAACAACTCGCGCTTGGACGGTTTTCAAAAACTGTTTATGAAAATAACTTGAACGTTCCAGTAGGGCTACGAAACTCGAAACTCGAAGTTCATGCCATGCGGTCCCTCTGACACTCATACCATTTAATACGAGAGCGAGCGGGACCGCACGACACGAACTTCGAGTTTCTTAGTAGCCCTGGAGAAATGTCTCCAAGCTCTTTACTGAGGCTCTTTGATTGCATCACCCGGCGCACTGCGTCTACGGCGTAGCGCGCTACGACGTAGCACGTAGCATGCCGCGTAGCATTTAAAAATAGCTGTTATTACGAAATACTCCATTACAATTTTACAATGACCATTAGACGCGGAAATCACTGAACCGAAAAATCGTTTAGGCAACCACCAATGGTTTTAAAATATATCTATCTAACGATACCCAAACTATAGGGTTAAACACTATAAAGTTAAAGGGAATAGATAGACATTCTTATACCCTTACAGGGTGTCATGTACCTACCATCTTGTAAAACTACCATCTAATAATGTAATGAACATGAATTTGAATAAATAAATATGAAAATGAATCGAGAAAAAAAATCACCGCCAAAGTACGTCTATGGAAGGTACCCTAAAAACATTTTTTTTACTGTTTTTTATTTTACCACTTTGTCGGCGTGACTGATATGTATATTCATGCCAAATTACAGCGTTCTATCTATAGTACTAACGGTCTCTGAGCCAAGCCGCGGAGAGACAGACAGACGGACAGACATGGCGATACTAAACGGTTCCTAGTAGACTAAGGAACCCTAATAAATTGTATCTAACATAAGCATCATTACACATGTAGTGGCATGAGTGGTATCCATAAGAAAGTCGGCATCTCCCGCGATGTAAGCCACTTAGCGGCCAGGCCCAGGCGTGGACATGATCCGCCTCGTTACCCCCACCCATTGACTTATATTCTATAGACACGAACGTTCATGTCAACAATATGTTCAAATACCGGACTGTCACAAGACGTCATCGATATATAGATTATACACCGCAGAAGTGACACAGCTATTTTACCTAAAACGTAATTATAATGCTCAGATGCAAAATAGATAATTTCGAAAAAATTTTTTTGATATTATTTAGACCAAAAAGAAAGAACATAAAATAAATATTCAAAATATCAAACTGGGTATAAATAAAGCAATTAAACGAATTATCATTCATGTTCAGTCACAATTTTTTACCTACAACCAATTCTACGGAACGTCTGCGCGTTTTTAGTCTATGATTGTAAGATGGCGTGACGTCTTATTTTAAAAAAAATTTTTTGTTGTGCTATTACAATACTATTAGTTGCGTAATCACTTGAACAAGATGTAATTTTACTAACTTAAATAGTGAATTGTTACTTACGTGCAGGTTCACGGTTATATTCGGAGTCTCAATCAAAAACTAGTCCGTTCGCCGCTCATGAATGTCAAAGTCATACTGTGCCAGGGCTGGCTTGGCACATGACTTATCTGAATCGTGCCGATAGGAGTACGTTATTGATCTCACGCGCATTGATTCAGATAGGTCTCCATAGATTAGTAGCGTAGGCAATAGATTAAGATTTAGTATATAAGCTTGTAAATATGAGTTCAGTCAGGGTTCAGTAAGGAGTCCAGTTAGGAGTCAGTACAGTTGAATCCTGTTCCCCTAAAGTGGTGACCCCGCAAGAGAACACGCTTCTGACTGAGCACCCGACGTGAGTGTTCGGGTCACCACCGACCTCTGGTGGTGACCCGGGCCCGATTCCTATCCCGGCCCTGCCCCAGCTAAGCGCATCGACCGACACTTTTCCGGCCTTCGGTGGTGACCCGGAGCCGTTTCCCTGGCATCCAACCTGAGCGCATCGACGTCGTGATTCCCGTTGAAGACATCATCATCCTGACCCTGATCGAAGAATTCAAAACCGTGATTTTGGCTCGAGAAATCATCATCTCCACTGAAATAGCGTGGCAAGGCGACGTCGAAGTAAGTGACTACGAGTTTCAGTATCTTCTGGTCGAGAGAAACCGACAAAGTTATCTCGATATATTCGATTATGTCACACTTCCGTCCCGTAAATGAAACGCTGAATTACTACAAAAGTCATGACAAACGGCCTACGTAGTTCGACAGTGCAACTCAAGCAAGAGCGACCGACGCAGCACGCAGCGTCAGCAGAATGTGCTACATCGTCATTATCCAAGATCAAGGTCAATCACGCCGCAGAATTGTTTCGTTTTAATTTCGTGTTAATTTATGTTTCTTTAAAATTTTAATCCTTATGTTATTTTATTAGTAGCAGGTAAACTATAATTTTAACTCTGGGTATCGTGGACATTACGTGCTCTTATTTATTATTTACAAGTATTCGTCCGTTGAACCGCCAATTATCGACTGAAAAAGTGATATAAGGTATCAGTTGCACCACGGAATCATTTATTTATTTATTTTCGCGTCTGAAACGCACGCAGCACCGTCCGCACAAGGAGACAAGATACAAACTTGGACCTATGCGTTTGTAGCAAGCAAGCATGCCTAGAGTTGACTTTTGGAATACCTACTACTATTATGAACACAATTTTCATTTTATTGGTTTTCTTCTAAATTTTTTGTCTTACAATGTGATTTAGTTTTTTAATTTTGGTTGTTTGCGATGTTTGTTACTCCTCAATGTTAGTCTGTAGAACGTAGGTACCTTATTGTATTTAATTTTTAGATTGTGTTAATTCTTACTTACTTGTTCTTATTAATCTATCGCTACGTGTTTAATGATAAGCCATGACGTGAGTTGCAGAGCCTACAACGCCTGCATACCAGAGTCGAATCTAAGAGTATGTATTATATTATAGCACGTTCATGTTGTATCACATAATTATGTACTAATATCGATCTTTACATAGGCAAGTTAAATTCGCCTATCGCAGCCAGGTCGCAGGAGCCGATAGCGATTCGTAAGCCTCCTCCCTCATTATTGAATGACGTCACGTGGACTGCACATAAGCGGCAGAAAACGGAGCGTACGTCACATTAAATTCAAGCCAAACTAAGTCTAGTGAATATAATGTTTTTGCCAAATACCTAAATGAATATGTTGCGTTACTCACAGGAGCCGGCCCGGATGCCATAAGCCTCCTAAAGCCATTGTTTGTTCTGTATGCTATTGTTCTTATTTAATAGTTATATTGTTGTTGTTGTTGTAATTCTCAGTTTTGATTGTATTTTTTGTAGTAGGTAATATTTTTGTTTTTCCCTAAGGGGGAAGATATGTGCCAGGGCTGGCTTGGCACATGACTTATCTGAATCGTGCCGATAGGAGTACGTTATTGATCTCACGCGCATTGATTCAGATAGGTCTCCATAGATTAGTAGCGTAGGCAATAGATTAAGATTTAGTATATAAGCTTGTAAATATGAGTTCAGTCAGGGTTCAGTAAGGAGTCCAGTTAGGAGTCAGTACAGTTAAATCCTGTTCCCCTAAACATACTAAAGTCCTTTGCACAGTGCAAGGGTCAAAGCAGTGGAACACAATGAGTGTTCGGATCGCGATATCTAGTAAGTATATCGATGCCCCCACCCCCCCTCCCCCAGTCAACCAGGGACACATTAACTGGGATTAACGAGCCTTTTTGCATCCTAAAAGGAATGTTTATTGTAGAATAAATTATATTATGAAGCCAAAAGTAATTAAAATGGCCGGTAAAAGAAGCTGAGAAAATTGAAATGTAGAATGCTGAATAAATATGCAGAAGAGGAAAGCAAATAGTGCGTCTACTCCGAAATGTGTAAATCGAAGTGCGTAACGTACCATCCCTCTCACTCTCGTATTAAATAGTATAAGTGTCAGAGGGACGGAACGACACGAACTTCGATTTTTGAGTCTCGTAGTAGTCGTTTGGTCCCCTTTCAATATCCATTACGGCAATTGAGAGAAAGGCGCAGGTATTTTATTTTTTACAGAGTACTAAGCCCTTCGGGTTTTGTGGAGATCAATCATCATCAGCCGAGCGTATAAGGGGTCATTTCATAGCGAAACGTTAAAAAGGGGAACAAAGAAAGAAGTAATTTAAATTTATTCCTCACTTCTCCATTCATTCCATTGTAAAGGTTGCCTGGAAGAAATCGCTCTGAAGCGATAAGGCCGCCTATTGCTTACCTCAGAAAGTTTCTGTGTGTATACCTGTTTTCTGTAATTGTTTGCTATATGTTGGTGTGCAATAAAGACTTAGGTATTGTATTATAATTTTTGTCCGACTCATCGTTTGTCATATTTTTTTCCACTGAAACCTTACATTTATTTATTTATTTATTTAGTGTTTTTATTATAAGATTTTTGTACTGCTTTATGGTGTGCAATAAAGAATATTTGTATTTGTATTTGTATTTATCTGAAAATTTTGAATGGTCAATAGAAAACTATAGATTGAGTTAGGTATGTTTTATAAAAATTCTGGACGATTATTGGATTTAGAGGAAAAAGAGTTATGACAAACGATCATTCTGACAAACATTAATCCGAGTTTAGACCTGCTAGAAAAATCGTGCAAGTTGTATTACATTGCGGCGCTCGATTGTCCACTACAAACTCGTTGGTTTTACGACCTCGCAATGTAATGTAACTTACACGATTTATCTTGCAAGTCTAAACTCGGCTTTACATTCAGATTTTATCTAAATTTATTGATAATCATATCATGTTTTGGAACAATTAATTTTCCGCGGGGTCCTAGCCCTTTAAAACTTTTAGAGAAATTTCGAAAAGATTAGTAGACGTCGCAGGTGACCGAAGAGCTGGCAGCTTCCGCGGACAAAGACTTAGCCTAGCTGTTCAAAGAGGAAACGCTGTCAGCATCTTCGGGACTTTGCCTAAGGACTACTCTTTATGTAATTTGTTTTAGTTTTAGGTCCTATTTTTATTTTATGTAAGTTTTTTATTTTATATAGGTAAGTTTGTTAATATAGGACTGTTTTTAATTGAATCTATACTAATATTATAAATGCGAAAGTGTGTTTGTATGTTTGACCGTCTTTCACGCCGTAACGGAGCGAAGGTTCGACGTGATTTTTGGCACAGAGATAGTTTATAGGCTCGAGAGTGACATAGGCTACTTTTTATCCCGGAAAAATGCACAGTTTCCAATGGAACAGCCCGCGATAACCGAATACCACGCGGGCAGGGCCGCGGGCAAAAGCTAGTACATTTATTTCTAGTTTTGTCGGTAAATCTTGGGATGAGATTAAATCTGTATCAGATTTGCGTTACAATACAATTGTAATGTTTCATGATTAACATACACATATTTTCAAAATGGCTCTCTATGAAAGTAAGTCACACCTGTCAGCGTGGAGAAATAGGGCCCAGGCATTGTCGCAGAACACGCATTCTGCCAAAAGGTCTAAAGCTACCTTAGTATATCGCGAGCAATTTCCCAGCGCCTAGAAATAAACAGGCGCTCCGCCGGCGTAAATATGAAGGCTTTAGAGGCTCGGCTATTTGGCCCGAGCGCGACCTTTGCGCGGATATTATACGGAGGCTGTGCTCCTAGTGCCAGCAGCGGCGAAGATTAGTATTATTATTATTGTCTTTATTTCTTTTTATTCTTAGGATTAGGTTTTTATAATAGTTATAAAGAGTAAAATACAGAAAAGTACATACAAAATAAAAAATATATAAAAACCTAACCTAGTTTGCCACCGGTAAAGGAGCAGGGCCCAAGTTATCGGTGGTCAGGGCCGCAGAGTGAGGAACCTCCGGACGATGCGTGCCGTGTCCAGAAGTACCGCCTTCTGTATCTGGCCCTTGATCCAGCCATCTAGCGAGAGTCTCTTGAGATGTTGGTCGAGGCTCTTCGCTATTATTATTATTATTATTAGATTAATATTAGATTTTTTTTTTATTCAACTTGATGGCAAACGCGCAAGTTGGTCTCCTGATGTTAAAATATTACGACCGCCCATATGCAGGTAGTTTTCCCTTCTTGGAGCTTCCGTGCTTCTCGGCTCGCACTCGTTTCCCCTCCCCGCTTCCCCGCTCTTTTTCCTTGCTACATTTCTCCATTTTGTATGAATTTTTAAACTAAAGTCAAAGTCAAAATATCTTTATTCAATTTAAGCTATATCAAGCACTTACGTATGTCAAAAAAACTACCACCTCCTCTGAAAAAACCTCTGTTGAGAAGAAGACCAGCTGTCTTACTCTCCACTCCGAAACACAACAGTGCAAGCAGTGTAAGAGATCACCACCGCTCATAAACATCTGCAACACCAGCGGTATTGCAGATGCGTTGCCAGTCTAGAGGTCTAAGACGGATCTCAAATGCTAGTAATTTCACCGGCTGTCTTACTCTCCACGCCGAAACACAACAATGCAAGCACTGCTGTTTCACGGCAGGTTCAGCGAGCAAGATGGTGGTGGCAATCCGGACCGACCTTGCACAAGGTCCTACCACCTGCAGTACAGTATCACTGGTTACTGTAACCGGTGACGTTAAATATCCACCTCTAAAAAAATCTTGTAGGTCTAACTCTACACTATACTAAGCGTCTTCTTCTTCTTCTCAGCCTTCTTCTACCAAATTCTTGGTGTAGGCCTCCTTCAACACCTTCCACTCCGATCTATTTTGGGCAGTTAGAGTCCAGTTGCTGCCCGCCACCTTTTTTATATCATCTTTCCACCTCATTTGCGGCAAAAAAAGACCAGTGGGCAGACCGCAAATACTAAGGCCGAGTACGCACTATGCGGCGAACCGCGCGGTTTTAGCGCACCGTCTCTTTCTCAAGCGATATTTTGAAGAGGGACGGCACGTTCAAACCGCGCGGTTAGCCGCATAGTGCGTAAGAGGTCTAAGCGTAAACGCTGCGATATCTTAGCTCGCGCTGTGCCGCCGCCTCGGGTTGTCTGCCTTCTTTATTGCCGGGCTTCTTTATTGCTAAAAAATATACAAGCTGGGAACATGAGGTGTATTTGTATTAGGCTATATTTCATGCGTGCAAGAAACGGAAAGTCTCGCTGCCACGCGCAGCACTCTCGATATTTAGATCAGGGGTCTTCAAACTTTTTGACACGAGGGTCACACTTAATGTAAATTCGTGCGGGCCAAGACTTTGGCTGGACATGGCGGTAATAGGTACATGAGTTAACTAGATTGTCTTCAGGGGGTACCTAGATACGAGTAACGCATAAAGAACGCACTTCAGCGCTGGGGCATCCTCAACGTCTCAGCATCATGCTGAGCCAGTGTCCGATTTACAACCGCAATGACACATATCTTACTACCTATCTATGCTGTCGCACTTAATAATGTTGTTATGTCTTGTGTAGAGTTGTCTATTGCTGTGTTGTGAATAAATGTATTTCTTTCTTTTCTTTTTCACTTGATTATGTTCATGAGTGGATCTATGATTATGACCAATTACCGTCAGTGGCGGGTCTTATAAAACTAATTACTAGTTACTCAAACCTTTATAAAATCGGATCCTATCGCGGGCCGGACCGTGGGCTCTCCCGCTTTCTTTCCACGGGCCGGATTAGAGGAGCTCGCGGACCGGACTTGGCCCGTGGGCCGTAGTTTGGCGACCCCTGATTTAGATGATTGGATGGCTGCGTTGTTTTATTTCCCTAAGGAACGTTTGTTAATACTGGTTTCAACAAAAATATTGATCTTGGAAAGTAAGTTGTAGCGTTACTAAAATCGCAAGGTCCTAAACTATTAAAGATATTTACTTGATTTAAAAAGTAAATTAAAATTAATTTAACTACGCATAATTAAAACTGTTTACTAAACTCATTTTACTCGAAGAAGCTATCACAGCGGATTTTGTACTTATCGTCATTTTTGTAATAAGCCCTTTATTTTTGCTCGTCAGTGTATGTAAATACAGATAAGACAAACTTAGCCTTTAATTCAATTAAACCTCTTAATTTGCAGCAATGGTACAGTGGGCCGCAATTTTAAATGATAAACACCCATTACACCGTGTCGTCATACCATGACTGTCAGGCAAAATCTATATTCTTGTATCAAAAATTATGAAACTATGCCCACAGCAAGTTTTCTAAAATAACATCATTGCTGTCGTGTTTCATGTATGCGCTTGAAATTGCGTTTCTGACTCGCTCCTATTACGGTCTTAGCACGATACTGTAGTGTGCAGAGCTTCATCATGTCACCCGAAAGACGTCCACTGCTGGACATAGGCCTCCCCAAGGCTCTCCACTCTGTGTAGAGCTTAAAAGACCAAAACGGTTGAAAATCAATGTAAATTTTATGCCAAAAGGGCCGCGCATTGATGAGATAGAAACTTGGCAGGCTGCATGCGGCCCGCGGGCCGCAGGTTGAGTATACTTGTTCTGTAGATCTGTCTTGATAGAGTGCATTAATTTACTGTGGTAATATTGTAACTTCCGCTAGAAGCTTGCCTATTGCTTGCCTTGGAAACTTTACAACTTTATCTTTGTTTTCTGTTGTACTACATATACATATTGTACAATACAATACAATACAAATACTCTTTATTGTACACCAGAAATAATAAGTGATACAGAAAAACAGGTACACAGATAAAATTACGAGGTAAGCAATAGGCAATAGCAATTGTAGTGTTCAATAAAACCCAATCTGGTCAGCAGCGGGATCAGCTTGAGTAACAATTACCTAAACTAATAGCTGCTAACAACTTTGTATTGAAGTCTATTCTTAATAAAAATAAATTCTAAAGTTGCAACTGTAACCCAATCTCCGCATGCATGAATAAATCATTTTCATTTCATATTGTAGTTACTCGTAGTTTATAATACTCGTAGTTCCATGGATTAGCTTTATTATCATTTCAGTCGCAGGTGTCCACTTTGGACGTAAGGCTCCCCCATAGACCTCCAGTTGCTTCTGTAGGAAGCGGCCGCCATCCGTGAACCCGCGGCTTTAACCAGGTCTGTCCGTCTCGTCGGTGGACATCTTACGCTTCGATTGCCTGTCCGCATAGATTACCATTTACAAATAAGGGGCCTTTTTTAGAGTTATACTGTTTCAATTACTTATTTGTAAATGTATTGTTCAAAAGAAAATGTTGTTTACCTCTCTATTGTATACTATTGTACCTCTCTATTGTAACTTAGTACAAGTTTGTTAAAATGTCAATTATTATTTAAAGCGTAAGTATTTGTTAGTTGCTTTGTATTGACTCGACTCACCCGACGCTAAACCTTTCGTGATGAGATGTAGTTATCTAATTTTATCTGTTTGATCGATTCATTTTCTGTTCCGTTTGTTAATATAATTGTTAAAACCAAGGCTGTACCATGCAGATAACATCAAAAATATAGGTGGAAATATTCCCTTAATAGCACGCGACATTCCGTAAGTAAGTAAATTAGCAATTAGAAACGAGAGATAACGGAAAATAATAAAATTTTATTAGGTTATTTAGTCATGAATTGGATTCAAACTATTAAATGGACCAATCAACTTTTTTACAGACACTAATCTGTCCGCGACATTTTTCAAACAATTGCAGATTAAAAAAGTAAAGATATTTTTTCTGTCTAATTCAATAGATGGTGTACACGAATAAGTGTTGTTGTTGTTGTTGATTGTTCTCTCTTCTCCTATTTATGTTTTTTACTGTTTTTGCTGTGATGTAGTGTGTTTTTGTTGTCAATAAATATTGTGAGTTTGAGTTTGAGTTTGAGTTTGAGTTTGAATACATGCCATCCTACGTAAGTTTAAGCTATTAAATCGTGAAATATCTCATTGGAAGTACGATTTTTTGGTAACGCCAGAGACAATTTTGGTAACGCAGGAAACTCAAAGTGTCAGCAAGATAGTTGATTGGCCCAATTATTAACAATACTAATATTTTGTTAAAAAGTGAAAAATAGTGCCAACTTTCTCTGGTTGTTCAAACTCAGGCAAATCATAAGGATTTGTTAGCTGTAAATCCAATACGATAAGTTTTACGTCCAAATCCGTTTGGCCGTTCGTCTACTACGCAGTTCGCGCATAAGTAGTATCATTTACGTATTACGCAGCAAGCTCCATCCTTTTCGCACTTGGTCTATTGCGCAGTTCGTCCATTTGAGATTCCGTTTATTAGGACGAATGTAAATGTGATTGTTGTGACATACAGTTAAATCTACAGGCAAATGCTTTCAGACTCATCATCACCATCATCAGTCGGAATAAGCCCCTTAGAGCAGCACAGTTAACAAAAACAATATACCTCGTTGAGTTCCTTATCGGATTCTTCTCAACAGAGGTTTTTCCAAACCGGCGGTAGATTTTTTTGACGTTCATAAGTGCTTGTTATAGCCTAAATTGAATAAAGTTATTTTGACTTTGACTTTGACAACAAATCGCCACTCTTGTATTCACCGCTTGCTCGAAAATCTTGCAATGTCAGTCCAACTAAATAATGTATTAAATGCGCTCCTTTTTTCCATATAAATGATTTAGTATTTAGATTAAAGGCAAAGAAGGCTTTTATGTGCCAAATTACATTTGAAATATACCACAATCTTTACAGTCATGGAAAACACTGCACTGCACACAACTGCGAAGAAATTTAATGGTGTAGGGACACTGTATCTAAATCAATCTAGTAAAGCAAAATCCTTCGATAGTCTTCTATAGCTTTTAATGTCCAATTCAAGTGTCACATATAAACAAAAATCATAAGTCAAAATTAGTAAAGGCTTGTATCAAAAAGGTTCTGCAACAATCTCCTCCTCGCTGCGAGAGCAGCATCTGTGGTGGCAGCAGCTGGCAGTTTCAGTAGCGGCAGCGGGCTTGTCGGCGGTGGCGCGCAGGAGAGTAACTTGCGGTCTGGTCTGGTTTGATCGCACCATCAGCCACGTTCAATTGCCCTGGATGCCATTGCCATCCAAGCAGTGAGTTAAAGAGATCCGGTCCCTTTGTTTCCGTATCCAAAGAAATCCTGTTCGTCTGATCTTTGGCGTCAAATACTGGCCGAACTTCCTTTGCATAGCCCTTTTCTAGCATGTTGAAAACCTGTTTTTCATAATCTGCGGCAAAGCTAGTATCGTTGTCCATGCTTTTCTTAATAGTCTTGAGTCGGCATTCTGCACTTCGTCTGTTGTCAGGAAGTATCACGTTATCAGATCTCCACAAAAGTTCAGTCTCCCGTCTGTTATCTAGTGCATGTCGTTCTTCAGATGAATTCCTGTGACTGTCGTCGCGCTTGACGCCGATGCTTTCAATCATGCCACAATCGTGCAGGATATCATTTTGATGAACATGTAAATGACAGCTATAATCAACACTGCTTGGTTTTCCGGCGGCAAATCCATGTAAAACCCAACCTAATCGGGTAAGCGAGGCAACGGGCTCATTCTTTCGGCCTTCTCTCAACTGCCTGCTCACAATCAAATACCAATAATCTTGGCCGATAATCATGGTAGGTTTACCTATATATGTCGGTATGGGAATATCCGTCAGGTGTGGTAGCGATGCCAAATCGGTGCAGTCTAAGCTTTGCGTGGGAAGCGTCAAGTTGTCAACTGTGCGGACGTTATCTAATTTGTGCGTGCCCTCTGACGTGCGAAGTGTCAACGACACGCGGTGACTTGGCGTGCGCAAACAGTCCCCTACAGCACCATGAAGATTGAGGTCCGCTACCGGACCCTCGACACCAACTACTTCAGCAACATGACGCTCGACTAAGGAAACCGTTGAACCTTCATCAAGGAGAGCAAAAGTCGACATGCTTCCCGCTGGCCCCTCTACAGTGACTGGTAAGACCTTCAGGTAAACCTTCTTGCTCGCTTGATCCCAAACATTTGCCGTCGTATAAGAACATTCAGGTTTACCTTCTTTCTTGTCCTCGCCTTTCTGCCAATCGTCCCTATGCAGCAGTGAATGATGGCCACGCTTGCAGGTCGCGCACTTCTTCTTCGAGCGGCAGCGGTCGCGGCGGTGCCTCGATTTCAGACACGCAAAGCAAAGTTTTTTCTCGCAAGCCCAATCCCAGCGCTTATTGACATCGAGTATTCTGTAATCAGAGCAGTTATCTATTGAGTGGTCTGTCTTACCGCAATAAATACATGTCAGGCACATCTTCTTTGTTTCAGCAACGGCGTTGACAGATGACTCGTCCTCCTCCTCCGTGATAGTGAGTACAGGTCGCTTAGATGTCGATGGGATAAATCTCGCTGTGGGCTTCTGGGGTAATTCGACTGCACCGGCGTTACATACCTTCTCGGCTTCTGACATAAGGTACTGCGCGAGAGCAGATAGTCTGGGTGCACGTTTGTCTGACGCTGCCCAATAATCCAACCAGCGGTACACCAACGACTCCGTCAGCTTACCGACCACCTCGGTAGCCAGGTCTGGACTGTGTAGGTATTCCAATCGCTCTGTCGCCTCTATCGCCGCTACACAGTTTGCGACCTTGGTAGCCAAGACGAGTAGGTCGGAGCGCGCGCCAGTGAGCTTCGGCAGCCTCTTCATGCTTCCTATAAGCTTGTGCAGCACCAGGTCGGGACGGCC
The DNA here is from genome assembly GCA_037349165.1 of Choristoneura rosaceana. Taxonomy (NCBI): domain Eukaryota; kingdom Metazoa; phylum Arthropoda; class Insecta; order Lepidoptera; family Tortricidae; genus Choristoneura; species Choristoneura rosaceana. Next base: position 18,340,003 of record JAZBNJ010000028.1, on the reverse strand, counting down.
AAATCGCATTTCCAACGTCTTCAAAATGTCGGCTGCGGAAGAGCGCGTGGAGATTAATCTGGCCGCCACCGCTTCCCAAGCCTCTCCAGTCAGGCATCGTTGCAGGCGGGCCACGTTCTCTTCGTCGGAATATTGGCCGATCACCGTCGTCGTTTCAAAGGCGCTCTTAAAGCGAAGCCAGTCAAGCGGGTCACCTGAAAAGGTTGGCAAATCTCTGGCTGAGAGGCGTCCGATGAGCTTGTCGCCGGTATGTGCGGGTTGGTTTACTCGTTTGACAGCCTCAGTTATTGCAACAGCCAACGAGGCGATGTCTTTGTCAGGCTGATCTTGCAGTTTAACCCGCTCAGGTTCGAAATCATGGTGGGCGTACTGACCTCGATGCTCGTCAACCCATTCTTGCACCCTGGACTCCGCCGACGCACGCGACGACTTGCCATCCTCGTCGAGGAGCGCTAGTTGTTCCGATAATCGCGCTTCGATCAACTCGCGCTCTGTGTCCAGTCGTTGTTGTTCTAATTTACGCTCTGAATCTAATCTTTGTTGTTCTAATTTAGTCTCAATAGCCAACCTTTCTTTTTCCAGCTCCGCTTTTTCCCGGGCCGCGCGCGCCTCCAGGAGTCTTTTCTGAGAAGCAGTGCTCCGCACCGTGCCCGCGACGGATGAATGCGCTGATCGCATGGAAGGCTCTTTAGTGACAGCCGCATTCGATTTTCGTACCTCGCTTTTATTTTTGTTCTTTTCGACTCCGGCAATTCGTCCGCTACGGAGTCGAATTTGTTCCTCATCCATGTCCAATTTAATCCGGTTCGAAGGACCACTTTGTATCTAAATCAATCTAGTAAAGCAAAATCCTTCGATAGTCTTCTATAGCTTTTAATGTCCAATTCAAGTGTCACATATAAACAAAAATCATAAGTCAAAATTAGTAAAGGCTTGTATCAAAAAGGTTCTGCAACAGACACGAATTATGTGAGGTTTTCAATCCGCACTGAAACTGCGTGGGAACTATGTCCAAACTGAGAAGAGTTTTGTGCGTTGCTTCTCGGCCTATATCCCTTAGATATATTTAGGACGAAATGATGACGACAGATGGACTTCTTTTTAACCCACGAAACACGCACCTGACACGTCTTTCTGTCTGTCACGCCTGCCACAGCATCGTAGTTTTCAAACGAATAAATTTTGATACGGTTTTTTTATGTTAAAGCAAATTTTCTTGCTGTAGTTAGCTATGTTTAATAGAAATTAGTTTAGCCGTTTTTGAGGTATTAAACTTTTAAACGACCATGTCGGGGAGGGGGGTTGTAACTTTTGTAAATTAGGTTATTACACCATAGGGTGTCCCAGAAGTACCACGTCATAGTGACAGCAGAGGTAGGCCAGCTCAAGACGCACCTAACCAACATGACCCCAGTAAAAGTTGCACGGTTTTCGAGTTATTACCGAAATAAAGATTTTTGGGGATACTCCCTTTTGTCTTGACATTTTTAGTACCAGCATCGGCTTGAAAAGCTTTTAATAACAGTTTTTTACGTGTATCGAATCTTGAATAGTTACTTCAGAAGTGCAGTGTGTTATTTTGTCAGTATCTTCCTTAAAATGCTGAAAACAACTTCATTAATCTTAATTTAAGTTGTTTCAAAAACATGAATTTCAAGTTTAACCATCTGCCATGAAAAAAAATTACTAGAAATGAAACAAATAAATAACGTTAATAAATTAGGCATGTTATGCAGATTTAGAAATGGTATAACACATGTACCTTACTTCAAGAACATTAGGCATTCTTATCACTTTGCTGATACCGCAAGCCGTCACTGTTAAGTAAAAACATGTTACATTACTAATTTATTGAATCAGGCGTTACTTTGCCGAGGTCCATATTAATGAACTAAAACAATCACCTACTTTGCTCACCCGCGACCTTATGATCGCTACGTTTATACTAGAAATGTGTGTTCATTCAGTTCCTCCTCCTCCACACTGCAAAAGTACAGGGCAGTTCGAAGGACTCGCGCTGCTAGGTAGACTTAACACCCCACACTTCAGTCTACTTGTGAACTCGTGACCACGGCCACTGTAATGTTGTCGAAATGACGAGGTAAATATTACTCGTGTGTGTTAGCATGATAAGTCCCGTTGGTGGTATTTTGACTACGAATGAAAATCACGAAAGTTTAAAACGATAGATAATATTATTTGGTTAACGCTATAATCTGGACATCTTTAAGGTCAAAGTGTACGGACCTTGGATGGATTGGTCAACTGGGACCAATTTTATGGCCACCGCGTTCCCCGGATCTAAACTCACTAGCTCACTAGATTTTTTTTATTGGGGATGTTTAAAATACAAAGTTTACGCGAAACCAATGTGCTCTGAAGAAGAATTGCGGCAACGAGTATTCGACGCGGTCCGTACCATATCGGAAGTAGGTTTACGAAAATTGATCCGTATTAAACGATGTTTTTTGTGCATCGGAGCCCATGGGAGACAATTTGAACATTTATTGTGAACTAAATTTATTCCAATAAATGAATGAAAGATAAACATGTTTTTAACCACCCACGCAAAAAGAAGGGTGTTATAAGTTTGACCGCTATGTCTGTCTATCTGTGGCACAGTACCTCTCAAACGAGTGAATCGATTTGAATGCGTTTTTTTTAATTGAAAGTAGGTTTTCTAGCAATTGTTCTTAGACGTTTCTATCAAAATTGGTTCAGCCGTTTTTGAGATATTGAACTTTGAAGTGACTATTGGGGTGAATATTGGGGGTTGCAAAAACTTTTTGTTGATTAGACCATTAATTGACATTTTTAACCCCCGACGCAAAAAGAGGGATGCTGTAAGTTTGACCGGTATGTGTGTGTGTCTGTCTGTCTGTGTGTCTGCCTGTGCCACTGTAGCTCTTAAACGCGTAAATCGATTTGAATGCGTTTTTTTTATTTGAAAGCAGGTTATATCCGGTTCTTTATGATCCAGTCCTAGCCTTGAAAAGGGAGACAAACATTAATATTTAGCCTTCGTGCATTTGGTAAAATAATTGTATCAGATATTAGATGAGCCATCGCTTTACACAGCATTTTTGTACCACTTAGCAGGGACTGCTACCGGAGTTCCAGTTTTAAGTTGGTTCGATAGGGCTTCGCTAAAGTGATAAGAATGTCTAATGTTCTTGGAGTAAGATACATGTGTGATACCATTTCTAAATTTGCATAACATGCCTAATTTATTTACGTTATTTATTTGTTTCGTTTCTAGTATTTTTTTTTCATGGCAGATGGTTAAAGTTGAAATTCATATTTTTGAAACAACTTAAATCAAGATTAATGAAGTTGTTTTCAGCATTTTACGGTAGTTACTGACAAAATAACACACTGCACTTCTGAAGTAACTATTCAAGATTCGATACACATAAAAAACTGTTATTAAGAGCTTTCCAAGCCGATGCTGGTACTAAAAATGTCAAGAGAAAGGGGAGTATCCCCAAAAATCTTTATTTTGGTAATAACTCGAAAACCGTGCAACTTTTACTGGGGTCATGTTAGGTTGGTTAGGTGCGTCTTGAGCTGGCCTACCTCTGGTGTCACTGTGACGTGGTACTATAACAAAGCAATGCGGTATCAGGAGCGTTACGATAATTCGTTTATTGGCAGAGCCTATTGGCACAGCTGAGATATTGGCAAGTGACCGTCCCTGGCCCTCCGCCAGCCACTCTGCGCCGTACTGCGTCTCCTTCTAACATATGCCCAAAGATTACGTAATTATACATGATACGACTACCGCATTTGACACCATTTGAAATCAGCTAAATTTGCCATGCAGACCAAGCTGCAAGAACTTTACTTACACCATTGAATTTCTTCGCAGTTGTACTACAGTATATAATTATAAGATTAAGCAGTATGGAACCTACGAAACGAACACACTCACACAGACGCGCGCTCTACACGGCTTCTAAGGGGGTCTCGCGGTACTGCAGTCGCGGTACTGCAGTAACCCAAATATTGTGGCTGTACGCAGGTTTGTTCAAGGTTTGTTCATTGTATATAGGAGCGGCCGCACCGCTGCTTATAAAACGGTGATGGTACGGAATCGCAGTGACGAATCGTATGTGCACCCTTTTTATCGCATGCTCTCCACACCGCTGCTTAAAATACGGAATCGCAGTGACGTGCCGTAAAGGTCAGGATTTTACCGAACAAAAGCAGCTACGTTTAGGGCACGTCACTGCGGTTCCGCACCATTTGCGTATTTTAAGCAGCGGTGTGGAAAGCATGCAAAGAAAAGTGCGCATACGATGCGTCACTGCGATTCCGTACCATAACCGTTTTTTAAACAGCGGTATGGCCGCTTCTTTAAGCTCATTATACTTAATTCCGCAACTTAGAGACCTTTTCTGCCACAAGAATAAAAATATTCATTCAAGTCCCGATGTAATCATCAATGTGAACCAATATCACTGTCGCCTACAAATATCGTAAAAGAGCTTAAATGACGGGCTCGATCAGCCATAACTCCGACTGAAACATTGGGAATACTAAAAAAACTCATTACGCTTCAGGCTCAACCCAATTTGCGACACCGGGCTTCGGAGTTTTTTAATCAAATCATATTTAACAATGTAGATTTTTCAGATTTGTCCCTTTAACTGGAAGAGCAAATCTGAGCCCGAACGGACCTAACAGTTACACAAGTACATAGGTTAAACGTTCGTGAAAAAGACTCGTGAGAAATGGAAAACCAGAAGCTGTATTGTCTAACGTGCAGTCACAGATGTATATTGTAGATGTATGTTTGTAGATAACGCAAACACCTCAATCTGTATCCTCATACTCACCTCAAAACCAACCGTGTCACTTTTTTTATATCTACTTGTGACGTCTCAAGAGCGAATTAGGGATGTGAATTCCCCGATGTCCGCGCAAAATCCATTCAAATGCGCCGCCCGTCCGCGCCGTGGGGCTGGAGTCAGTCACTAGTCATGATTAGTCAGTTAGCGGTCAGTCTTTGTGTGGGGCCAACCCCGACGTTTGGTCGGGGTTCAGACAACAATTGGACAACAACAACACAACAACAACTGGTAGCATGGTGTACGGTTGTATTACTCTAAAAAAAACTCTGGTTGTAAGTTCGCTAAGTGGGATAAGCTCGCCTTTGTACATACCTATGTTTAATTATTTTGTCAATCGTGTTTCACTTATTTTGTATAATAAAGAGTTTACATACATACAAAGTCACTCAAACGGCTATGGAGAGGGCTATGCTCGTGGTTTCTATGCGGAATAGAAACAGAAATGATTATATCCGCAGTAGAACTAAGATTACTGACATAGGCCGAAAAATTGCGAAACTGAAGTGGCAGTGGGCGGGGCACATTACTCGCAGGACTGATGGCAGATGGGGTCAGAAGGTTCTCGAATGGCGTCCGCGGACCGGGAGACGAGCTGTCGGTAGGCCTGCAACAAGATGAAGCGACGACCTGGCTAAGATCGCGGGATCGCGGTGGATGCGAAAAGCACAAGACCGGTCTGAGTGGAGAGCCTTGGGGGCCTATGTCCAGCAGTGGACGTCTTTCGGCTGACGTGATGATGATGATACATACATACATATTCCTCGCAACTCATCCTCGCGCATCTCTAGCGGGAACGCCTAAGTTATAGCCCTAAATATAAGTTAAAGTGCAGCATAAATTAGTTGTAACGCCGCTGCCCTGTTGACCCAGTTCAGGCCGCGCTCGAAGCAATTTTCGACAAAACCCAACAGTTATTAAGTTGTTAGAGGATGTAGTTATAGTAAAATGTGTATCTATAGGTACGTGTTAATAGATTCTAGCGATATAATTGTACGTACACACGCACATTTCATTCTATCAAGCGATTAGGACGAATGAAGTTATTGACTTGATGGAATGGTACTTTATTTAAAAACTTTAGGTTCTTTGGTTGTTTGAAAAGAAAGAAAAGAACTTGAAAGAAAGGTTGGTCAAAAGTTAACAAAAAAGGAGAAAACTTAGAGAATCAGAGTACAAACCTTTCACTCTCACATATTTTTGTATAAAAAATGTGAAAACTCTAGAGACCATTCAATAGTTTGTTTGTTTGTTTGTTTATACTCTTTATTGTACAAAAGGAAATACAGAAATATCACACAAAAAGAAGTTGTAAGAACAAAGGCGGACTTATCCCTGAAGGCCAATAGTGCAAATAAATTAAATTTTTACAAGTCATTAGTGGTCAATCTAAAGGGTCCATGGAAAAAAAATGTCTAGTCACCTTTTTTTAAAATTGAGATTTTAATCTCAAAATGTAGAGCTCGCAAAGTACTATGACTTACCATTATAATCAATCAAATATGGATATCTGAAGACAATAGCTATGTTTATTTTTCTCTTTTAAGAAATGGTAGCCATATTATATACTCGTAATTATTTGAATGAATATGAGTGATGAAAATCGAGTACTAAACTTTTTCAGTCGGGGTGAAAAAACTCTGAAACATCACGTAAAATCCATTCCCAAAAACTTGGCCTTCCCGAAGTAATGATCAGACTCGCAAAATATGTCCTTCCAATAACTTTCCAGGCCATGTGCCTTTAAGTTTGCCGCTCGTAAAGCCGCGGCACGTCCCATCCCCGCGGCACTGCCGCGTGAGTCCCAACCTTATCGTGCTCTCGGCATAAATTCGCCCGTTAGGTTGCCCGTCCACTTGAGCGGAGTATGGCGACGGAGCGGAGCGAGGGGATAATAGCACATAATATATAAAAGTACTAACGTAAAGAATGGCCACGCTCCGCCCCGCACTGGTTCGAGTTACCCCACCCCTCAAGCGCAGATTGCAGGAAAACCGCAGGAAAGCAGTCGGCGTGGCCGTCGTGTGATAATGGGCACGCGGAGTGAGATAGCAGAGCGGAGCGAAGGTGTGAAGGCGCGGAGCTAGATAGCTGAGTAGCGGAGTGAATCAAAACAAAATCGAACTGTAACGAGAATAACCTAACCAACAAAAGTTGGAAAACTCCCAACTTTATCACTTCAACGTTCAGTATCTCAATAAGGGCTAAACCAATTTTTGATAAAGCATAACTAAACACCATTGCTAGAAAACCTGCGGTCCACCCGTTTAAAAGCTATGATGCTACGGACAGCCACACAGATAGACACACACAGACACCTACGCAGACAAACATAGCGGTCAAACTTATAACACTCTTCTTTTTGCAGGGGGCCCAGGGGGGTTAAAAAGTTGGAAAACCCCCGACATTGTTTCAAAGTTCGATGTCTCAAAAACGGCTAAACTGATTTTGATAAAACATGTCTCATTACCATCGCTAGAAAACCTGCTTTCTATTTAAAAAATCGCATTCAAATCGGTGCATCCGTTTAAGAGCTACGGTGCCACAGACAGACACCTAGCGGTCAACTTATAACACTCCCTGTCGACTAAAGAGGAGCAAATATTTTATGTCTATGCAATTTGGATATCTCTCCGCTCCGCTATCTCGCTCCGTTTCAGTGGACAGGGAGCCTTTAACAAATACTCCCAACTTTCAAAGTTGGGGGTATTTTGATGCGGCTTTTAGCGCGGAATGGGGTACAGCGGGCCGTTAGACGGAGGTTGCTTTGATTTAATTTGGGCGCTAACGTGCGGCGCTTGTTGCTTGATGGAGCCTGGCGTTTGAAGCCACCCTTGCAAGTTCATACCACGAGTATTCTATAGATTTATTTTTAATTCACAGCGGTCGCAGCGGAAGACCAGCGTTGGCTTACACGGCCAACACTATGCTGAGCTGCGACCGTTTCGTGCCTTCGCATACGAGTATTGTATTTTTTTTTTGTTTTCATGTATTTTTGCCCTGTTCTATTTTAAGTGCGAAGAATGGAAGCCTGAATAAAAATATTTTTATTTCTATTTCTATAATTGCTTCAACTTTTGGACGGGTCTGTTCATTGTTTTAAAAACCGGCCAAGAGCGTGTTGGGTGCGAGAAATGGGGTTCTGTAGTCATTACGAAAAAATTGAGTTATATTTTTCTAAGGATTTCGATTTATTAAGTTTTAGTTTAAATTAAAAAAATACAAGAAATACTCGTCTAAAGGTTAGATAGATAGATAACATGCAGTGAAAATCATGAATAATTAAGTTAGTAATAAAAAAAAAATTGTGCGTAACTTAAAGTTGAACAATAAAATGTCAATATTAAAACAGGCAAATAAAAAATAAAATTACAATTTCAATGTCAAACTTGAAAAATAGAAATAATTAGTCAAATAATTAAATGGTGTCCAGTCGAACTAAGTAAACCGCTAAAATCTTATTTTCGAAAAAAATTAAGACATCATGCATGCGTTTATTACAATATTTATCCATCCACCATATAATAATAATAATAACATGCAACTAGACCCTGAAACTAGCCCTCCGTAATCTTCATAAAAAATATTTATTCTACAACTCTTGCTACATTTACTTGGTGGATAACCCGTAAATGTAGTTAATACCAGCTTAGAGCTGAGAAAAAACAATCCGTCGAAAATAATAATAATTCATATTTTAATGGTACAGCCGGAGTAAAAAAAGGTTCGGCACCTTAAGATCTATTTTCCTTTGCTCAGTATGAGCGATCATCTGCTTTACCGATTGAGTAGGACATACTGCGTCAACCTGTCAACCTGCTAAACATAATCAGGTGACCATAGCAACCCTACCACTACACCTTGGCACTGACAAACATTGACAACTAAATAGAACATTATTTGATTGAAACTTTTACGTAGTTGTTTATTAAAAAGGTTTTGTATTGATATGAAACTAGACATATGTCAGAGGTGTATACTATTTTGATCCTTGTTGTCATGCCAAGTAAGTATAATTTGATATGCACTTGGATTCGATTTGTGGCATTCGAAAATGGCGGATGTATCAATATATAATTTTGCTATTTCTGTTTTTTTGGCTGGTTGAAGTATAATTTTGATAGTGTTTTATGCGGCGATTAAGCTTAACAGTGAACAGTGATCATAAAATTCTATATTGCTCTCGTGTCTGACATTTTTTAATGTGCAAGTTGTCTCCACGTGGTTTCTGGAATTTTACTATCAAGTTGCAAAAACTACGGCTACCGAACAACGTCCCTCTCAAAGAGAGTACTTTGACACTGGCGAAATTGTCCTAATAAGGACAGAAAGCCATTTTTTAAAAGAGAAGAAGATATGCACTTGTCTACTACTACCGTTAAAATAATAAAATACTTATTGACTACGTTAGTAAGTTATACAAAACAAAACAAATTATGCCATCCACAAAGACGCGTGATTTTGTCAAAATTAATAAGAACCACGGCACGCGTCATAGTGAATGACTCTACATATACTAGTACATACGATGATTTTTCATTGGCTTTATGTTCAATAGCAACGTCTATTAATAAGACATTGAATAGATTTCAGCTGCAAAAGCTGTAGTCAAGGGTCCTCGAGCCGGGCATCGAGCGCTTCAGAGCAGGTAGGGTCAAGGTCTACAATGCTTCGGCAGATGCAGCTGAAGGTTCCAGGCTTCAAGTAGGTACCTGCCTTGATTCATAGACGTTCTTATTTGATATTTTCGTGCGGATTGATAATAATCTCTTGTAGCGAAATGTTGAAGGGATATTTGGAGCGAAACTAAAAACCAGTGCATTTTGAGGTTTTGAAAAAGAGAATGTTTCAAGCGTTTAAGTTGTACGTAATTATTTTTTTTATATTTATGTAAGTAGATAAACGCTTTACTATAACACATAATTGATTTATGCGCGCACTTTTAAAAAAAATACACTTTTTTATTGATGGCATAGTTTTTCGATATAAAATTAGCCTACGTGTTAATTTAGGGTGTAAACTAAAAAAATCTTTGTTTCAAAATTCACACAAATCAATCCTGATGATTCGAAGAGCCAACGCGTTTGTAGTGGTTTGTCGAGTCCGTATACAGATAGTTTGAGTCCTGGACAAGGACATAGGATAGTTTTTATCCCGGAAAATTGCATAATTCCCGCGAGGTAGCAATAAACAAATTCTACGCGAAATTAAATGGATTTTTTGTATACTCGATATACTTTAATTGAAAATTATGTCGATTTTTTGAGTAGGTATGCTTATGAGACTTTAGTAAAATTCTATTTCAATGTCAAAACAAACGCACGCGAGAGAAGCAGCAGGTGAAGCCTTGTGCACAAATAACGTCTAAGTATATGAAGCAACCTTTATAATAAAGGACAGTAAGGCGTTACGTGATGCCTGCAAATGTCGGGCAAAGATTATAAAGGCAGAGAAGACGTGACGACTAAACTGTAAATTTTCTAACGGATGCCTTACACATATTCAACGATTGGCAACATAATTATTTGGAGTAAGAGTAATCCAGTGCATTGACCGGTGTAATATTATTCGGAATTTTGAAAATCGGTATTTTAGTTATCGGAATTCGTATTTTTAACATTTCGGATTATTATTGTTCGGTGTATTAAAATTCGGAATTTTGAGCATCGTAATTTAAAAAATGTCCATATTTTAAGTTTCAGATTTATAAAGAATCGGAATAGTCATAGTAGGACTTTTAAAACATTCGGAATTATAAAAATCGGTATTTTAAAGTTCGTGATTCTGACTTTCGGAATTTCGTTTTTCATATTTATGTAGTGTACCCGTGACCGATACACCGCAACATTACCTCTCGTTTCGATACTGAGACGATGACTAGTTTGGCAAGCGGGGGCCTAAGAGCAACAACTTCGAAACCACTCACGGGCATGCGTGTTATACACATATTCAACGATTGTCAACATAATTATTTGGAGTAAGAGTAATCGAGTGCATTGACCAGGCGGCGCTAGGGCTGGCCTGGCCCTGTACCATCAGCCAAAATATGTGATCGACCAACCTAAAGCAGCGTTTCCACCAATAATGTGCTAGGATGTGTTGCGAAGGATGCGTTTTTCATTAATCAATGGAACCGCTTCATTTCCACAACCTCGCACAGCACATCTCTGGTGGACACAACTGAGCAGAGCGAGGCAAATGAAGAGTTTCTATTGGTTAGCGAAAAATATATTCCTCACAAGGCATCCTCGCGCGTCTCTGGTGGAAATGCTGCTTTAAGAGAAGTCTCTTCGTTCCATTCTCCATACAAACGTAGTTCCAGTCTCATTTGAATACTAGGCAACAGAAATACTTAGATGAAATTGTGTAAGTATGGACTAGACGTAATTATCTATGCCTGTGGTTTTTTAGATTTTCATATAAATGTGTTATATCAGAATTACAGGATCTCAAAAGTCAACAAATAAAAGATGTCAACTTTGCACGAAAATTACGAAAAATTTAAAAATCCACAGGCATAGAAAATATATAATGAAGGTCTTGATTGTAAAATATTAATGATTTTGTGCTATACTTTTCGTATAATATGAGGACAACAAAACCAAAAATTTAACCGCCCAAATCTTGAAAAGCCTACAGCTATCTCGATATACATTAGCGGGAAGTGGAGAATGCGAAGTGGATGTGCATTGTATCACGAGCGATAAAGACAGCAATATCCCAAACGAATACCTAACGCGGCCACGCGGCCGGCAGGGAAACTTCTCTTAATATCGTTTGGCCAGTCTAGAGCATCTATTCTCCGTCAAACACGTCGGGCTGATCCCGAGATTACGCGCCCTTTGACGTTAAACAACGTTTTACGTCGCCGGCGTCCATTAGTCTCCATCCCGAATGGTCCAGGCTTGAGGTAACATCTTAAGGGATCAAGAATTGCGGTTTTTTCAGCGCCCTAAGCCCATGAATGTCTCAATTACGGAAAGACTCCAAAAAGTAATCAAAGTCAAACATTTTTCACACCCTTCGGAACTATCCGCTCACCAGCTTACAAAAGTGATGTTTATCCGGTGTACATATACTAAGTATGTATGGTTTGTCTCATTTGTAACGAAGAAACAAAATGTTTGCATTCAAAGTCAAAGTCAAAATCTCTTTATTCAATTTAGGCTATAACAAGCACTTATGAACGTCAAATAATCTACCACCGGTTCGGAAAAAACCCCAGTTGAGAAGAATCCGGCAAGGAACTCAACGAGGTATTTTTTTAAAAACAGATTCACAATATTTATAAATGATATCTATATACTATTCATTACAAGTATTTAACACTAATCGCTAAAAAACCTGCTTTCATATAAAAAAACCGCATTCAAATCGCGGTGTAAGAGCCAGATGAACGTAACATCAAAAAATTCGAAAATCGTTTTTTTTCATAAAACTGTTCTAAATGTGGTCCTGCATGAACTGACAAAAGGACAAAATTGTACAGTTGTTATTTCACTAGTTCCAAAAAAACGAAATCACATAAAAAGCAACTTCAATAGAACCAGATGAATGTATTTTGGAATCCATTAAATTACTTGCAGTAATTTTGCTATTTTTTAGGGTCACAACAACGTATCAACCGCAACATTATTCTTTGTTATTATTCTACTTGAAAGATTCATATTTCTACACGAACCATAACGACGTAAAAGTTTATGCGTCAATCTGGATGTTATATTGTTTAATAATATTCCAGTTTCATATAAACTTTTAACAGACAAAACAACGAATATCCTATTTACGTTTTTTTGGCACTTATTTTTTCTTACACTTAGTAAGTACAATTAATGACCAAAACGACGTAGTACGATGTACGTTATTGTGGCAGTTACATTTTATTGATCATAATACAGCCCGTTTATGATTTGTATAAATATACGTTAAAATGGCACCTAAAAATTGAGGTAAACAAAGAAAAAAAAAACATTTATTCCCGAGAAATATGAGAACAATGGATAAAAATAAAAATTAAGAATTAAAATATTAATAAAATATAGTTATGCATGTCATAAAATGGTCTCAAATCAGCAACCTGCCGGTCTTGCGAACGGCGCTGGTCTTCCTTTGGGACCATAAGGTCATCTTAGATTAAAAAATTACACAAAAAAATAAAATGTACCGACAAAATTTTCAGAAAAAATAAAAATAAAAACTAGTTGACGAAATTAAAAAAAAACACTTGTAACTGGAAGATTTTGGCGGCTTTGGAACCAAGTCTTTGGAACCAGGTCTCAGGATCACAAAAAAAGATGTCAATAAGGTTTTTGCACTAGGCAAGTACCTACCTAATTGAGTTAGCTTTAATGTTTGTATTATGTGTTATTGTTCTTATTTATACACCGATTTTATTTTCACTGGATTAGACCGACTTGCACCTAAAAGTTAAATTGTGTCAAGGCTTTAAATTGCCTCAAATTCATAAAAAAAAACAATTTTTTAACTAAATAGGTAGTAAATACAATTAAATAATTATACTATTGTGATATAATGCGATTTACAGTTACGTATGTAATTAATGTTTTTTTTAATTCAGGATCCAACTTATTCATTAAAAGAAAAAGAAGAAAAAATTAACTATCCAAGACCTGGACTTCAACCAACTGCTGCTCATCTAACAACAAATTTAGAAAATATTAGTAAATACAAGTTGTTGCCCGACCTCTTAAAGAAAATAATTTCAGAAAAATATTATTTTATTTGATATACTTATATTATTTCATTATGTTATAGATAGTTCTTTTTTGTTGCGTGTCTATTTTTTTATTACAATTTGTAACATTTTTTGACGATAAAAAGTATTAATTTTCGACGTATTATTTAACTTCATAAAGAACGTATCCAAGTACAATAATAATAAACGTTAAAAACATTTTCAAAAAATTAAGGACCAAAGTAACGTATGTCACCCAAATTTCAAAAAAAATATTTATTGCTCGTGTATTAGCAAATATAATTACAATATTTCTCAACTTTCTGAAAGCTGTGTTGTGTGTGTACGTGTCAGTATTTTTTTTTCTTTCTTCCGTGGGATATTCACTTGCCAAGAAGCTCGTAAAGTTGAAAGTGGTAAAATTTCGCAGTTTTTTGGCTCTCCTGCACAATTTGGATAAACGATGTTACGTTCATCTGGCTTTTACACCGCGAAATCGTCCACCCGTTTAAGAGCTACGGTGCCACAGACAGACACATAGCGGTCAAACTCATAACACCCCTCTTTTGGCGTCGGGGGTTATAAAATATTATGTGGCACATGGGCTCACATCGACTCTTTAAAAACCTCGGTCTTCGACTTCAGACTTCGGGATTAGAGGTAGACTCTCGTTCGTAATTCCATATTTACCGCCCTTAAGACACAATGTACTATTTCAACACGGCTTTAAACGCAATACTCACCTTCACCCTTACACTGCCACAGTAAACCTTCCTTATTGACTCATACCGGGAGTCGTGGGCATTGCCCCCAGCAGGGCTACAACGAAATACGAAAATTGATGTTCGTCTCGTTCCGTCCCCCTGACACTTATACTATTTAATACGAGAGCGAGAGGGATGGTATACGAACTTCGATTTACGAACTTCGGAGGCTCTCAGGCGCGGTGAGCAATGCGTCTCGCCGGCGCGAAACCGGAGCCCTCGATTTATCAACGTTGACGCCTGACGCGCCGGGTCCGGACGCACTAGCTAGTCGCTGGCGCTTGTGACTTGGGTCCTTTCCGGTAGCGAATGCACTAGTCCCAAAATGCACTATTAGTCAATACACTCTAATTTCGAAAGCCCCTCTTCTCATAAGAAACTAGGCCCAAAACACCATATTTCCAAAAAGGCTCATTCTCGATTTACACGAGAACCATTGAGAACTAGTCCCAAAATACACCTTTCCCAAAATACTCCAAATTGTGTTCACCTGTAGGTGGCGTAATACTGCACAAGGTCATTTTTAAACCCCCTACGCTAAAAGAGGGATGCTATTGACGCCAACGTCGGTCTGACGGTCTGTCTGCGCCATATTATGTCTGAAAGGAGCGACGACCTGGTTAAGATCGCAGGATCGCGGTGGATGCGAAAAGCACAAGACTGGTCTGAGTGGAGAGCCTTGGGGGAGGCCTAT